>KK121680.1:708275-765028 GCA_000611955.2 Stegodyphus mimosarum | reverse complement strand
AGTACTAAGTTATAATCAAATTTTTCTTCTTTTCTGCTATTGCAGTGAATATTAAACTCGTAAGAGACAGGACCTCTTTCATAAGATGAGAATTTTGTCGGACCCCTAGCAGCTATTAATCTACATAGTTCTTTTACTAGATTTATTTTTAAGAAATTAACTAAAAACTGAATTGTGCTTGAAACGTCATTAGCTGGCCCTTGATTATTAGCTCACGAACTTCCAAGGTCCACAGAGCAAAGTTTAAAAATCACTAATGTATTGCATATATGCTATTATCATTTTCTTGTTTGGATTCATCTTCTTTGTTCGATCTTCTGTCCAAATGCGACGAAAGCCATCTGGATTTCATATGACATCATCTGGATTTTAGAAATACATTAGCCAATGTTTTAAATTTAAAATTCTCATTAATCCCTTTGGGATAGAAGATGTTTTGTTTAATATTACCAAAATAAATAAAGTGCACAGGACTAAGCATTTCCACACGACTTTTAGAACCTGAGTGATTAAACTACAATTTCTCCAATATCGTATTACTTCATCGAAAAGGAAAAATGACTGACATATTAAATATTAACTAAAATAACTTCTTCGCGATTCAAAGAAAAACAGTGCTTTATTATGCTAGACAAGACACATATATATGAACTATAAATATAGCTTTTATTAGTAATATGTACTTATAAATAAAACAGCTGAAGTCTATAGACAGACATAAGTTATTTATTACACTCACGTTTGTGAAAATTGCAACACCAAGAAGGAATCGTCATAATTGAATGCAATTTAATACACAGTTGAGTGGTAGTGGTACAAATAAATGATTAAATGTTCAAAGCAAACAAACAAGAACAAGAGATCAGAATCAGTATTTTGTGTGGCCACCACGCGCCGCAATAAGTGCTGCTACACGACGTGGCATGGAGTCAAACAAAGTTTGAATGTCTGACTGAGGAAGAGCATTCCATATCGTTTGTACGCGTACCCAAAGTTCGTCTGCAGACGCAACAGGACGAGGATCACGAGCAAGACGCCGACCAATGACATCCCACACATGTTCAATTGGCGACATATCCGGGGAACACGCAGGCCAAGGAAGAAGCTGTACCAGCTGCGCTGCAAAGAAGGATTTAACAATCCGAGCAGTATGAGGGCGGGCATTGTCCTGTTGAAATACAGCGCCTGGCAAGCTTTGAAGGAAGGGAACAGCTTCGGGCTGTAGAACTTCACGGATATACCGGTTGCTGTTCAGATTGCCCACAATTCGTAGCAATTGAGATCGTCTATGATATGCTATGGCGCCCCAGACCATAACTCCGGGTGTTCGTCCACTGTGGCGTTCGATAATGCACTCCGGAAGGTGGCGTTCACCGGCATAGCGTCTGACACGAATGCGGCCATCATGGTACCACAAATTAAAGCGGGATTCGTCAGAAAACACGACATGCTGCCAATCAGCACGCCAGTCTCTATGCTGATTGGCCCATTGTAGCCGCAGGCGGCGATGGTCGTGCGTTAGGGGGATCCTGTATAAAGGAGTCCGTGCGCGCAGTCCACACTGCAGCAGACGTCTACGAATTGATGAAGCACACAATGAAACACCTGTAGCTATTGACCACAGTGCTGCCAATTGTCTAGAGGAAGCTGTACGGTCCGTCCGCGCCATGCGGACCAGGTGTCTATCATCGCGAGCTGACGTCACATTTCGGGGTCCACTCCCGGATTTCCGAGTTGTCCGACACTCGTCCGTCCACTGCTTCCAAACGCGCATCACTGTGCTGCTGTTACGCTGCACACGAGAGGCTACTGCACGATACGACAATCCAGCTTCACGAAGGCCGATGATTCTCCCTCGTTCAAACTCTGTAAGTTGTTCAAATCTCGCTCTCTTTCGTCGACGAGGCATAAGTACAGATTGAGTTAACGTTTACCACTAGCAGATAACCACCGATAACCATACACGCCTCGCTACAGCCGTCTATTTATTCGGATCCATCAGCCGTTCAGAGGGCGCTGCTCAGCATACGCATGCGCTACGGATTTGCAATTCTAATCATTTGCATATCATGCGCTACTTTGCATTTCCTGAAAATTTCAGCTCACTCGCGTAAGTCCTTCATGGTGTTGCAATTTTCACAAACGTGAGTGTAATTAATATAAACATGTGCGCATAGTGCTGCCAAACAAACATTTTAGTTTAACAGTTAGATTCAAATTCTTATGACGAAATTCCTACGATGCGATGAATTTGCTATGAATTCCTACGATAACAAACTTTCTCTCACACGCAACGTTTTTTTCTTATGCTGCAACAAACAAATTTTGAAACAAGAGTCTGATCTTTGACGATTATCAATTGAATTCTTCTTTAATTTAATACATAGTTCGAATGCTTGAAACATGTTTAGGAGGATAATTTCAATTCAATTATGCCACGAGCAACTATGGAAAACTATCATGCATTCTTTTATTACTTCTTTGTTGCAGTTATACGTGCATAAATGCATGGTATATGAAAGAGTAGCAACGAATGAGATTTCGCTTTAGTTTTAGATGTTGTAATGGTAAATTTCGATTCTTGATTATTTTTTTATGTTTCTTTAACATATACACTGGTGTCCAAAAGTTAAGCATAATTGATAATTATGTGAATAAAGAAGGAACTATAAATCATAATGGCGGAAAACGTGATATGCGAGTGTAAAATGGTTATAAAATAAGGAAGGAAACCAAAAGAACGATAATAATTAATTTTATTATCTAAAGTAGCAGTTTGAAAGAAAACTGAGAATAACAAGGGTTCACACTTTAAAGAAAAAATGAACGAAAACATTAAATAAATTACTGATGCTGCAGCTTAATAAGGCGTGTGGTCACCTCTGACAGCCAGGCACGCTGCACAGTGATTTACCATACTTGCTATGAGATGATGAATGAGTTGTGGGCTCAAGCGGTTCCAAGCTCTTGAAGAGTTCTCTTCAGTTTTGTAACGGAGCTTGGTGGGTGCGAAAGGGCTGCAATTTGTCTCCCGAGCATATCCCATACATGCTCGATAGGATTTAAATCAGGGAAGTTCGCAGGCCACGACATGCGCTGGACGTTTTCCGTTTCAAGGAAGTCATCAACCAGCACTGCTCGGTGACATGGCGCATTATTATCCTTGACAGCACCTCGAAAAAAGCGAACGTAAGGCTCAAGAACTTCGTCTCTGTATCTTTGACCAGTCACAGACCCCTTGTCAAAGAAATGGAGGTCTGTGCGGCCGTCCGTCATGATGCCTGCCCATACCGTTACTACCCTTGATGGAAAATGATGTCTTTCCGATATGTTTTTTGATTCAAAACGTGTTCCACGTTCTCTCCGCATCGTTACCCGACGAGAATCAGTACTCAGACTAAACCGAGACTCGTCACTGGCCCACTCTCCCACACTCCACACTCCACTGGTCTTTTGGCATACAGGCCAGCATGATTGAGTCTCCTGTATGGCGAATGCAAACTGCTGGTCTTCTGGCATACAGGCCAGCATGATTGAGTCTCCTGTAAACAGTTTGTCTCGAAATTCGTATTCCTGTGGCGACTGTGAGCGCCGAACCCAGTGCTCTGGCATTACTTCCCCTCTGACGTCGCGCACTTATTACCAGATATCGGTCTTGGCGAGGGGTTGTGACTCTTGGTCGACCTGATACTGGTCGTCGGGTAACATCTCCCGTTCTTTGAAACCTCTGCCACAGTCTTGAGATCACAGACTGGTTCACATTCAGAATTCGAAACACTTCGGTTTGTGATCATCCGGATTCCAGCATTCCAACAATTCTTCCTTTCGCAAACATCTCCAGTTGGCGTCTTTGTGCCATCATTCACCTTGTTTGATGGTTAACAACGTTCTTTCGCACAGCAGTTACCCGAAACTTGTATGAACTGCCTATGCTGCGTGAATCGGTTTCTCTGCGTTCCGACATGCGCAGGTGTTTCGCGCAGAACGTAATCGACTGAAAAGTTTTGCATAAACCCAATGTTTCTTCTTCACCGAATTAATGTCCGCAAGAAATTTGGAATAATTTAACGAATATTTACTCCATGTTTTTCGCATTTTACAATTTATGCTTAACTTTTGGACACCAGTGTATATATATATACATAAGAATACATATATATAAAAGAATACACAAATATATATATTCTTTCTAATCCATAGGAAAAACATTTCTTCAAAATTTAAGCGTATTCTTGATATTAGAGGCCTTAGTTTATTAATATTGCTGGTACCGGCAATGGAATAGCTAAATTCCAAAAGTTGCTATTTGCCGGGTAAGGTAGATAATGCTTTCATGATTCTTAGAAATTCCTACATGAAAGCATTGCAGCCTTACTCGAATATTTGCCTGCTATGATTAGCCAATCAACAGCCTTAATCATTTTACCACGGTCACTATATACCGGAGAGTTTCTCCCTCGTTTCATCCGCTATTGCTCTTGAGGCTGAATTTCATCAAGCAGAACTCATAATTGCTAAATTAACAAGTTGCTGCTGTCTGACATTTAAAACCATTGCTCAACTAAATTTAAAATCGACAACAACACAAATAAAAACCCAACTAAATTGTTATTAATATGCCTTTATGATATCAAAATTACCGAACAAAACATTGCTAACTTTGTAATCACAAGCAACACATGTAAATATTTTCAACCCCAGAATGATACTCGGTATTACTTTGGATTAAATATGTATTTATGTGCACTAAGGCTGTTATCAACTTGACCTACCTTAAATATTGTTTTCAATAACTCCAAGCAAAACAACCACTATTAATCCAAATCAAATTCGTAATCAGCAGCAGACAGACAATAAGCAGTTGTAGTAATGTTGTGCATAAGGATACAACATAGAGTACAAATATATTCAAACATAAGTGAGAAAACACAAATCTATATGTAGGTGCTCAAATGAAATAAAAATAACTGAAATATTGCGTTGTATTAATTCTGTGATGACCCACTGAGTAGACCAATGAAAATAAAAGTAATAAAACTTCTGAAAGAACAAACTTGTTTTGGTTTAGAATAACCACATTTATTATTTGAAATCTACTTCTCATAACTGATTTAATCCTTGGGTGAAGGTTCACAGTTATTGGTGGCAAGTTGTGTAAATAAAATTTAAAATAAAATTACATACCTGTAAAGTTATAATAGGAGGTGGCCACCCTAATTAATCCTACTTACATGTATATTTTTTAATTTCTTCCTCTAAATTTCAATACGAAAATCCTTGTGGTCTACTAATTAAAACATTCTGTCCTCTGAAATGGTAAAATTAATTTATCTTTAAATAAATTTATCAAATCAGATGATACTGTCTATCACTGGTTAGACAGATAAAATTTCAGTTATCAGTTGATCAATCAATTCTTAAAGAAACAGTTTCACATCTTTACATAAATTCCAAAACTGGGACTTTAGCTGGTTTACACTGGTTTTGTTAATTATGTATCCAGTTACAAATTGATGAAATCTTTTTTTCAAACTCCTTTACAAAATTCCAAAACTAGGAACTTAGCCGTTTACACCGGTTTATAACAGTTATTTTAATTTAAGTAACCTTTTCTATCTTGCCTCGTTTCAACTTACACTGATGTGCAAAAATTAAGGACGAAGTCGAAAAATTAGCATATCAGTTGAACGAAGAGGCAGAGCGGACAGAAAGACCAATCAGGAGATTAAGCAAGGTGATGTACGGTAGCACATGCGCAGATATGCAGGTAGACGTAATGGGGGAGTGTCTGAGTAGTATAAAGCATGTTGTCGGTGTAAGATCAGTATTTCTGGCAAAGAGATTGCACGCCGTATAGCAGTTAAAATCACACCGAGTTGCTGCCTCAGCGAGAAATGGCGAATAATCAATCTGTTAGACGACATCTGGATGCTTTTACCCGAGGTCGAATCATTGGGAAGTTGGAGGAAGGCCGCAGTGTGACAAGTGTGGCTGCAGAGTTCGGAATTGCTCACAGCATCGTTTCACGACTTTGGAGACAATTTCAAACTACAGGAACAGCTATCCGGGGGTTTAGTAGTGGTCGTCCACGAGGAACCACACCCGCAGATGACCGGTATATTGCCTTACAGGCCAGAAGAAACAGGCGGCAGACAGCGGGAGAAATCGCTAGACACACGACACAGGCGACTGGACGACCGATATCGCGTTTTACCGTGGCCAGAAGACTGCACGGTGGTGGTCTGTTTGCACGACGCCCTGTACGGTGTGTACCTCTAACGCCTGCCCATCGGAGAAGGCGTTCTCTGTGGTGCCGGGAACACCGGAATTGGAGAGACAATGAATGGGGACGAGTACTCTTTACAGATGAGAGCAGATTTAGTCTGAGTTGCGATTCTAGACACATACACATCTGGACAGAGCGGGGAACACGCAATAACCCCTTCAACATCATCAAAAGGGACTGTTTTGGAGGTCGCGGAGTTCTCGTTCGAGCAGACATAATGCTTGGTAGCCGGACCGACCTTCATATCTCCCAAGGAGGTTCGTCACCTGGGACTGCTATTGTAACGAGGTTCTTCTTCCTTACATGCGTCTTTTCACAAGGGCTATGGGTCCTCAGTTCCTCTTCATGGACGACAACGCTCCACCTCATCGCACAGTTACTGTCGAAGAGCTGTTGGAGAGTGAAGATATTGAACACATGGATTGGTCGGCAAGGTCTCTGGATCTAAATCCCGTCAAGCATGTACGGAACTTACTAGGGAGACCCGTGGCAGCACGTAACTTATCGCCAGTAACGATTCCGAAAGAGCGATTGATGCTACAAGAGGAACGAGCAGCAATGTCTCAACAGCTCATTAACAACCACATATCCAGCATGCACAAATGATGTGAAACCTGCCTAGCAGTCAGGGGAGATCATATCCCCTATTAAAGACCGGATGTTTCTTGCTGGACACCCATCACAGGGATGTTTCGGCCTTCAGTCGCATTGCGTTCCATGCTACGTTTTCAATAAAGCTTCTTTTTATCCCTCTGATTTCTCTTTTAGTAAGTGTTGCTTACATTACTCATGTCCTTACGTATTGGGGATCTTACGGTATTAAATGTGTTGATTTTGAAAGCTTTTGTACTAAGTTATATTAAGAAAACCGTCTCGTCCTTAATTTTTGCACACCAGTGTATAACTTGGTACCAGAATGAGTTTTTAGAATCGCGTTGAATGCAAATGAGGAAGAAATAGTATTAAAGGAAAGTTCAACTGACTTCGAGAGAGAGAGCTAAGAATTCCTGAGTAGCACGAAATTTGCCTTTGAGCTAAGTCTCTCCAACTACTGTTACGCTCGGCCGTATATTATGTGCTTTTTGATAGTTCGCCGGCTAGTTTAAAACTAAAGGCCCACTCCGTTAGATTTGTGTTAGTTTCAGTTAAATCTCTTGGTCAGTTATAGTTTGCTCTTATTTCTTATTTTTGAATTCAAGCTCAAATGGAGGCTTTATTTTAAGCCCGAAGAAAAGGGCCGACTGTTTATCTTAATTGTCAGTGAATAAAGGGTAATTAACCCTTCTTGAGTTTACGATTCCTGTTATTTCGAATTAAGCGATAATTCTCTTAAGAGGTTTCTCAACGTTTAAATTAACAGAATCAATGTGAGGAACTCCACACAACTTTACATAAATTCCAATTCTGAACTTTTAACAGGTTAGCAGATGGTTGAAAATAACCTTTTTCAATTAGAAATAACTTGAAATATTTTTACTTGGCAGACGAGACCCCCTCCTAAAGGTGACCCCTAAATATGCACAGGAGATCTACATTCAAGAAGAATGAAATATAACTGCAAAACACATAAACTGAAAATTTGAAGAAATTTCTTGTATTTAATAGCTAAATGGCAGCTGGAGGCTCGTTTTCCTCCGGAGGCGTCAGCCGATGGCCTTCTAGATCCGCCATTCTCTTCTTCATCAGCTCTGACCTTTGAATCGTACAAAACTGCACATGTTGTTTCGGCTTCCATACTTCGAGTACGGTTTCTCTGGTGAAAAGAATTTATCCACTACAATTTCTAGAAAACCCCAAGGTGTCGCCGTCCTTTCCAGTGGAAAACAGTGGGGTATCAGCAAGTGCGACCAAAAGTGGTATTCCAACCTTGGCGAGCATCGCTTCTTTTTATTTTTATCACTGTAAGTCCTTGAAAAAGGTGAACAAACGACGAATGCCCGACATGTCATGTAAGCATCCTCTTTAACTGTCAGAGATGGTAAACATATAACACATTCCTTTTTCTAGCCTGACAGAAAGATCCTTCTTTAAAGGTTATATTATAGTACACACATTCCTTTTTCTAACCTCGCAGAGTCACCAAAATGGGCAAATTCTATCAAACCAAGCCATCAGTGTTCAGTGACCGCCTTTTTCCCAAAAATAGGTAACGATTGAAATACCAAAAATTTTGGAGCTCAGATATGATTTTCTGCTATAATGCGTTCTTTTTGCAAATACATGCGTTTTTAACAATTACATAGAATTTTTATCGTGGCCATAAGCTGTTGAAATATCAGACTTACTAGGAACCAGAGACTCTGCACTTTAAAGGAAAAGAGGGAAAAATTAAATTTTAAAATGAACAGAATTGAGGGAAAAACCACTAAGTGAAAACAGAACAATCAAAATAAGAGGAAAAGTAAGTAAATCATGAGGGCAATAACCCCTTTTACTAAAGCTAACCGAACATCAATTAAATTAAAAGAGTAAAATTAAGCAAAGTTTAACATATTAATTAAGTTTTCTTAAAAAATAATATAATAAATTTTCTCCTCGAAAGATCTTAAAAGATTAAACATTGTAAATTATAAGTTGAAATATATTACAGTTACAACTTAAATCAATGAAATCCTTAGCGCTTAGAAAACAATCTTTGAGAATAACCAAAATTCCAAATAATAAAAAAAACTAATATCACTTTAAATTAGAAAGCAAACAAGTTAAGCAACAGCAAGCTTGATAATTCGCTACTGCAACAAGTTTCAGTAATTTAATTTGTACATTCAGTAATTAATTTGTACATTAAACTTGTACATTCATCTTTTTCTTGAAAGGTAATTACCGTATTTTGGACACATCCGAGTTTCTGAAGGCACAGGAAAATAAACAGCGGGAATTTAAAGAGGGAAAAATTAAACTGCTAAGTGCGAAACAGTAAAACATAGCAAAAGAAATTAATTTATCCTATCCGAACGAAAAATGTATTTGACTACTTAAAATTCGTCTATACAAATGCAAAAAGTACATTTTTATAACCTAAGAGTTTCGAATTTAGCCAATGGTAGATATTCATATCATTCACAGAGACACGCACATTAGTAGAGGATGCGTTGATTCCATAATCCCATTGCACCACGTTGTCACACCAATGTGAACTGCTTTACTTAATGTTATGAGCTTCTCGCGTGAAAGCTTAAGTCATTAAACAGTTGTGCGTTATTCAGGAAAATGTAAATGACCTGAATCTGCAGTCATTCATTTCTAAGTTGCTTATTTCGCCGCACTTTGTCCTCCAGCGCAAGTTTCCGTTTCCTTAGCTGGAAAGCACTAAATTGCCCGCCCAAATCTGGAATGGCGGAAGAAAATAATGCCATGATAATAACTGTCTACTTTTCTCCCTTTTCCTTTTGAAGGTATCATCATACAGTTCCATGCTTTAGCTACTTCTGTGTTACAAAGATATATATAACATGTCAAATCATTTATAATTAGGTTCCTCGGCAAATAGATTATGTTAGCAGTAATAAATATTACAATATATGAAGTCTGAAACTTAACGATTCTCAGCACTGCCCTCCAATCTTGCACTATGCCTAGAAAATAGTAAACCCGATAAAAGATTCTATAATCAAAATGCTCTTGTCTAAATTTAATGATCTTGTGAGTTAATAATTTGAGCAAAGAAAATAAATTTGGCAATTAAGATTGTTCAACATATGGAGGAAAATCGATTAAACGAATAGAATTATTGATGCGGGGAAATTTATCTAACAAATATTGATCATTCTTTCCTTTCAGTAATTATTCACAGCTGTTTTCCTTCTTAAATTTTATTTATCTAAATTTTATTTTACTTTGTCATTTACGTATTTATTTGCGGCATACTTCTTCTCAATAGCTTTCACGTAGCTTTTACGATTTATTTTCTTTTATTAATAACCCTGTAGAGTCTTACTCTTTTAGGTAGCATGCACTAAGTCAAGACTCTAGAAATGATGTAAGCGACTTATCAGTATGTCTAGATAATAATAACACAGATCCCTTTTATTAAGAACTCAATATAGTTGAACAGAAGCCACTTTTTGTGCTTACAAAACCAGCCAGTATTTATGGCATAACTAAAAAATAAGATATTTTAGATTAAACTAAATCTAAGTCGTAAATTAGCCACAAACCACACAGAAATAATTAGTGCGCAGGTTGGCTCAAACCTGCATCGGCGTGACAAACACTGTTGGTAAAAATAAAGCAAAGCCGAAAACAGATTGCTATCGTAGAGATTTAACTAGTATCTTGGCTTTCAGCAGGCGGAACACGCTATGTCTAAGCAGTCTAAAACTCCCTTTAAATATTATTCTTTCTACCTCATTTACATACGCGCAAACTAAAATTAGCATTCTGGCAGGAAAACGGAAAGGGAGAAGTTACAGTAAAGATGCGTAATTTAAAATAAAGTATTAGTTTAAAATCAATAATTACTTTACAACTGTGAGATGTAGTATGTTTGGCTAGCATGAAATGGTAACTAGATCTACTTAAAGTTCGTACCTGACAACTTCTTGCACAGGCATTAAGATCCATGCAATAGGGAAATAGTGGAAAAGAACCTTTATTTATCAAAAACTAAATAACAGAAGGCACGGACGTACGTGCATACACAAAAACACCGTCTACTTGCGGTGAGAACTTAAACGATAACAATACATGTAAGATGGTAAGGAAGTAGTGCTAGAGCACACCGATTCAATTAAATTTAACAGACTGACTAAGAACTAAGAAACTGAGAACTGACTAAGAAAACTGATACCTCGGGTTTTTTATTCCTTTGCCATATGAACAATCTGAATAGTTCTACTGAACTTACTTTTCCTTTACACTTTAAATAGTATTGTGTTCCTTCCTTGCTTAGGTCCTGCTCTACAAGTACTTCTTCTGATGCACGTAGCTCTTGAATACATTGCGGGAATAAATGAACTTCATAATGCTTTTTAAGCAATTCACTAAAATGCTTGAAAGAGATATTGTTCAGTGTTCAGTAATACTGATCAGTGATATTTATCTTTATGCGTTAAAGGGCTGCTTCAAAACCAGCAAAATTAGATCCTATAATTTACAGAAATTACTAATTATAAAGCAAGAGATTTTAAACTATTAAACACATTTTAATGATTTCATTCAAGAAAGCGAAATTTCAAAATATTTAACTCAATAGTACGCATTGGACAATAGAATTAGAAATGAATACAACCGAAAATGTCTCGAAAGAAAAAAAAAGAAAGAGAAAGGACTGCTAATTATACTTTTTCCTTTTTCTTTCTTTCCTTCTTCTCCCCCCTTTTTTTCCTGAAACTGAACTTTCGGAAAATAAACTAGCAGACATGCTAGTACATTATAGTGGCCTCATATGTAATAGAAGTTATTTTATTATAAAAAAATGTTATAAGTTAAAGGATTTTTTTATACATACGTTTCATGTGCATGCAAACTGAAATAACAAATTGATCTTTAGTACAAGTCTGGATTACTCACGTACAGAAAGGACACGGATTTACAGGGAGTTATACCTGCGTAGGATATTTTCTAGTTTAAAAGAAGTCATAATTATATTACATATTAGAGGCTTTAGAGAGCCTCTAATAAGCCTCTAACAAGCCTCTAATTGCGGTACAGGAAGTTCGACCTATTATATTACTTATAAGATAAAGCACCAAATTCCTATGAATCTAGCTCATTCAAACATCATCAGCAAGGAGCCCGGGCAGAATTAATGTTTGGTAGCGTTAACATCCCAATTACTAATGCTGAGCTTAAAGTAAAAAATATTTTGTATAAATTTCAAGATAAAAATGCCCTCAAATAGTTATATTAAAACCTTGAAATACACCGATATTCGCATATTAATTTCCTGCTAAAGTATGTTTCAAGGGGGACGGGAGAGAAAGAAAAAGACAGACTGCAGTGAGAGATTTTGCGTCTCTAAAACTAATATATATTTTATAAACGCATTTTATCCAATATATAACATACTAAATAAATTATGTTACTTCATATCACTTTAAAAATAATCAGATATATTTTACAGTTGTATATATTTGAATATTTACTGGTATTCTAAAAAAATACTAATTCCATAATAAACGATCAGTGTCAGACACTGGCATTTCATATTTAACATACCTACATCTTAAATAAAAGAATCTAGCTTGCATATGCTGTGACCTTCAGCATTACAACAGCCTACTTTAAGCAAGACGGAGAAAGTGAATTACTCGGTAAGAAATGAATGAGTCGATAAGACAAAAGAAGTTTGCGTAAACAGAGCGTAGATTTTTTGGAAGTGTTCGGAAATGCAGAAGAAGGAGGCAGTAAAAGAGGGAAAAGAAATCGTCTTTCCCGAAGTCAAACTGCCTACGCTATTTTTCTTTTCTTTTTCGAAGTTATTTCTCATCGAAAGTAGTCCTTTTCCTCCGAGGTTCTGTTCTCCACATCTTCCAGTCTGAAACTGATGTTAATACTGACTCGCGTTATACGTCTATTTTCCTGAGGGAGAGCTCTGAAGAAACCATGCGACTAGAGAAGAAGTATCAGCAATAAATAGTCGGGCCTGTAGGAAAGAATTGTATGATCTAACTTCTCTAGATTTTCCCTATAGCTTCTGGGCAGTATGGTGGGAGCAATGGCTAGCCGCTGTCAACAATGGTAAATTCCAAGGCAGACTTTTCTTCCACATTTTAGAGGGTATTGAGAGAACAATAACTTATTTTAGTCTGCGTTTAGAGTTGAACTAGGTCGGGCGTTTTCATTTATAGCCAAAGAATTCCTATTTCGCTTCCTTATGTGTATTTTTGTAAACAATAGACGTTACTCATCAAGTAATTTTCTTAGACAGTCTACATTTTTTAATAATATTATCCTTGGTAAAGTATTTATTTCTATACACTGCTTTCCCATTTCGAATAAAAATGTAAAAATAGAAATCAAGTGAATGTCTACAAACACAAATATAATTTACGCTCTCTTTCACTTGTTTAAACTGTAATATACACAGAGAAATAAGTAACCACTTCACCGTATCTCCCGAGACAGACTCGTTGATTTGAAAAGTGTCGTCAGGCGTCAGGAACAGGATATAGACACCGGAATTAAATGTGGCTGGGATTGTTATCCCCGATAGACACTGGCGTGTTCTAACTAACAGAATGAGGCGAAAATGAAAGTGATAGATTTATGGCCTAATTGGTTACTCTCTCTCCAAAAAGAGGTTGCATCAGGATCATACAAAGCGAAGTTCACTTAAAAAGACGGGAAATAAAAAATGAACTTCTACCCCTCTTTCAGCTGGCACTGCAGTGGGAACTACTGCTCATTCGATAGCGTGCTTTTATAGGATCGTCTTTGTTAATTTTCAGATAAGCGACTAGGTAACACAAAATTTTTTCTCCTGCGTACGGTGACGTTGTTTAACAAGTTAATTTGTCTCGAATTTCTAAATAGGTTTGATGACTGATGAAAAGGGGAAAGAAGCATTTCAGAACCACTTACAAAAGCGAAAATTTATCTCTGAAGGAGAAAGAGAAACAATTATTTGGGTTTTGTAGGGCGGTGAAGTGGTTAAATAAATTTTTTGCATGAACATATTTTGCAAATGTTTTTAAGTATATAAAAAATTTATACATAAAAAACTTCATTAAACTAAAAGGATGTTTAAATTTAATTTTTCAAGAGTCAAACATACGTTACGAAGAATCAGTGGTGTACCACTCATAATATCGAAGCTAAGAAAGCTACACAGCTTTTTAGTTTCGATAACCATAACGAAAAATTGTCGTCGCATCTAATACGGAGAAATGTGAATTTAATTTTTAGCAAAACGTAATAAACTATAAAGGTGATATATATTTATCTTCAAAGACTCTATGATTATATCTGAGAAAAAACTTCCATAAAAATGAAACTTGTTTAGAATTAAATTAGCAGAGTTATTTTAGTTTTTATTACCCATTTCATTGCACCCCATTTAATGCAAGAAGTTGGAAACTGTAAAGGAATATGTCACATACATATTTTGAGTAATTTATTTCTCATCAGAAAGAAAATAATTGAAAAATACATGCGAAATTTAGTCTGTACTTCCTTCTGCAAATATATATTTTATCTTGCTACATAGGAATGCATTTGTAAATTTTTTAATTGTTTTCCTTTTATTGTCAGGACACCTGTCAAACATATGGCCTAATTTATTAGTTTTATAGGAGCATTCAAAATTTATACTTGGGTGCTAGAAAATAATTTTTAACTTTCCAATGTGAATTTCCCTTGCTGGGGATTTGTTTTACATGGATTTTTGATATCAAAACCAATATCAGTACCATTATTTAAGATGCAATCATGCTAAGCACGTAGAGGTTGTTAGTCTAACGAAATGTACTTCGTTGGTGCTAGTGTATTTGATTATTGTAAAGCACTGGTGGACTTTCTGTCTAAGAGGAAGGATGCTTTCGCAGAGAACTTTCTAAGGATAACTGGCTCGTATACATGTTACACATGAGGAAAACCACGAAAATGCCCATGCAGAAATGCACGTTTTAGAAATTGGCTCTTATTCAGGTTTTACTCAGAAAACACACATGCAGTCAGCTAGTTCGTAAGGATTGGAACCCAGACTGAACTACCAATGCTCAGTGGTCCTACTGCCTCAACTGCTGATGGGCAGTATGTAGGGACATAAGTATTTTTTGAAAGTAGAAGACATGAAAAAGGAGCAATGCCCTCGCCGGCACTCGAACCACAGACCTCTCGAATAAGCGTCGAATTTGCTGACCACTACATTACGAAGACATGCGAAGAAGGCGGGAGAAATATCTTGCATACTCCCTCTTTTAAAGGGTGACTGGAGATTAGAGACCCCAATCGTCAAATCCAGAATCATCATCATCCACCACCTTTTTTTTTTCGGGCGCCGCTTAGAGACATTAAGATATTTGGAAGCATGAGATGTGGAAAATGAGCAATGCCCTCACCGGGACTCGAACCACGGACCTCTCAAATACTCGTCAAGCGTGCTGACCACTACACCACGAAAGCATGGGAAGAAGGCGGCGAAAATACCTTATAAGTATACAAAAATAAGCTTGGCTTTTTTTTTTCTTTTCCTGTGTGAGAAGCTCTTTGAATATTTTGTAGTTTTTATGGAAAGTTTTTTTCCTCCACGTTTTTCTTCAATGCGCTTTTAATTCTATCAACATCTTCAAAAGAAGTTTAACCACTGTTTAGTTAGTGGTATTTCCTTATTTGAACACTGATATGGGAATTACTCATTATTCATAAACTTTTGACGAAAGAATAACTAAACAATTACTCTTATAATCGCTTTCTATAGCCACAAATTTGCTAAATTATAATCGTTTAATTCACTATATTGTGCAAATGCTTGTTTATGAGTTTAAAACTACTTTGGGACACATGAACGGCTATCCGAAAAAGGCGAATACTGTGTAAGTTATTTTCACTTACTGTTTTACAAAGGTTTGTGCTAATGTTGTATTTTCACAATACTTTATAAATTAGAAAAAGCTTTTAATAAGCTAATCAATTTATCTTATTCGAGCACTCTCTTTTATAGTAAACGATGATCAAAATAGTCGTCTAGCATCAAGTTCCTTTTGCTATTACGTATGCAATGCAAGGTGTAAAAATATTTTAAATTATGGTTGTAAAAGAACTTAAACTGAAAAAGTTAAAATTGCATTATAAGGTATTTTCTCTCTTCTTCCAGCATGCCTTCTTGGTGTAATGGTAACACACTCAAGATGCCTAAATTTGAGTCCTAGCAAGGGCACTGAACATTTTCATGTACTCCTGCTTCAAATTAAATTAATGAGTCCACAATATAGAAAATATTCCTATTGTTTATTATACTCTGAGATTTTTTTCAACAAACATTGATTTGAAATTTATCGGTCTGTGCAAAGTATCAATAAAATATAACATAAAAAACCATGGACGTATTATGCTTGTTATTACTTATGTTTATTACTAAATGGTGCGATTCACACAATCAGCTGGGAATGGATTAATACTCATCTTGGTAACTTTGTTTCGTTGCACATACTTTTAACGATGTAATAACGTATTTACCATAGCTAATACTTTGAGATGAATACCACCATGGAACAGTGACTTAACCAATTCAAAAGTAAATAAAAGTAAAATCTTTGTTAATTGTCATAGGATACGAAACTAACAATTTGCATAGGTTTTCATGTATACAGCTTCTTTTAAGACAAAAAAGTAAGAATCTACTTAGTAAAAATATCAGGATAAATTAAACGCAGTAAATGGAAAGATTAATAGTTTCATACATATACGTTCTGGCCTAACAACGGACTACATTGAGCAAACATTAAATAAAAAAATAATAATATTTTTGCAATACATAACTACACATAACATTGAAATTAGCTGATCATAGAAAAAGGTTATTCACTGATAGAGTTTCTTTAAAATTTACTCACTTTACATATCATTTTGCGTCACGTTTTATTTCATTTTTATGTGAAAATTTAAGTATGCACTCCACCTGATTCATTGCTGAAGTGCTGATCCTATTTTTAAGTGGACAGCATATCTTGGAAGTACATTTCAATTACGAGCACACAAAGATACTCCTGAGTAGTAAGGACACTGCTTCGGCCTGGCAGGTATTGTCTTTGGTATTGTCTTGCGGAGCAGCTCGACTTGTACTCAACATACCGGTGGTAAGTCACCTGGCTTGGGACGGATAATTTTTAACTATGTTTCATTTGCCGCGGAAAAAGCCAGTTTTTAAAATGCACGCATGTCTGTACAACATAACGAAACTCATTATGAAGACAGGTAATAAAATATGCTACCAGCATTCGTGCCTTTCGGGGAAATAAACAGTTAATGTATTTAATCCAAAGAAAAACAATATTTATACAACAAAACAAATTTCAATATTTTAATTTCAAACATAAAACAAAAAGGTAAATTTACACCGGCTGCCACTCACAAATTCAGTAAAATACCGTTAGGAAAAGAGAATCGTTAAAGCATAGTGTTAGTTAAAATTTTAGATGTGACATTTTTCCACCCTAAGTAGTCGGGAGACAACTTAACCTAAATGAAACATATTAAAGTTTTAAAGATTTTATGATTCCAGTCTCTGGGGGAGACTTTGTTGTTCTACCACTTTTGCTTCTAAGCGTCTTCATATTGGGTAGGCAAGTCTTTGGTCCACCTAAAAGAATTCTTCATTCACGTCTTCAGTTCCTGCATTTCTCACAGGGATTTCAAAGGCTGCTGAAATATAATGTTCTTTGATATAAGATAAAAACATATAGAACGTGATCCAGAAAAAGAAATATTTTCTAGAACGCAGAGCGCAGAATTTCAAGGAATAGAGCACAGTTCTTCGCAGAACATTCAGCTTCAAGGACTAGAATACAGAACTTCAGGGAATGGAACAGAGTTCTTCATAGAATTTCAAGGTGTACGATCTAGTCCAGAACACATTCTTCATCAAGAGTAGATAACATCAGGGATTAGAAACACATATGTAGAACACAGAACTCGAAGATATAGAACATAGTTGTTCGTAGAACACAGAACGTCAGGGAATGAAATATAGTTCATCACAGGACACAGAACTTCATTTAACACAGCGTAGTTCTTCACAGAACGTAAAACTTCAAAACATAAATCTTCAGGGAACTCAGAGCTTCATTTAATAGACCACAATTCTTCACAGATCATAAAACTTCAAACTTTAGAGCACAGCATGTAGAGACATTAGGTTATTTTAAGCAGAAGAGATGAAAAATCAGCAATGTCCTTGCCGGGACTCGAACGTAGATCTCTCGAATACGCGCTGGGTGTGCTACCATTACACCACGAAGCGTGCATTGAAAAAAAGGGAGAAAATACTTTATATAATTCACCTTTTAAAGAGGGACTGGGAATTAGGGACCCAATCTCAAATTCCTGGTGGTGAAGAATTATTATCCATTACCCTTTCTGCTCGGGCGACATTGTAGAATCATCACATTACTTTGAAGCGGGAGTACATGAAAATGTACAGTGCCCTGGCCATGACACGAACTTGGACCTCTTGAATACGCGCCGACTGTGCTACCACTACACCACGAATGCATGCGGAAAGGAGGAAGAAAGTATATTATATGTTCCCCCTTTTAAAGGACGACTGGGGATTATGAGACCCAATCGCCAAATTCTGGTGGTGACGAATTATCATCCACCACCTTATAGTTTGGGGTTCACTGTAGAGCCGTTAGTTTATTTTGAAGCAGGAGATTTAAAAAATGTGCAATGCTCTCTCCATGACTCGAACTTGGATCGCTCGAATCCGCGCCGAATGTACTACTATTACACCGCGAAGGCATGCAGAAAGAAGAGAGAAAATACCTTGTAAGCCTTTTCATGAAAATCTTCAACAATTTCATACTCTTTTTTAAATTCACTTTTTGCTAGCTCAGCTAAAATATGTAAATGATTTCCTCAAAATGGTCTTCTTTCGAAATAAAAGCCTTTAATTGAGTCTCAGGCCTACAAATAACTACATCATGTTTTCAACACTCAAATGTAAGCTTTAGAAAGCAGAAAAATGAGCCATATGAGCTTTCAAAACATTCCATCTCTAAATACGAGTACAAAAATTAATTAGGCTTACCTTCGCAGTTCGTTTCGATTTGAAATTATTCACGCTGTCCCGACGAGGATACAATTAAAGATTATATTAACACAACATTCGTACAATTCGAGAAAGTGAAGATTTAATGTATTTAATAAAAAAAAGTACTTTCACAGCAAAAGGAATTCCAATGTTTTAATTTTCAAACATAAAACAAAAAAAAAAGTAAAGTTACACATGTTACCACTCACAAACTCAGTAAAAAATGCTAGGAAAAGAAAATCATTAAAATATGGAATTAGTTAAAATTTTAGATGTGACATAACTGATACACATACTGATACTGGAGCTGCAATTAGAAATGTTTGAAGTTAGTCCACAATTCTAACATTAGCAAAAGCACATTAGCAATTTAGCACAGAATTTTAACAAAAGCATTGTTCATAATTTAGTGCTTTCAGTTATTATTAAGTGACGCGATAGGAAAATAAATAATTTTTCAGTGACGGTCAAATTCTAAGTATAAGAGAGGTGGTCATAATATTAACTTCACTGTCACTTTTACTGCTTAAGAGTCTATTTTTTTCATCCGTATTTGTAATTTCTTCAAAATTACTGTAACAAGTTTTAAGTCAGCTTCCTTTTCTACATTTACAATGGTGAAAATAGAAAATAGAGAAATATAAATTTCTTTGAATGAATATTCTGAAGCGAAATCCTAATCATTCTATTAGTTGAAGCTGTCCTGAGAATACGTTATTAAAGCACATTGAAGGATAATAATAATAACCCCTTTAAGAAATATGCCAAAATAGGATTCTCTTGGGAGGGTCTGAAACACCTCGAATGCGCGCTACATGGTTGGGGGATGGAAGAATGCCTGCATTAGATTCCTTTGGGTGCTAAAAAGGTAATAAAATACTTTCCGTGGACAAATAGGCAGAAGTTCAACCCCTTTGATGCTCTCTCAACCATTTCTTCCATGCAACACCACAAGATCCTACTGTCCCTGCAATAACTGTGATCAAATAACGTTACCCTTGATGATACTTTTGAATGCCCCACAATTATAATATCCCTGGTTCTTCTTGAAGATTGCCCTTTTGACCCTGATCGACTCTATTTGGGATACATTACTCAGCTAGCTGGCTGCCTTTTGCCTACACATGGTCCTTTGTGATCAGTTTTGGGTTCCTATAGTCAGACACCACTACTACTGCCAAAATAGTAATTTTCAACAGTTTTCCTTTTAATTTTCGAAACTTTTAATTTAGCATTATGGTAGTGTGTAAATACTACAGTTTTTTCCAAAATTCATATATCTTCAGACATCTTTTATTTCAGCATCTACATACATGCATTTCATACACGGTTAAATTGATCATAACTATATATTTTATTCCCATCCAAATTATCATTAAGAAACTTACAAATAAAAGTACCTTTAATGCAACACGCCGGTAATCTCAGTTGAATAAATCTTTTGTCCGGATGAATGTTAAAGATCATAGGTAAACTCTGCATAAAAAAAGGGGGGTCAGTTCTATATCACTCGTTCGACCGAACTGATTGATGAAATTTAATCTTCGCCTTTCATGTCTCGAAAGCACGACTTAGGACGCATATTAAATTTCTATATATAATTGTTTTAACATAGGTATTGTGACATAAAATTGGACTTTTTCTAAAATGACCTACCGACTTTTTTCCGTACTTCGATTCTACGACTCAAATTATGCCTAAATATTAAATCTTAAAACATTTTGTGAGAAACTTGTTTAGAAGTTTTAAAATTTATTTTGACTCCCTTTTTTCAGTTTGAGCCAAGAATCATTCGGTTGGCGCAGTTCTTAATTTATAACAACCAATTTTCCTTTCCCGTTTTTCACTGTGCAAGAGCGGAAAACATGTGCTTCGTTTATATTTTCAAATAATTTTAACAAAGTGCGTAAACCACATTTGGCGTTATTATCACTTATAAAATATATGCCAAATTTCAAAACGTGTCAATATATTTAAATTCGGGTATATCTTAGGAAATTTTGAATAAAGAATTCTAATTTTTTGTATGTATGCCTAAAAGTATATCTGTTTTAAGGTGATTGTAAAAATGTTATAATACAAAGGAGCTAAAATTTTGAAAGCTAATTTTTTAAAAACTACTCGTGCAATTTTTATAAAACTTGACAGTTTGGCATAATTTGTGTCGTAGAATCGAAATACGAGAAAAAAAAAAAAAAAAAAAAAAATGTTATTTCAGAAAAGTCTGATTTTATATCAAAATACCTATGGTTGAACAATGTTATATACAAATTTAATTTGTTTTCATTGTAGCGCTTTCGACACATGAAAGAGGCAAGTTAAATTTCGTGAATCGGCGCACTAGAGGGGAGGTATTAAACTATCCCGTCCTTTCTTTCTTTTTTCTTTTTTTTTTCTTTTGAAGTGTACTTTTGACGACTTAGAAAAGAAAGTACCTGAACTGCTTTTTTGGTCAGACGTTTAAATATACAACAGCATTCATAAAAAGTGATTAGAAAAGATATTTTAAATTTTCCATGTCTTTAAATGAACCTGATTAGGTTTTAGGTGCAAGAGGTGAGTGTCCGCTGATAACATTGCGGCAAAAACATCGTGGACGAAAACGTCGCGGAGAAAACAACGTAAGGCGAAAACGCTGTGGTACAAAACATCGTGGGAGAAAATAAAGCAAAGAGAAAACATCGCAGTTCTAAAACATCGTGGCACAAAACATCGTCGTCGAAAATAAAACGGTTCAAAAACTTCGCAGTTTAAAAACATCGTCGTCGAAAATATCGTGGTAAAAAATAAAGTATTTACAAATCATCGCATGATGATAACATCGCAGACATGCGTTTTTCAGGCTTTCATAATTGTAAAATTTAATGATTGTTTGATAATTGTAAAAAATCGCGTAATGATTTGTGAGCGCAAGATAGAAAGAAGGATAATTTTTCTTTTCATATTTTTTATTAACTAATAAATATTTGCTGAAAATGTAAAATGGAAACTTAAGCATAGAAAATTAACGCTACTTATAGTACTTAATTTTAAACTGACATAGTTGACTAACAAATCAAAGGTCATTAATAAATTATTTTTTATAAAGTTTTACTGATAATTTTTCATGAAAAGTATAACCTAAAAAAGAATAGAAAAAGAAAGATAGTAACTGCATGAACTTATCTATAAAGAATTGCTAAGTTAATTATGATATTATTTTCTTCAGTTTTGTTAATCTGATACTCTTATAGTGAAAATTATTTCTTGTTTTTTTTTAATTTCTTGTTTTTTAAAATTTTATTATTTAATAAAAAATATGAAAGTGAAAATTATCCTTCTTTCCACCTTGTTCTCATAAATCATTATAAGAATATTCATTAACAATTATGAAAGCCTGAAAAACGCATGTCTGCGATGTTATCGCCATGCGATGATTTGTAGGTACTTTATTTTTAACCGCGATATTTTCGACGAAGATGTTTCTAAACTGCGAAGTTTTTGAACCGCTTTTTTTCGACGACGATATTTTGCAACACGATGTTTTAGAACTGCGATATTTTCCCTTTGCTTTATTTTCTTTCACGATGTTTTGTACCACGACGTTTTTACCTTGCGTTGTTTTCTCCGCGACGTTTTCGTCCGCGATGTTTTTGCCGAGGTGTTTTCGGCTGTAACCAAGAGGTGACCGTGTAACAACAAAGAAAAAATATGCAAGGAATTTCATTTTTTATTTGTTATTTACTCTCTTCTTCATTTTACTGCTTGTTTGTTATTTTTTGTTTTGTTTTTGTTTGTTGTTCGGTTTGTTTTTTTGTTTGCTAGGAGTATGATGAGAAGAAACCTGTCAAAACTAATTATTGCTGTCAAAATTAATACCTGACAGTATCGCTAAGATCGTAATGTGTAATAATGCAAAAGAAATCATAATTAAGGGCAGCAATTGATAAGTCATAGAGCATTTGTTCAAAGAAAAACTGGTTAGCGTTAAATTTGGATGATATCGAACAAAGTTATCTGTGATCGAGGCATTTCGGCAGCAGTAATTTATTATGTTAGTTTTATGGTATAGTATGATGCCAGAGTGAAATAAAAAAAAATAATGAAAATTTAAGATACAAATTAACATATTAAGACATATTTTAAATAATAAAATGAAATCAGAGGTATTATGGCAATCGAGCTTCCGAAGGAAATGCTATAATAAAAAACGTCTCTTTAAAAGTACTGTTTAAGCTATTACATTTCATTAGAATCAGATATTTTAGCCAGTCTCCACTCACACATACATTGTTTAAACTAAGAATTAATCGCAATTTTCGACAGGATAAGGTTCTGACATTCAAATTATGCATCTTCGTTGCAAAAAATACGAAAGATATTCTAACAAGTTTCCCAACTCCTTGTCATCAGGATATGACTAATGAAGTGAAATCTGTTTGCCTAAAGAAAAGGAAGATCCCGACCACCCAATTGAGCCCTCATCAGCAAGTATAAATAGACGGAGGCCTGATGCAAAACCACACCAGATTACTAATTATACTAATTTTAGCCAATTACCGTAGGCTATTAGTGGTGGACACTGTTATTTTACGCGGGACGTCTTTTCTATCCTCCGCCTCCAAACTCTGTAATCAAAGTAGTAATTTTCGCCCAAGTGTGATTAAGTATCATCGAGGAGACAGCTATTATCGAAGCACAAGAAGAAAATTGAGGTTGTCAGGCTGTTTGTGTATAGTACGATGAGGTATAAAGTTAGGCAGCTTCAGAGATTTTTACCTAAATTTATAGTCAACATAAAAAAATCTCACCTCATAGCATCAGGTTGTCCTAGAAGCGGCATGTATTCCACTCTATGTGACGATTTTGGTCATGTCTCTGGATAATCATGTACATGTGCTCATGACCCATGTAATCCTTGAGAACATTCACCAAATGCACCATTAAACGCATTACGTATGCTAGTGCATACAGAGGTTTGGCAATGAAACAGAAACACTTGTATCTCTGCAATAATTTATTCAAATGAACAGACTCTTTTTCTTTATTTGCAGATCAGTGCTGCTGCAATTCTCTTGGAAGTAACCTATGTAAGTCTTATATAAACATTATAGGCATTTTTAAAGCATTCCTGATCTAAAACAGTATTTTCCTTCATGATAATGGAGGAGGAAATGCTTCCGAACTGTATCTATTCAGGTGGGGAAAATGTATTTGGAGCATGCAAATACAGTTACATTGTAATTGTAATTAGATTGTGCAACTACAGTTACAATGTAATTGCAATGAAAATGTAATTATTATTAGATTGTAATTTTAACTGGAGCATGTAACTGCAATTAATTTGTAATTGTAATTAGATTATGCAACTGCATTTACAACGTAATTGCAATTAAATTGAAATTGCAATTACAATGCAATTGGAATTACATTGTAATTTTAATTACAAACTAATTTTTAACCTAATTACAATTACATACTAATTGTGAAATATAATTGCAAGTATAATATGACTGCATAGCTAGTGTCACTGTAATTATAAAGTAACTATCAACTGTCATTGTAATTACACAATTGTGTAATCTAATTACAGTTACCATGTGATTGTAATTGCAATTACAATGTAATTGTAATAATAATTTCAGTAGATAATTACAATTACGTAATTAGGGAGATAACTGTCTCTGATACTTTCAGTTACATAGCCTAGTTATTTCGTGATCATAATTAAAAATCACAGTAATTCACAACTTATCCGAAAGGATTCACAATTTTGGATAACAAATTGTTAAATAATACAAAGGGATAATCGCATGTAAGGAAATTTTTAACATGCTCCATCTGGAATAATCCTGCTTAATTTTGAGATTACTGAAATTTGTAATAGCAACGGAAATTATTAACTTTGTTAAAAACTTATACTTTCAGTAAATATGTAAAACTAATATAGTTTAAACAGATTGTATTTGCAGGAGCTAATTTCGGCTGTTTTATATAGAACTAAATATGCATAACTTTGTTAAACAAATATGCGTGTGTTTTGATGTTCACTGCCAGATAGGTGGATTTGAATTATTTGATTAAGGGAAAGCAAACACAGACTCTAGGTCTATGGAAAGAGATGCTTTTGTGAAGGACTTGTTAAGAAGACTGTTCTTTTCTATATTACATAGGAAAGAAATCACGAAATCATCATTTAGACTTCGAGTTTGAATTCCAGTTTTCTCCCTTTGCTGTTAGAAACACGATTCTGATCCATAATCATCCTGCTTAATTGCTATGTGTACTCAAATTGTCAGTAAAGCTAGTGATTGCGAATTAGTTTATTATTTTTTCAATCAATGGGTAAAAAACCCTATTTACTTACACGTGATTGCACCTATAAAATCTATTTTTCAGAGGTTCAGGTAAATATAAACAAGCATAATTTAAAGTGCCTGAGATGACTGTTCCGGCAAAAGGTGAGATTATATGGCTTATAACAAGGCACACAAACGCTCTCTTCCTAAGGAGAGAGATGCTTTTCTGGAGGTCTTTCTAAGGAAAACTGGATGGTATTCACATAACAGTGTAGAAAACTACGAAAAGGCCTATAAATCCAGCCCGTCCGACAAGATTTAAACCAGTGTCAAAGTAATAACAGTAGCTGCCTTACCGTTCGGCCGCTGGTGGACGTAGAGAACAGAAAAATAGCCTCCTATCTCATGTTACGTAATTATTGAGTGAAGTCCAACTTTCAGTAATGATATTAACTATGAAATGGGCCTTTATTAAATAGAACACATATTTTCAGTAAAAGTTAAAACTCATACAAGTGGATACACCTCTCCAAACTACTGTAGTTTCCGTAGTATTAGATAAAAATAAACAAGCATAATATTACTGAAAAGAAGTGTCTGAAGATGAGGATTGCCAGCAGAAAAAGGAACTATTTTCTACTCGAAACAATGCTGTGTATTTATTGGATGAAGTCTAACATTCAGAAATTATATTAACTATGAAATAGGCCTTTATTAAATACAACCTATATTTTCAATAAATAGTTAAAGCAAATTATTTTTTATTGGTAGATGCCTTTCTCCAAACTAGTGTCCATAGCTTCAGGTATAAATAAACAAGCATTATATTATTAAACAGAAGTGTCTAAAGATAACAGTTGCCTGCAGAAAAATGGTGTTGTCCAACCTTCCGTAATATTAATAACTATAGACTTTTAATAACTATAACCCATATTTTTAATAAATAGTTAAAATATATTTTTTACAGTTGTATACACCTGCCCGAACTAGCTTCCATAGCTTTACTACTATTAAGAAGTCTAGGCATTATTTTTTCTATCCGAGCTTAATTAATGTGTGAACTTCTATAATGGCTTTAGGTATGAATCAAGCCTTTTTGAAGAGGAAAGATATTTTCAATAAATAGTTAGAGTAAGTTTTGTTGCAAGCGAATTGCTTATACAGGAAATATTCCGAATAAAAATATTTACGTGTTCGTTTATTAAGCAAAAGTATTAGTTGATTGCTTGTGTAATTGATCACGGCAAAGCACAGAAGAGTAAGCATGTCTTCGTGGCACAATGTCCGATGGGAACTTGTTTGTATTCATGCAAGGAAAACCATGAAGATAACCAAACATCTAGATTATTCGTTAGAATTCGAACCTATAATCAGTCTTTCACTGTAAAATAATCTTAACTACTCGGTTACTGGTAAGCCAAAAATTTCATTCTTTTGCAGTTACATTGTAATTCTAAATGCCATTATGTTATAACTGAAATTATAGCTGCATTAATTTCAGAATTAACTAAAACGTAAACTGCAATGAATTACCAACTTTGTTCAGTCCATAAAAGAGAGCTTGAATTTTAAAGATCTTACACTTTGTCGAATGACAGCATTATGTTATACTGCTGTATGCAAAGGCCTATTAAAGTTGAATTAAAATATTGTATTTCGCGCACAGACAGCATTTCCCGAAAGCTGCATCTAGATTATTCACACTCACTTCGTCCATCAGTTTCAGAGGCATGATTATGTTTGAAAATGTTGTTTTCCGTGGACAGTATTTTATATCATAAGTAAAAATAATGCGCTTTCATAAGATGTAATAAAACGCGAGTACTAATAAATTTAATAGTAATTACATTGCAATTCTACTTAATGTATATATAGAGTATAATTATAACTGCGGCTGTAATTTTATTGTAGTCGTAATTATAAATCGTGCAATTACAATTACATTGTAAATAAATTATCTGCAGTTACAATTATGTTATAATTGTACAATTTATATTACAACTAGCCTTCGTCTGGCTTTTAAATGTACCGTAAAAATGCCTAAAGGGAACACAAAACATTAAATTTCAAAACTGCACAGAATTTTACTCTGCAGAACAACTTTATAAAAAAAACACCGACAAAATTTCAATAAAAATGTATTACATATAAAAAATTACAATGAAATAAGCAATATCCCTTAATACAAATATTAATTATCCTAGTAAATAAATTAACCAACTTCCCTTTGCCTTCTCTCGACACACGTACAGTATCCAAGAGAAACACGAAATTTAAAAACTGCACAGAATTATCGCCCTCATTTTTCCGAGTGGCAAGGGTGCTGATATCAGCCACGATGGCAACATGGCAACAATGATATATCAGGAACCATGGCTGCGTGCCATCTTTGCTGATATGCTGAGAGAGAATTATCAGTTTGATGCGATTTCATCAAAAAACATAAAATAAAAAATATCTCATTCAAATTTTGAAAACATCGCTTCGAGGTGCGCTGGCTCTTGTCTAGATGCACCTATGTACAAAATGTCGTGGTTGTTTAAACAAACGACACAGTTGTTTAAACAAATTTAAGAAATCCTTAAAATACGATTGACAAACTTACATTTCAAATCAACATGTCTATTAGCTTACGTGCAGCACGAACAAAAGACACACACAGACAGACTCCTTTTTCTTTTGCTTATATAGATAGATTAAATTGTGAGGTGTACATTATTTTTACTAATACTTATTTTAATTTGTTAGCCTTTTATGTATTTCTTGTTTCTCTCTCATTTCCTCGCCAAGATGTAAATGAGTTAGGGTGAAGGAGAACGCATTTAAACTGAAGTAGCGGAAAGTTTAGCCAGAGCGTGTTTCGCTATTAAGTGCGCCCTTTTTTATTTCTGTCATCTGTTTGAATTCTGAACCTCGGCTTCTCAGTTTAGTATTACGCCGGTGTAGGTCTCTGAGTCAACCTACTTAGTTTAAATTAATTTGTGTAGTCTTGAACTTCTAGCTTATTTTTAATTCAGATTAGTTA
Organism: Stegodyphus mimosarum; assembly: GCA_000611955.2. Taxonomy (NCBI): domain Eukaryota; kingdom Metazoa; phylum Arthropoda; class Arachnida; order Araneae; family Eresidae; genus Stegodyphus; species Stegodyphus mimosarum. The sequence goes on along the minus strand of KK121680.1, from coordinate 736,745 downwards.
ACCATTATCTTTAAGACGCAAGAGAAACACGCTGATGTGGAAAATAAAGCAGGCAAATTGTCAACCTTGTATTCGACGTACATTTTGTAAAATCCCAATCGATTTCGAGGGCAAGACGGGTCCCCCTTCATCAGGAGCAAAAAATTCTGCAAAAGCGAGAAAGCGAACGTCGATCCTCTTTATACCCACAGGCGACCAGTGGAAGAGCCTGTAGCGCCATCTATCGGCAGAAATAGTAACGAAAAATGAAGGGTTAAGTTAGTAGAACTTTTAAGGCATTAGGTAAGACCGAATTGGAATTGAAGTCCTTTACTAAACACGATAAATTTTTGTGAATGTGAAGAGCTTCAAGAAAATCCAATTGCCTAATAGAACCAGCTTTCTGGATAATTTTAGCAGAACCCAAATCAAAATTGTGATTGAATTTCCAACTGTGATTAGCTATTAAAGATTTGTTAATTTCGCCTTTTCGGACGTAAGATTCATGTTATGTTCTTTTATGCGAAACTTTAATGTTCTTTTCGTTTGGCCATTATAACTTAAGCCACACTTACACGATATGCTATAAATTTCCCAAGAATTAAAGTCAGAAATAGAATCTTTAAGAGCCGAAAATCTTTAAGAGCCTTGGGGAATTTATATTTAATTTTTCGTTACTATTTTCTGCCGATAGATGGCGCTACCGGTTCTTCCACTGGTCGCCTGTGAGTATAAATATGATAGACATTCAATTTCTCGCTTTTAACGAAAGAGTGGCCTAGTAGTTAAAGCTCAGGTCTCCCATGAAAAAGGTGGCGGGTTTGAATCCCGGCCGTGGGGGGGGTTATTTTTCTTCTCCCCGCACTGAGCAAAGTTTTTGAGAGTGTGTTAAGTATTCGTATCACAGAACATTTAGAAAGACTGAAATCAATGGATGACAACCAATTCGAATTTCGAAAAGGACACTCAACTACACACCAAATTTTAAATTTGATCGAATTTATCGCGCAAAAATTCCAAAAGAAAAAATGGTGTTGCCGCATGCTACCTCGATTTTGAAAAATCTTTCTATCGAGTGTGGCATGCCGGCCTCATCTACAAGTTATCCAAATTCATTCTCCCCAATAGTTTCTTTAAATTGATCATGTCGTTTCTAAAAAGGAGAACATTCTAGGTCAGACGCGTAGAAGCATACTCAAGCAAAAAAGTAATTCATAAAGACGTCCCTCAAGGCTCGGTCCTCTCGCCAAGACTTTTCGGAATTTACGTGAATGATATGCCGAAGCCCTGTTCGTCAAACGTTCTTAAATATGCTGACGACACAGTTGTTTAAACAAATTTAAGAAATCCTTAAAATACGATTGACAAACTTACATTTCAAATCAACATCATAGTGGCCTGGTGCAAACTATGGAAGATTAAAATTAATTCAACAAAATGCTGCATAGTAATTTACAGGAGATACAAGAAATTATAACCGATAAATATTGATATTAAAGTAGATGATATTCTAATTCCCTCTGCAACATGTTGCAAATACTTAGGAGTTTATACTGACAAGCATTTATCATTTCAGGAGCATATAAAATGCGCAGTAAACAAAGCGAATGCAGCCTTTATGGTATTATATCCCCTAATAGGAAAGAATTCAAAGCTAAACTTAAATATAAAAAGAACGCTCTACTTAACCTTATTACGGCCGATTCTACTGTATGCAGTTCCCGCATGGGCGACAGAGAACAAGACAGATAGACAAAAACTCAGCGCGCTAAAAAAAAAAAAATTCTGCGAGCAATAACTAACGGTCCCTGATACGTACGTAATTCAATAATTCATCAAGACCTAAAAATTCCATCCAATCAAGAACAAATTCTTATCACATCGCATAATTCTTTCACAAGTATGGAAAATTCACTATACGAAGAGATTAAAAACCTTACGAATTTTGACCCCACTCAGGAGAACATAGTGAAAAGATCACGATGGATCCATCACAATACCAGGTGGTGGTAATGTAAATAATGTAAATAGCTTTTGGCGCAGTGTTTCTTTCAAATTAATTATTTAATCGTGTGTGTGTCTCTCCAACTGGCAAAGCCATAGACTTTGTTTTAATTATTTTCTTACAAAGAAAGGACTTTGTTTTGGCAAAGCCAAATGGACTTTGTGAATCAATGTTAATTTATATGTTATTACTTAAACGTGAAAAAACTAAGCTCTTCGAGTTACATTCAGAAAAATTAAAATTGCAAAATAGTTTGTTTACCATTGGATAAAATCAATCCCGTGGCGGTCCTCCACAAAATTCAAGAAAAAGAAAAATTAAAACGTTCAAGTGCAAAACTCATCACTGAAGATATTAGCTAATGACTAAAAGTCAATTCTTATGGACTTTATTTCAAGATTTAAAGCAAATCTTCAAAGATTTTAATATAAATTAATGTAAAGAAGTAAAACTGCCGAAATTGTGAAACTCCAATCAAAGCAAAGCATGCGAGTCACATAATCAATGCTACTCTCACATTCCTCTGCTAGCCGAAATCTTAGATAATTACTAAAACTTCGATACACAATTAGTAGCCCCTATTCCAAGTTAATTTAATATAATTAATTCTAAACACTAAGTGAATCTTTTAGAATTTAAAAAATAATTCAACCATAAGATTTTTTTAATGGCTTCACTCATGACTTGCCACCTACGACAATTCTCGCCTCCAGGCGCAGTGCTCATGCATTCCTGAATTAAATTAAAATCAACGTTAGCGCCTAAGGGCTGATTTTAAATACTGGAAAATGCTCTTAGAGTAGGTACCAGAAACTAAATTTACGATTCCCCGATTCTCGCTTTTGCAGAACGTTTTGCTCCTGATGAAGGGGACTCGTTTTGCCCTCGAAATCGATTGGGATTTTATAAAATCTAAGCCGAATACAAGGTTGTCGATTTACCTGCTTCATTATCTTTAGTTTTATTGCCATAAATGAATTGTGTAATTGTAATCACAAAGACTGTGCCGTCTGTAAACAACTGAGTTTTCAATAAAGGTTCCTTTACACTCATTCCCTGTAGTATTCATTTTTTAGGCTTAGCGATAAATCGCTCAGACTTTCCAGTATGTCTAGTAGCAATGTATGCTAGCCAAGAAGACTAGACATTACAACACAATTGATAGTAATTGCAATTACACTGCAACTGAATCAAATGCAATTACATTGTAATTGTACGATAGTGAAATATGCCTAACTCTGTTTTGTTAGCATATCCAAGATAGATTCAATGATGCAGGATCAGGGAATCGCACAGGATATGTAAAATATTCAAGCTCACTTTTATGTTATTAAAACTACTTAGTCACCAGTTTTTGGTACATTGCTTTAATGGCCATTTGGCTAAACTGGTACATTGTCATACTGATCCTTGATATCTTCTATGGAATATAGTATTTAAACGAACGGGTAAATTTACAACTGATGTTAAAGAAATAGCGGTGATCTTAAATGATCACAAAATACTGCCAGCCAAGTCGTAAGCAAGTCGACCTCCTTAGCTGACTGTGGGCATGAAATAGCTTCTACCACACGCAGAAGAGCATGAAATATTTTGTTTTTCATTTGAACTCCAATATGTTTCTTATTTATGTCTTGTAATTCTCAATGTTCAAGACAATAACCCATGATACCGATAAAATTTTGAACGTAACACTCTACTGTTATTGTTAAAATTCAAAATCAATTCATTGTTTCCAATCGCAAGTGCATAGGTTACTTTGAAATATAATCAATTTGTGGTGACCAAGTTTCATTTTCATTGCCCTGACCTTACACCTAATAAAGCAAATAAACTAAAACAGAGTTGCTTGAAATAATTAAAAATAGTTACCACGTACTATGACATTTAAAATAATTCGTAATTGTAAATATATAATAATAAAAAAGACCGAATAATTTTTAAGGCGAACTATTATATCTACATGCTCATGATTTGAGAAAAAAGACGAATTATACAAATTTGAAATTCTACTTGAAATTATAATTTGAAACTTTGCTGAAATGCAAAAAATGCAAATTAATAGGAATTATGAAAATATTTCGAGTCTTCTTTTAAATAAAAATAACGCCTTTTGTTCCCAACGGTGACTTTATTGTCACGTTTCTTTCATTCAAATAATATTAAAAATTATAGATGCTTACAATCTAAATGCTGCTACGAATTTTAATGCTATTATTAGGTTTTATATTCGGTTCATATAATGCAGCACAAGTTGGAGACTCGGGGAAAATATTTTTACCCAAGCAACATAATACATGACTTGAGAAACTTTTTGTAATGATTATACAAATGGTTAAGAGTTAATAAAATAACTAATCTACATAATACATTCAGTTTGAAACTGAAGTAAAAAAATTCTTTATGAAATGCCCGGTACAGAGCAAATATCAAGCTAATAGCCTCGAAGGCATCGAAATGTATAAAAAAACATGAAGAAATATTTAGTGTTTGTAAATTGCTCTCTGTGTTATACTGATAATTGCTTGATGTGTTATGTAATATAATGGCAGAAAAATGAAAGGTGTTATGCCCTAAATCGTTTTGGGCCCCACTTGTTGCCAAGTGGTAAGACAGCTGAATATTGGGAGTTCAACCTGAGCTCGACTCCATGCAAACGGGATAGGTGCAAGATTGGTTTCGTGATTCCCCCCACATGTTACGCGAATACAAGCCAGTTTCCCTTCACAAATCTTCCACGAAAGCATCCATCCCCTTAGGCTATCGCGTGTTTTTTAGTATTTAAGACACCCAACATAATCTATGGATAAAACTTTAAAATGATTCTAAGAAAATAGCTCTGTTTAGAATCCAGAAGCCAGTTAGATTATTACTTTGCTTTTACTTCTACTTTCCTCGGCTTCTACAAGAATGCAAATTATGTAATGTATGTATTTAAGCGTAGATTTCTTGAGTTCCACTGAGAGTTTCTGTTGGTTATCTGTCATCTTCTCGCCATTGCTTCTCCCAGCTACCGTATTATTATTTAGACCAGCGTTTCTACACCTTTCATAATTCGGGGCAAAGTTTTCAATCATAATTTTCATCGCGGCCCCCCCCGCATGCAATAAAATGTATACAACAATAATATATATTGAGTATTTTGATTTCTGTTTTTAAATTATTTTTAACTATCTGTCAAAACAAAAGTAAAAGCGAGCCAACTTTGGCGAGAAACCACATCTGGCACTTTGCCAAGCGGCCGGTGAAGAGATGAAGCGAATGGAAGCGGGAAAAATTTAAATATTATACACTGCTGGGCTCCCGTAAATGTATTGATTCAAAATTTCCCTGATGGAAGCATGCAAATAACATGACATTTACAACATGCATTATCGGGGGTGTGATATGCAAATGATTAGAATTTCAGCGCAGACGCACATCACGCGCACCTGTGGCGCTACTTCGAAGCGCTATTTAAGGCTTGGAGTTTTCGACGATTTCAAGTTCGGCAATTGTGTTTTTCTTGTGGTTTTTTTAAAAAACGATCATTTATGCCTCGTAGTAAATAGCGATCATCGTTTGATCAAGTATCCGAGTTCGACAGAGGAACGATAATGGCCTACCGAGAGTGTGGATTAACTTTCAGGGAAATCGGTAGTCGTGTTGGACGAAACCAAACAACTGTAATGCGGATATGTGACCGTTGGACGCAGGAGTGTACGACGGACCGACGTGTTCGATCGCATCCACCTCAGTGCAACACTTCAGGTGATGATAGGAACATTGTGCGCATGGCAGTCACAGATCGCTCAGTCACATCATGAACCATGACACAGCACATTCAGTTTGTAACGCATCATCCAGTGTCTACTCGTACCATTCGACGCCGTTTACAGCAGAGTGGTCCGTCCGCAAGACGTCCATTGCTTCGTCTACCCTTGACGCAGAACCACAGACGGCTCCGCCGCCAATGGTGCGATGAAAGAAGGATCTGGATGACAGAATGGCATGAAAGTTTCTTTACTGACGAGTCGCGCTTCTGTCTGCGACACCACGATGGTCGGATTCGAGTCTGTAGACACCGTGGAAAGAGGATGCTGAATAGCTGCGTTATGCACCACCACACTGCTTTTGCACCGGATATTATGGTATGGGGCGATATTGGATATCGCTCTCGCACTCCTCTAGTACGCATTGCCGGTACTTTAAACAGCCAGCGCTACGTCTCCGAGGTGATGGAGCCTGTTGTCCTTCCTTACCTTCAGGGCTTGCTCACAGCCATATTTCAACAGGATAATGCGCGATCACACGTGGCACGTATTGTCCAAGGGTTCTTCGTCAATCGCCAGATTGAATTGCTTCCCTGGCCGGCTCGTTCTCGATCTTTCCCGATAGAAAACATGTGGTCCATGATTGCTGAACGATTGACCCAGATTGCATCCCAAGCTGTCCCACCAGATCAATTTTAGCAAAATGTGGAAGCTGCTTGGTCTGCTGTACCCCAAGAACACATTTAAAGTCTATTTGAATCAATGCCGAGGCGTGTGGCAGCGGTGATCTCCAACAATGGCGGCTACTCTGGCTACTGATTCTGAAAGGAACCACACTTCGCAGAAGTCTATAAATTTAATCATTTGATACTTGGTCAACATGTTATCTAGTAAATAAATTTTGTTGCGATATCTCTTTTCTTTCTTGGTATTGCAATTTGGGTGGCCAGCAGTGTATTTGAAATGAAAGCCAAACAGGGAGATAACGTTAAAAGAATACGAAAGTACAAAAATTCGTTAATGAAAGTTAACCTAGACAGGGTGAGCTAAATTTAGAAACTGGGAATACTCTTTTTGGGAATAATAAAAGAAATAAAACAGAAGACCTAATAAAGAAAAGAGAAAAAATAAGTATTATGGTATGTGTAAACCGTCTCGAGCATGCGCAGAGCAAATGATTTCTCATAGGAAGAAGGAAAATGTTCTATAGCGCAAATTTCAATTCTCATTGGAGTCGATCGCTATTGAATCTATCGTATGTTATATATGTTTTCGTGTTAATTGCAATTCACCATAAAAAATATTAACGGCAGTAGATTTATGCAGACTAATGGATAATTTTTTTAAGCTGGCGTAAGGGTCCATTAGACGATAGTCAAGCATCAACAAGTACACAGACGAGCGCGGTTCCGAAAATAAAATCAAGAAATTATTCTCCGAAATACTTGAATTTGGGGTTTATCGGTACTGAAGTAAATGAAAAAGAAATGCCCCTGTGCATCATTTGCTCAAAAATGTTGGCCGCAGAGAGTATGAAAAATAACAAACTTAAACGACATTTGGAAACGCTTCATAGTGAGTACGTCAATAAATCCAGAGAATTCTTCGAATTAAAATTAAAACCGTATGAAAAGCAAAAATCGGTTTTTTAACTTCGTCTGTGAATAAAAAAGCTTTAATTCCATCCTACGAAGTTTCATATAAAATAGCCAAATGTAAGAAAACCTCACACCGTTGGTGAAGAGCTTATTTTGCTAGCAGCAACTGAGATTGTAGAAACTATGTGGAAATAATTTTTCAAAACAATTGCAGTCCATACCTCTTTCAAATGATACTGTGGCTCGTCGAATTGGTGATATAGCTGAAGATGAACAATGCGTGACAAATTGTTTTCAATACAGCTTGATTAAGCAACAGATAGTAATAAAGATGCTCATTTCATTGCCAATGTTCGATTTTGTGATAATATGTCAGTAGTAGAACTACTTTTCTGCAAACCAATAGAACTCAAAGCAACAGCGCTCGCATTATTTGCTGTTTTGAATGATTTTATGAACGAGACAAACATAGAATGGAAACTTTGCTTCGGAATATGCACCGATGGCGCTTGATCGACCAAAGGAAGATTATAAAGCATACAAGCACTTGTAAAACAAAAATCGCCTCAGTGCGCCTGGACTCATTGCATGATCCACAGAGAAGCTTTGGCTTTCGAAGAAATGAGTCCTGGTCTGAATATAGTGTTAACTATGGTTGTAACCGTAGTAAATTATATCAAAATGAGATCCCTGAAATCAGGAATCTTTTCCGCACTTTGTAAAGACATGGACTTTGTAAAGACATTATAATCAGCGTTACTATTTTATTGCGAGGCAAGATGGTTATCACGTGGGAAATTCTTGCAACGTGTTTATGAATTAAGAGAAGAAATCGCCATTTTTCTAGAAGAAATCAGACCGGAAGCGGAGAATTTTCGCGATGGTTTATTTGTGATGAAATTGAGCTACTTGGTCGACATATTCCAGAAATTAAATAACTTGAATCTTCAACTCCAAGGAGCAAATACACATATGTTGGATACGAGTGATAAAATTAATGCTTCTCGTAGAAAATTTGAATTGTGGAGCAGAAATGTAGAGCAAAGAAACCTAACAATATTTGCAAATGTGAATGATCGTACTAAAATTTACAAGGTCTGAAGCAGAACACGTAAAAGTTGTTTTTGTAACCATTGAAAATCATTTAGCCATGCTGGCAAAGAATTTTAAAAAGTATTTTCTTGCTGACGACAAACGGATAGCAAGTTACGAGTGGATTAGGGATCCATTTCATAAGACTCCCGAAGGACTCTCAACTGATGCGGAAGAAAAATTCATAGACTTCACAAGTGGCGAAACCAAGAGACAATTTACTAATAAATCACTATTTGAATTTTGGTCAGGAGTAGAGGATTATTTTTCTGCGCTAAAAACAAGGGCATTTCGCATTTTATTACCATTTTCAACATTCTACCTTTGTGAAACTGGATTTCCTACTGTGGGTTCTTTGAAAAAAAATATAGATCCCGGCTAAATATAGAAACAGAACTGAGAGTGGCTATTTCTAATATTAATCCTTCCTTCGAAAAACTTTGCTCTGCAAGACAGGCCTAAGGAAGGTCACTAACAATTATTAAATTTGTTTTTGATTTGGTATGTTTTGATGAAGTAAGTTTTGATTCAGAAGTTGTTTTACTTTGATAAGTTAATTATTAAATATGTCGAAATGCATTTTGTTTTCTATGTGTATGAGTGCTTTCCTTTCAGACAGTTAATCAGTTTTTTTTAAATAATATTTTCTCTTGAATATTCTCGCCCCCCTCTAGTGTACTAGCGCCCTCCTACAGGTTGAAGATCACTGATTTAGACTTTACTGGCCGTAATTGCATGCGAGAGTTTGAGGACCTGAGATAAAGTTTGTAAGCACGTTTTACCTCAAAATTAATTAATTTAATTTTCCTCAAAATTTATTCTATTTTCCTGCAAATTGCGGAGATTGTCTTCTGTTGTTATGCATATTGTATAACTGCCAAGCTGGTGATAAACAAAAATGTTTATTTTAAACTTTCTTCTGAGCTGAAGTGGTTTTAGTTAAAAGTTTAAGATGAGACGATTAAGTTCTTTCTCTTTATAGGTCTAGGAGTTAACATTTAAAGTATTTTGATTTGTATACAATTTCATCCAGCATAAACAATTAAAAGATGGTTAATTAATAACTGCTTCCTGAACAGCATGAAGAGCTGGTGCTTTAAAGAATATATATGCATGCATTTCTTTTATGCCCACTTTTTTGTATTAAATGAAAAAAAAAATTTGATACGCAATGTTACGAAATAGTAGTTGTACATAAATAAATTATCCTCTATGATAAAAGAAAATAGACGAAATGAGAAAAGTAAAGCAACGAACGTTATTAATGAAAGTCATTTTCTTCTAAGTCTGTAAATAGTAGTGTTGAGACAGACCGAGGGAAGACTTTTTGGGAACATTACTGCCCATTCTTGTCTCATCGAAAATAACAACTTCCCATAATGTGCAGGAGAAACGAATGTGCCCAGTATACCATTCCCGTGAAACAATCCAGACTAGCGCTTTACGATTTAGATGCAAGGATCTTCCTTTCCAGGCCCATCTTCCTGGTTTGTAGCCTACGGCAAGCTTTGTGTGAATCAGCATTATTGCCCGTTAAGAGAGAGTCAATATCCAGAACTGCTCTAAGTGCTTGAACACATGGTTCGAATAACTTTCTTCTTGATAAAATATAGTTCCTTCGAATTCCTTGGGAAAGACAAGAAAATCTACTCAATCGTATTCTTTTCAATGCTTTTGCAGAACAATCTGTAAATAAAATTAAGATAATTTTGCGAAACAATTACCAGTACTTGTTTACAAGAACTGATATGGGTTAAGGCCTTTAATTATACGCCTAACTTTTGCAAAATATTATGTCTCAAATATTGAATTTGGCTGACGCAATTGCTAAGCATATGTATGATTATAGATAGTAAAATGGCGTCATACATCCATAATATCCTTATATTGTCTAAGAGGAAACTAAATACTGGAGAATGAGAATGCTATGTTTGTAAAACGAAAGAATTCATCAAAATCTGACATCAATCATCTCTTTCTAATCATGTAAAATAGCCACAACGCATGAAATAATATCATTATCTTAAATTCATATTATTCCCAGATTCACTGGTTTATATGACAAGAGAGAAAGGCGTATTTGTGACATAACTGCTTGGACGCAGGTGGGTGCAACAGACGAAATATACCATTCACTTATATGAATGCTACATTACGCTTATTTAATAATTTCGTCAATAGTACTTACGTTTTATTTAATAATTTCGTCAATCGTGATCTAACTATTGCCGCAATCGTATGCTTATCGTGTTACGGCTTCAGAGCAGGTGGACCACAGCAGATGAAATTTACCACTCTGTAAAAGATAAAATTATTTTTCTGGAAACATCATTTTATGAGCTCATCTTTTCTGCCCAGAATGCGATGTTAACCCATTTGCTAATGTTTAAAAAAACTAACAAACTAGTTCCTGATGAGAGTAATAAAATTCTAAGGTATCACGCGGAATTAGAATAAAGAACAATTCACATTTATTCAACAAAATACTTTTAAAATATAAAAATTTACTACCGCTGCAGTTTAATCAATACTAGGCGAGATGCATCGGTTTGTTTGGGATAAGAAGTTAAAAACAAAACAGTCTGAATTGTACTGAACCGCAAAGACTAACATCTATAAATTAGAAACTCAGGAAGCGAATGAAGCATGGAATCTTTACACATCCCGACTCAGGCAGAGGGAAGTGAATCCCTATTAAAATTAATTTACCAATCTGAGAAAGAAATCGCGTTTTATGGCCCGAGAGGAGGCAATATTGTTTTCCATCCCGATATAGAGTGCGCAATAAATCCGTGCATGCCTGCGTTTTATGGCGGCTTGCACAATTAGGCTTAGAAAAGAAAATTCGGGAATTCAATCGACTTTTGAGAGCCCTGGTAAAAGTGACATTGCTTTAAACTTTTCTGATTTTTCTCAAAGTTGATGTCTGGCTTTGTGTTTAGAGAAATGAAATTATGCTTAGTGAATATCATAGCTCGTCTAAAGTATCAAAAAGGTTTAATCAATATAGCTGTTTATTCTTATTTATTCTATCAACTAAAATTTGTAATTTCAGATATGTTCAGATATGTTCAGAGCATATAAAACTGGTATTATGTTCTTGGTCTTTTTAGATCAAGTAAGAAGTTAAACATTTTATACGGATACTTTACAAATGTTTTTAATTAGTTAATTTTCAATATTTATTAGAAGCATTAGAAACGCAAAACTGTTCAGGTAATTTTCTGCGTTATATAGAAAATTGGGCTACATCATTCAAATGATTGCCATCGATACAATTAATTACACCATCTGAGATTTTGATTACTTCTAGATGAAATGTTCGTTCACAGTTTTAAGGTTAACTTTCTTTGTTGGAAGGAATTATCTCATTTCTCTGAGAGTTTTCTTGCCTCTTAAGTGATTAGCACATCCAGCTAGTAAGAATACCTTTGGTTTGAATCCCGCGAAAATGTAATTGATTTATCATGCTTTCGTGCTTCGGTAAACTGGATAATCTACTGTGGTACCTGAAATAATTTGATAGACTGGTTCTCGTGCATCTCCCTAAGTATAAGTGGATTACCCTTTACAGCTAGTACATCAAGTTTTCTATCTGGAAGATCTATGGTTCAATTCTCGGTGAGAGCACGGTTGGATGTCCTGTTTCTTCGCTTCGACAAACATAAGAATCCCTACATTGTTATTTCAACAATGCTTTCAGTTTTTCCTTTGGAAGCATCTTTAATAGTATTTGAGTTCGTTTGTTTTCATTACTTATTTAAAACCGCTTTAATTATAAGATAATATTTCTAGAATTTTCTTTCATTAAACTTTAAGATTTTGTCTCAAGTTGTAAAAGTATAAAGAAGCAGTAAGGTACGATCAGAATCTCTAATCTTTTGAAAGCTATAATGCATGAGATAATCAGTATACGGTGATTCTTAAAAATAAAAATCAGATGTGAGTTTTATTTATTTATTTATTTATTGAGTTTTACTGAAGGTTTTAAATTTGAATGTTAGAAGCATGATGTTAGAAGACAAAAATCAGTTGAGAGAGACAGTGTTTTTGAATGCATAAATTTATCATTTAGGTTTATGGTTTTCTAAATTACAAACTGCACTCTCATCATGAACATTAATGGAAGAAATGTGTTAACACTTGGATATTTATTGAAAGGTAACTTGAATATGGTTTTAGACTTCATTAGACTTCATTAGACTGCAGCTTCATTAGACTATATGGTTTACTGTTTATTACTTGCAAAACATGTGCTACGTATGTTTTTCAACGCTGCTCAACTTGATACTTTTAATTGTTTTTAGATTAATAGATAAGAGGCTAATTTGCTGATATTATCAACAGAAATTTATTACTACAAGTAACTGCAATAGCCGTAAAAGTTGCATTCAGCTTTTGAATTAAACAACCAATAATTTTCCTCCTTTCTCTGGCAATGATTTAAGTACTGGATTTATGATTATATGCAATGCGAAGATCCATATGAGGATAAGAAATTTCGCATGTTTTTTCACAGAACTGTCAATTTAAAGGCCGATGTCAAACAGTCGATCCATTAAGAGGTGTGAAACGATATGCTTCTGATGCAACTGAAATAATAAATTCCCCAGCATATAGTCGTTGAATGATGTTCCATATTCAAAAAGCCTAATCTAACATAATAACTTCCTCAGTAATGTCTATGATTAACATTACTGAACTCGTAACTTCACAATCAGTGTCAAAGATCTTAGAAATATTTCATTTAAGTGGCTCAATTTCACAAGGAATCATTGACCAATGATTCCTTGTGACTTCTTTTAATATCATTTTCAGCCATACAAAATTAGAAAACACGGAAGAAAACAGAAAAAATGAAAGAATCATGATGTAATTCAGTTTGCAAGATAATATTAGACAGAGCAAGTGAGCAAAGCATTCTGAAGTTATTAACGAAACTATCAGCTATACTATCCAGAAACTTTCTACGAAACAAGAACTCTATTTTACATAATGAAGACAATTAAAATATGTTTATCTTATACTTGCTCATAGTCTAACTGATTATTGCTTCGCAACAAATAATGTCTGATTCTTAGCTTTTCTAGTTTATTTAGCTTGCTCTTTCGTAGATTATTTATAAATATGTTAGAGATTAACGTCACGACGTTTCACGATCTAGAGCTTTATCCCGCACAACGAACCACCATTCGTCATGAATATATTCCTGTACCTCTCTGGCGTAATTAGATCGGCATATGTAGAGCAAAAATAAATATAAAGCTAACAAGTTGCTTCTTTCTATAATTAAAGAAATCATAAATTTCTTACAAGCAATAGAGCATGTTTTTATATGACCTTTTGTTGTCAAAGTGAAAACAGTTTAAAAGTCTCACATTTGCATTAACTTAGTGCGAAGATGTTTTGCTCGTAATATTTGTCAACAAGAATAACGCGTAGACTATTAGACCCATCCTGACAGTATTTCCCTTTTTCCCTCCTCAAAACGCAATTAACGGTTGAGAAGAATATTTCGCAACTAATTAGCTTCATTTGTGCTTCTATTCGCATCGAAAACTTTTTGAAATAACTGCACTATATTGATTAAAAGCTGAGTTTACATGTAACGCTTCCATGTTCTTTAAAAGAATGCTTCGAATTGCTACAAAGAGAAAATTTTGAAACATTTTGAGTGAGATAATTGTTTTCAGAATGACTTTAACATGCCTAGTTACGAAATTTGCACGCTGTATTTGGTAATGACTAAGAAATCTAATATTTATCTAAATATCTGAATTTGTTATGGAATTATTTAGCCGGCAGCGCAACAATGGTTCAACAAACGAAATGAAGTTCGCAATTGTTGTAACTCTTACTCTAAACTGAATTCAACAATTCTCTGTTATTGGTCTGAAAATATTTATTGACTCAAATAATAATAAAACTACGCTCCATCGGCTTATTACTTTCAATCCATGTTATTAATTTGTAGGTACCGTTTGCTATTAAAATGATTGTATCATTTTGTAAGATAGTCGTGTTAAAAATATCCTTTCAGGCATACTCCTATGGCAAACTAATATCGCATTACAACAACTTAAATTAAAACTGATTAAGTAAAATAAAATGTATAGGAAACAGCGAAAAACTAACTTTTTCAGTCATGCATAAATGTTGGGCCCTTCAGAATATTTTATACTCATTTTAATGAAAGAAACTTCTTTATTATATGTTAGTGCAGAAGTTAATTGTAGCTAAATATAATCATGCACATCATAGTTGCGTTAGGTTTACATGATCTTCCTGCACCTTTACCTGTACAGTTGCTTTAAGTCCTCAAATTGTCAACATGGTGGACATTAGCAAACAGCCACCTAGCAAAACGGTGAGAGGTTGCTTGAACAACGTCGGCCAATGTGTCCGCGGGGAATGCTGCAAACGTCACTGTAATTTTTCGACAAAAAAACCTCCAGCGTAACCGATTTCCTGCGCCACAAGACATCCTTCAAGGTTTCTCAAGGCTATTAAGATTCATTATCAGACGTCATACGTCACATATTACAGTCATGAGAGTACCGATAAGTGTTAAGTAAACCTTAAGGTATTTTCTCCCTCCGTTCTACATGCCTTCGTGCTATTACGCTAGCACACTCGGCGCGTATTCGAGAGCTCCAGGTTTGAGTGTCGACAAGGGCATTGCGCATTTCTCACATCATCTCCTGCTTTCAAAATAACCTAATGACTCTACACGCTATACTACATATTATAAAAAAAATTCAATTAAACTTCGAGAAAATATGTAACTATTAATGTGTGTATACATTTTTATGACCGGCCCTGTATTAAGCAAATGTAATCTGCTTATAGCTGCTGTCCGTTAAGAAATAACACTTGAAATTTTGAAGAAATTATTGAAGGATTCGAAACTTTGCGCACAATTTCTTTTTAAAAATGCATCTTGCATGTAACTGCAAGGGGATAAACAAATGCTTAGAATAAAACCAGGTATACCACATAACGAAACATGTCCATATTGCAACTTTTCAAAGCTTCAGTTGGAGGCGCACATATTTCATCCGATCAGTATTAACACCGAAATGTTCTGTATCCTCCATCTACAAAAAAGGGTAGCTTATTAGTAAAAACATACTATCTTGCGCAAGATAAACTTATTGAATTATCCAGTGGCTTATTTCCTGCCTCCCGTTCACCCCCTTTTATTCCAACCTGCGACAAAAGCCAAAATGCAGTGAACTCTCGCGGAACTTGTTCTGATTCAAACAAAGACGAAGTCCCGAAAGTTCCTATTTCGAAGAATGATTTCTGGAATACTTTTGATTACTCTCACAGTTTTTCTGGCGATTTATAAGGTATTTTCTTTTTCCTTTCCGCATACCTTCGTGATGTAATTGGAAGCATACTCGACTCGTATTCGAGAGGTCCAGGGTTCGAGACCCAGCGAGGGCACTGCACATTTTTCCCGTCTCCTATTTCAAAATAACCTAATGACTCTACAACCTTATGATTTCGAATTAACGCGAGTTCAAGTGCATATGACCGCACAGTCATATGCAGTTCAACAGCATGCAAAAGTTTTAGCTATTCAGCACCAATGTTGAATTACTTTTTTTGTTTTATGATAGTTATTTGTTCTACATTCATTAATTCATATTTTTGTGGAGCATTTGACAGAAGTAAATAATTATAAATATACGGCAATATAATCTTCCATAGTAATAATGGAGAAACACTACAGATGTTTAGTATTAGTAATATTTTAAAAGCTCACGATTTTCTAATGATAAAGCCTCAGTCTTGAGCAGTTTATTCTTATTAGCAAAATCATTTTGCGTCTGAAGGGGTGGTAGAAGACATAGACATTACGAACTAGGAGGATTTAAAAATCAACTATGCCGAGATTCGAACCATGGATCTTCCAGCTGCTAAATGAACGCGATAATTACTCAATCTTAAAAGCAGGCGGTAATTCCTTAGGAGGAGATGTTATTATTTTGTCTCAAGAAGCCAAAGACTTTTTAACTGACATTAAAATAATATAAACTTATGTTTGACCACATTGCATTTAACGTTTATTCGCGGTGGCGCCACAGTGTGTAATTTTCGTGTCGTATTACGGAATAGCTTAGAGAGATTGAGCGGGACACTGACTGTGAAATAAGCTTTCGGACAACAAGAAATGTGATACTGGCAGAGATTCATAGCTAAGTCTATGAAATGTTTGGTCCGAAGTGACGGCAAAGCTTATAAGTGATGAACTATTTAAGGAAGGTAAAACGTGCAGAAAAAAACACGTCATCAGGCGGTCTGTAATCTCCTGTGATCTTGTGTGAGCAATAGACACCATAACTCGTGAAAAAAAGATTTTTCATCATTTCCACACTATCAGTGAGCTTCCTATAATTTTCAATGTTTTTTCTTTAAAAAAAAACAGTGTTGGGAAACTATGATTTCATGAATTGCTCTCTCCATGCATTCTGAGGACGCTTATTTAGTAATACAAAGGCAGAGATTAGACAGTGCCTTGGAAATTTTGGCTCAATACCATAGGAAAAGTGATAAACTATTGGGCCACATCATTTGGGGAGAGAGAACGACGACACGTGTTTCCACCAACCGTAAATTCCAGGCTCATACTGTGGGGATGACACACAGAGTATGTCCTCGTGAAATTCTAACAGATAATTTCAGCTCTCCAGGTTGCTGTTGGGCTTCACCCGCACGCTAGTAGCCCTCTCGTTTTATTTTCTTAAACAGGTCAACAATTGAATTGATTACCGAACTTTAGTGTTATTTTTTGCTACTAATAATGCTTAAAGTTTGTTTGCTCTTAATGTTTGACTTTGCTTTCGTATGCGTATGGTCGCGATAGTTTAATCCTTATGGATACAGCATTCATATTTTTTCTATTCTTTTAGTATTAATTAGTTTCTCATTTCCACGGTTAATAGTTTAAACAGAATGAATGTTTTTTTTTGCTTCGATCGAGATTAGAACTCCTAACATCTCGATCTGTTGAACAAGCAAGTGCTCTGCTAACTGTACTGCGGAAACTGGTTTTCATTCATTGTTTCTTTAGTACTCTTACTGCTTAAATTAGATTAAGGGAAAGGACATGAGGATTATATAAGACTTTTCGGTTTATAGTTTGGCAAAAGTTCGTATATAGATAGCTTACTGATCGCATAAGCTAAAGGTTTTACCTTTACCTCTCAATAGAAAAATGCTCATGTTTTTCATGTTTTTTTTACCAAAATATTCAAAATAATAAAGCTTATTGATTCCATCTTTTCATGCAACTTTATACTTTTTATATAATGAAGTCTAAAACTGCACAGCATCGCTTTGAATGAAATGTAGTTTGAAGTACACTGCTCTGAAAAATGCTACCCTTTTCCACAATTTTGTATAATTGATGGAAGCTTTCAACAGAACAGTATCGTGAAATAGCCCATGCTGTTGTTTTAGATAAATATTTTGGTAAATGATCAGATAAAAACTGGAAAGAGAGGAAAGAACATTCTCTTTAATGGAGAATATTTTATGGAGAATATACACTTTAATAATTACGTAAAATTACTTTTAGTTTCTCTGGAACTCAGTACCAAAATATGTGCCAATTGACAGAGTTGTATTGTTACAACATAAAGTTTACTATCTTTGCAAAGAAGCGTATAAATATCTCCTACAACAGCAAGATAAAATTTGTAGGTAGGTTTTTTATTTCATCATTTTACAGAATTCTCAGTATGTAACTTTCCGATGTAAAATGTTTATCCATCTGATATAACGAATATTTTTATGGATTGATTTTGAAGGAAACAGGTCGA
The DNA here is from genome assembly GCA_000611955.2 of Stegodyphus mimosarum. Taxonomy (NCBI): domain Eukaryota; kingdom Metazoa; phylum Arthropoda; class Arachnida; order Araneae; family Eresidae; genus Stegodyphus; species Stegodyphus mimosarum. The sequence goes on along the minus strand of KK121680.1, from coordinate 718,489 downwards.
ATTTGTTTTACCCAGAAAGAAATGCACAAATGTATCATTTGTTAGCTTTCTATACAGCACAAAACGCTTGAAGAAACTTTAAAATAATAAGCAAATGGATTATCTATCTCATTTTGATAAGGTATTTTCTACCTCCTTTCGGCAAGCTTCTATGGTGTAATTGAAGCACCATCGATGCCTGTTCAGGAGGTCTGGAGTTCGAATGCTGGCAGGCCATACATTTTTCATGTGCTCTAGCATTAAGGAACCTTATGACCCTACAACGTATTAACTTAAATAATGAAAAATGCCAAACTCGCTGTTCAGTCGCTGAAATAGTATTAGTCCAAGAATATGATGTTGGTATCGTGCTAAGTTTGCTTTATAACAGATACTTCATAACAGTATTTCTTAATTAAAAAAACAATTCAATGTAAGAATTTTAACTAAATAGTAATAAAAGAATTTTTCAAATGGAAGATTTACACTGAATCATAAATTTGGTTTGCAAGCGAAAGGTGAATAAAACAATAAAGTATTGAACTTTTTTTTCCAATTCAAAAAGAGTGCACTCGTACACAACTAACAGAGATTACTTTTAACCTCTCAACTTTTCCGTCCATTTCTACTAATTCAAGCAAAGATGACGATTTATAGGAACTCTTCCACTACAAAAACTTATCGAAATATAGAGAAAAGGCATTATAAAAGAAAATGACGTGAATTACAGAAAGAATAACTGAAATCGAGCTATAGATCTTTTTCCGACCTCAGCAACTGAGACCTTAAAATTAGCATTCACGTCAATACGAAAAAGAGAAAAAAAGAATTATATACGAAGCAAGCGTCGATAGATATGGAATGCAATTTAATGCATCAAATGCACTTCCAATTCTGCGGCAAATCTTCCAAGATTGAAGCGAAGTTTCCGCACCTGCCAGGACGATTGATAGCACCTTCATGATGGCGAAGGCGTGGACTGGCCTGTTTGCATCTCATTGGAAGTACCATGGCCACACAGCACATAAATCATCCAAAGCATGATCACTCGGCGCCTATCCCAATTGGATTATCATTTGAAGCTGAAGAGGCCCTTGCAATGTTTTTCGCAGCCCCCCTTTCTGCTGTTATTGTATTTTTAACCCAAGAATTAATCGGTTTCGATCGGCTTTCAAATGGAGCGAAAAGAGAACAGATCATTTTATTTATGATATCTTCGCGCTTCTCACGTGAAGTGTTGAATAAAACGAGATAGAGTGTTTGATCTGATGTCGCGTTTCTCGACTTAATCTCGAAGGCTGAGATGAGCCTGAAGTTATCCTCCAGAGATTTAGAAAGCGGTTTTATTTTTAGTAACGAATGGATGTTGAGTTTAGAAGGGATGGAAAATTTAACCCTTGATGAGAGTCTTAGGAATACATTAAATGGTTTCAGATGAAGCGGGATACACAACGCTCTTAGTTGTAATTTAACTTTATTTATTCGTCTTCCAGACTTTGCCTTGAGACCGAGTAGCGAAAATGAATATGACTTCACTTTAGAATTTGAGCACACAGTTTTTACTAGATTAATAAACGAGAATCTCGTACATAAAAATATTTTCCGAAATTTTTTTGAAATCTTTAATTGCATGTTCGTGTTAAAAGTCAGGTCATTTTTAGAATTACAATTAATTACGCGTTTTATCTGCATGATGATTACTAATGTAATATACACAATTTCAATCTTTTTTACTCTGAATGCTAAAGTAGAATTTTGCTATTCAATGCCTCAAACCTCTACAGCAGGGGTCTGAAACCTTTCTATCCCTAAGAGCACATTCTAGAGTATGTGTTGGATGGCGGGCACCATTTACTTTTCAAGGTAAATTTGTAGTTGGTTAGAATTAATAAATAATACATGCAATATAAAAAGAAAGAGATTGGTCGCATTTCTCTTTGAGCTAGTATCTGTGTTGGACGTAATTTCTATTTCATTAAAAATGGGAAAACGTTTGCATAGAATTTTATTCAAAACTAAAACATTTTTATTTTGATCGCACAGCGGCGGGAGTATCTATTAAACTATCGGAGGGCGTCATGGTGCCCGCGGGCACAGGGTTGGGAACCCCTTCTCTAAAGAACTAGTCCAGCATCAAATTTAAAATTAAATAAAATCAATCTCAAACTGACTTTGGTTTATTAAAAAAAAATACTGTTTACATTTCCAAAGGAACGATCATGACAACTCTTTTTTTTTCCAAGCAGCAAAAGAATTTTGCAACGTAGATTAGAAATTACAATCCTTCTATACTATATCTCTACACATGTGAGATATAGAGCATATTATATCATATACATCAACATATGAGATATACAGCATGCCGTTAAAATGCATAACATTTTTCTTTAAAATCAACATCACTAAGGTTGGTTCTTTTGCTTAATTTTAAATGTAATTATTGAACTATATTTCGGATACCGATGCAACTTAATTTGCTATTAGTGTACTTCAAAGAAAGCACTTTGCAATAATATTAAGTTATAATAAATAAATTTGCATATTTGAACTAACTCGAACTAATTTTTGAACTTCATATTGTTATGAATAACAATATATATTTCCTATTCACAACAATATAAATTACTTCAAATATCCCTATTTGGAGTTCCATTTATAGTTTACCCGCAATATAAAGCATTATCGTACGGTGAGTGATTATTACTGATTTGTAGTATTATTTAAAGTACTCTGTAAAACAACATTTAAAACACAAATTTTAACTTTAATGTTTTCTTGTTCTTTAATTAATTACAATGCGTAAGCAAAGCCGGGGAATTCACTGTATTCTGATTTTTTAGTTGTTCATAAATAATAGAAAAATACAAGAATACATGTAGATTAGATTACCACTCAAAAGGCATCTGCTTCTAAAACTTTTGTCTAAATTTAAGCGAATATAAACTTCTTTAAATATTAACTTATTTACGATTGTTTTCGCTGAAGTCGTTTAATATGCTAAAAACAAAAACGTAATTCTTTTTAATTACTTATTACAGCATGCTTTCTTATTTTCCCAAAAATTTATGTATTTAACAAATATAAACAAAGATAATAAAACGATTAAAATGTAAAATTTGTAACATAAGCTACTGATTGCTTAACTCCTGAATATAATTACAAAATTATTCGTAATTGTCTTACGGGGATAACAAAAGAAATGAAACTTCCTTTTATAACTGAAAAGTAACGGCATATTTTCTATCGTAATACTTTGCTTTGACTCAAACAGAAGTATTCCTTTCTTTGTCAAAGGCTATGATGCATTATCCTATTAGAATGAAGGAGCTTAAAAAGAATAATTAGTGTAGAATTACCATCAATTTATTCTCCCCAAATAATTACTGAAACTATCACGTCGCACAAATCATTTGATTGACAGTTTTGTCTCTTGCAATGAACAGCTCACTATTTACCACTTTTAAAAACAATTATCTAGGCACCATCATCGGGCTCCCAGTTAGCTATTATTTTCCGTCAAAGCATCGGGAATCAATAAATTTTCCAATTCCGTATTTAAACACAGAGACATTCTTAGGGTTTCCTAGTATTTTTCTCTCTTTGCGTTCCATTGTAATGTACATAAACGCGTTTGACATGGTGCCTAGAGATGAATGTCAGAGGTAAGTAGTTGTTATTCAGAATTCTTTGCCCTCCACCAAATGATTGCTTTTCCTAACAATGCTTGCTTTTCCTAAAATCAGTAACTCGATTGGAATGCAGTTTTAAGCCATCCATGCCCTGAATCATGTCTTAAATACTATAAATGTAAATTTACATACATGAATTATCTACGTATTATGCGGTAATACAATGTGCATTTTATGATTTCTTTCTTGACCATGCGCAGTGCTTCTAGTAATTTGCATTTGATTAAATGTAAAATTTGTAGGCTGGTAACTGAAATGTCAAATTTTGTTTTTCAGATGTAGCATAAAATGCGTCCTATGATACATTTATTTATTAATAATTATTTATCTATTAGTTTTACTTTAATACCTTAATTAATGTACCATGTTATTTCTTTCGTGTGTTGATTGCATAGAAATTTTGAAGACTACTTATTAAGTTGAAACTTTGAAAAAAAATTATTTCTGAGAACATAAAGCCTTTTTAATTTTTTTTAACACAAAACTTCGGAAATTTTGATCGTGCTAGATTATATGTCACCACATTATATGCGAACAGGCTGCGATTCACGCATGCAGTTTTTTAAAACAAAATTAATTAAAGCAAATTAATACATCATATTACCACGATTGCTACTCTAAATATGTATTATATTAAAATAAATATTATTAAGATATTATATCACCATGTAATGTAAATAACCTAGATTTGTAATTTTTTTTAACACGCCGAAGGAAACCTTTACTAGGTGCTTATTATTTTCAGGTCATGGATTTCTTATCTTCTCAAAAGTTTGCCACTTAAAAAAACAAATTTCTGCAAGCCTCTTACGAAAAGAATATAGTGAAACAAATACACTCATACTTGAATAATTACATTTTTTCTTTACTAAGTAACTGCTCGAATCTTCCTGTTGTATTAATTTACAATGGAGAAATGCCATATCGATTTCTTCTAGAAGTTGGTATTACAGTTTCGAATAGCTAAATTTTAAATATAAAATTTCGCATTTTTGTCATTTCTGGGAGACTATTTCTTAAACTAGAAACCCTATCATAACTGCTTAGTTTAACACAATGTCCTGTGTTAAAAATGGAAAACTGAATACCAAAGTCAGATTAAAATTTTTATTTAATCTAGAGATTTATACAACTTTTAATTTTTTATATGTTTATGAAATTTTAATAGTTATTTCTTTGAGCTATTATACAATAATATGAAGATTTCAGATTGCAGTGTTTTATTTAACGTATGCTCATTTTTCTGCAGTAAATTCTGTTAATTCGCGAAAAGACAATTATGTTTGTCTTACAATTATGTTTCGTAAGTTATCACTTTGCGTATCACTAATAACAACAGTTACGTGTCATGCGTATTGAAATAACTTTACAAGAAATAACCAATAATGAACTGTTAGCATTCTAAATTAGAAAGTATGGTTTTCACTAAATTCGTGCTTCGTTTAGTACCTCAAAACGTAACAAGTGTTTTACCCCTTACACGAGTTGAGGTTATTGTTTAACGGCTCCTTAATTCTAATTCGTTTAAGTCGCATTAGCTTTTTCACTCATAATAAGGAAAAGTGACTTTTTTTGAAGCATTTTGTACCACTGCTGATACTTTCGATTATTTTTGTGAAAATCAGTTCGGGATAAACTTACTTGGCATTACATTTGCTACGCTTCACAAGCTTTTATTAGGATTTCAATATGTACTGAACAGGCGTTTTAAACGATAAAAGTTATTTAACAGTAGAAGTTAAATAAGTTCTAGTGTTTATCCTCTCAGCATGAAGTTAATTAAAAGCTTGTCCCTTGACGTCGTAAAGCCAGACGTAATTAATTTTGTTTTAAAAATGCATGTGTGTATTTCTAAAGTTTTCAAAATTCTTGAAGTAACTCATTAAAAGATTTCATTTCAATTTTAAATGCTGGAATAAAGCTTGAAATTGAGTATTCTTTTCAAGTGCTACTCTTAATTGAGTATATGAGCTGGATAAATTTCTTTTAAAATAAAGAATTTGGACTCGGTATATAGTTACTTATCAGTTTTATCTATTGCTGTGTGGGAAACTGACAACTAAAATCTTATTCTTCTCTCTATTCGTTTTATTTTTTAATGTAATTACTTTCATTTTAACTTTCTTCTCAGTCGTACCAATTAATAAATGCTATCATCTGAGTTTTATAAACATAATTTGCATTTTACATGAACACGCTGTTTATTTTGAAACTTCTACATTTTGCATTTTGAACAGTATTAAAACCTTTTTCTCTTAACAATTAACAAAAACAAATACTTCGTAGCACGTTATAACGAAAATTTATTTAGATTATTCTGTCAAGCCACTCCATATGGAAACTCTTGTACACCTTGTTTTAAAAAGAAAGTAGGTAACCAGATAAAGAATGTATTTAATGAAATGCGTTTGTTTCTTCCGAAGTCAGTGTGATATCCTTCATATAAGCTTTGACATATTTATACATACGCACACACATCTGACTATCTATTTGTCTATCTCTCTTTTCTCTCTCTCTCTCTTTCTCTCTCTATATATATAGTGTGTGGTTGTGTGTGTAAAATACCCCCGTAAACAGTTTTCTCATCCCTTATCGCTCTCCTTCGGGGATTAATTAATTAATTTAGTTTTAAAATCTACTCCTGTTGATTGTCTTTTCAAATAAAAGAATCATAAATATGAGTTTCAAGTCTTTATGATAACAGCAATTTTAAAATAATCATAATCTGAGCTTAATGCATATGGCAGCAAAAGAAAAGTAATATCGATCAAAAAAGTACTCGGTGTGATTACTTTAAAATTTTTCCCTAGAGAATAATTTGCCCAAATGTTTTACATATCTAATGACCTAAAAGTTTTCACCTCTGACAATGGAGATAATTTCTTCAAATTATGCATGGCACTGCTGCCATTATGTGTTTTAGTTGAGAGATCGGCATATATATAAATTAGATAACAGAATGACCTTTCTCTAAGTATTAGGAAAGAGAGTTAGTTTGCAAGAAAACTCAGCAACTTAGTTAGCAATTTCAGTTACTTTTCATAATTTTAATTAGCTTTTAACTTTTTTAGTATATTTAAACTAAAAAGAAGATTTTTTTTATCCTAATTGAAATTTTACTTCGTTTAAATTTGCCTAAAATGTGTTTCATATTGAATATGTTGTTTTGAGTTAAATAAATGAACATTTTTTTGATTATTTAAGATTAGAATAGGAATCAGACGTTATATTAGTTGCTCACATTTTAGTAATAATAAACATAACTTACTCTAATCACCAGCTTCATGATTATCAATTAAATCTGTCAACTGTACTATTACGTATCGAACCTTCTTGTAGTGCTAACCATCATTCAGTATGCGAAAAATATTTTAATCAAATTTTTAAATTCATATAATTAAATTTCAAGATGAGCTACTGAATGTAATTTGACGTTAGTGTTCATTTCTTGAACATTTGAGGAATAATTGTTATTTCAAATAGAAATCTTATAATTATTTAATTAGTGTATTTTTTAAGAATCTTTTAAACTTTCACTACAAAAGTTTAAATACTGTAATGGTTCAGCCTTAGATAGATATTTGACTTACTTCACTAATATTAAAACCTGAAAATTTCGGTAGCTGGGTGACTTTTAAAGAGCTTAGAACCAGTCAAAGAACTAGAAAGCATACTCCCAACTATTTGTTTTCTTACGTTTACTTATAATCCCTTTTCATATTTGAAAGCGTTTTTTTTTCTTTTCTTTGCACCTGCGGATTTATAAAGATGACTATTCAAGGTGAGTTTGATTTAATTCCACACTTTTAATTCTTTCGTGAATTATGAACCTGGCATTCATGGGAAGCCAAGAAAGAATTTAAGCGGGAAAATAATTAATTTTAATATTAGTTTTATTATTATTATTTTAAGTTGCAAAGCGATTTAAAGGAACTTCTGATTCACCCAACACTTGAAGCGGGTTGTTTATAATCTGTAAGATGACAAAGCACTTTAATACTTACCTTTCCAAAGGCGGTAATTTGTAATTTAATTTAAAATTATATCGGATTCAGTTGAAAGCATTTACATGTAACTTGATTTGGTTCTTAGTTTTTAGTATATTTTACCTCTCTTAGAGAATGTAACTAAACGGAACAAACATCGTTTTTAGTATTTCAGATGCTTTGCATTTTAGCTTTTATTGAAGCTCTTGAAGCAAGATTTTCCTTTTTTTATAGAATCTAATATAGCACCCTCAAAAGCTGGTGCTTAAAGCAAAAAGTGAATTAGTTATACGAAATAAAGCATATAGTAAAACAGTGGTCCCCAACCCCCGGTCCGTGGATCAAATGGTACCCGGCCGCGGGCCGTCCATTTCATTGAAACTGAATTTAAATTCATGGGTTTATACCCCAAATTAAAAACATCTGTGTTTCATTAAAATTAAAATGGGCATAAGCAACGCATTAAATTAAAACTGGACATAAGCAATATACTTCGGGTGTCATTGTCTCCGATTACCCCCAGATGGAACAGTCTCATTGCAAAGAAACAAGCTCAGGGTTCTCATTGATTTAACGTTCTAGTAAGTTAAACTGTTAAATCACTTTATATTTATTTTTTGGTGTAACTGTATTTTATTTTGAAAGCATGTATAAAAACAATTAAATTAAAATTAATAAATAAAAATAATCTAAAATATAAACAATCAACGTCTGCCCCCTCCCCCGAGCTTGCCGCGGTAAAATTATCAAACGTTGAGCGGTCCGCGGTGATAAAAAGATTGAGAACGCTGTAGTAAAACACCATGCAATCAAATTAGACATCAACAAGTAAGAGTAAGCAATCAAAAATACAGATGTAATCTTCAAAGTAAAAAGCAAAAGTACTTAGAAAACAGAAGTATTCTTAAACGTAGTAGAATTTCTTGGGCAATAAGAGTAAAGGAAATTGAAAACTTAGATTTATCAACGCATTACTTTTGCCCTTAGTTTCAAATGTGAATTGCCCTCAGTTTCAAATGCGAAATAATTATTTTTTCTTTAATGCAACGCTGTTTGAATTGATTTGTGTTGCTAACGTTACGAACTGGAAAGCCATCCTTCTGAGCAGAGTTTTACGTCCATAATCCTTGGAGGTTTAACAAAATTAAATATATTCCAGATTTTAACCGAAGGTTCGCAATTTCATTTAATGTTAAGACATTTATTCATTTTAAATATTTAACTAATATTTATTTTTCATTTTCATTTCAGTCAAATCGGTTTAATTTCCCTGTCTCTTTGTAATGAATTATTTAATTTATTCAACATCTTCAGAATTTTAATATCATGTAACTTTGCAACAAATACAGATTGTGGGAGAAATTATTTCATTTTTTTCTATTAAAATTATTTTTCCCCTAAATATTAAAACGCATAAAGTGTATATATCATTTTGCTGTGACTTAAACTTGAAGAAATTTCTGAAATTATTATTCGGTTGCTTAGAATATTTATACACAGGTTTAAGTGTTCCTATTGCACTCTTAAAAATTAGTAATTTTAGAGATCTTCCAGTAATACCTAATTAATTAAGCATTAAAAATAAAGGAATATCATCTTTTACGAAAAAAAATGGCGAGCTATTTTTGAGCTTGTTCTCACAGGCTTTGCATATAAAATATATAAAAGTACTATTTCATTTATTTGCTTACGTCAACGTGAAAGTAGTACATCTAGAAAAATCAACTGGAGGTAATTATACGTAAAACGTTGTAAGCACACAAGTAACGTCATAATGGCTTTTGCACTCGACAGACTTTCCAGCTAAGCATGCTTATAAAAAATTATTTCCGCCAAATCTTCAGAACCTCATCTTATGCTCAGTTATTCATATCAGCTACTTTGCTATTAATTTGCACTAAAATTGATTTAATTATACCTCCTAAAACAGAGCATATGTTCGTAGGTTTAGAGCTTTTACTTTCATAACTTTCTTTTTCAGGTGTTCTTTTTTAAAGAATTTACCCGTTTCATACAGCATGCCTATAATTAAATTGACCCTACTTAGAACTTTATAGAGCCTAGTCTGGTTTACGCATTTTGACGAATTTTAGTATATACATGATATGTACCATGGAGAATAGAAAACTGCAATAAAAAGTAATAATTCACTTTTCAATTACCAGGTCAAAAGATAGGGCATAAAGAACACAAATTGAAAACATAAAATATCATTTAATCGCAGCATTTTGTGTTCAACGTGCATTCTATTTGCGTTAATCACATGTTTGAAGCGCGTTGCAGCATGTTCAACGGTGGCACAGGGGATTTCTTAAGAAATTGCAGAAACGTGGCGTTTTATGTTTACCTTCAATTCAGGCAGAACCCGTATGCTTCCTCCACAGACATACTCCGTCGGAAATTCTCATAAGCAGAAGTCACACAGGAATTCAAGTCCGAAAATGAAGAAGGCAAGCATTCGAAAAATGCTCAAAATCATCCGATCATCTCTACAGTAAGAGTCTTGTCGGCTTATACGGGGTATTGCACCATGTTGCATGAAGTCAATAGTCTCTAAACA
>KK121680.1:645042-708222 GCA_000611955.2 Stegodyphus mimosarum | reverse complement strand
GGAATGACTTGCTCGCTAAAGAAGTTCCCAGTAGCGATCAATCGGGACGGTACACTTTTTAGAGTCTTCAAGAGAGCTCTCCTCAAAGAAAAAAAGGGGAATGAAAGAAAAAAGGAGGCAAGGAATAAAGTCAATAGTAAAATAACAACATACAATCACGTAACCAGAATGTAGAGACAATTCCTGCACAATTTTGGGATTTGCGTTACCTATGTACGGTAGTTTTGAATATTCACAGCTCCGTCTAGACCAAAATGCGCATCTGACCGCAAAATGTTCTACGACGCATGCGTTGTCAATAGGTATTCCCGCCAAATATCGGCAAGCCAAATCAGTACTTTGTTGAGGGTCATGAGCTTTTCACAATATAGATCTCAATGAATACCACTTAGAAATGGATTGTAAGAACCTTTCATACTGTTGATCAAGGGATAGACGAATCACTTGACACCACTCGAGTACTTGTCGAACAATGTTGAGAACAAGAAGCTCTGCCAAACTCAGATACAGTGACTTCTATCGCAGTTCCGTTTGAAATCTTCCTAGCAGCTTACCTATCTGTCCAGTCTTTTCAAATTAAATAATCATCTTTTTCAAATAATACTTCGAAATGTACTCTTTTAGTAATCTTTTCAAACATCACCATTCTCGTAGTGTAGCTAAAGTTTTACTGAAGTTGTGATAAAACAATTTGATCATTAGTGTTCGATCTTTCTTCTCTAATGGAAAAGTGAAGAATGATTTTACAGAATTGACTGTTGATGTTTTAAAGACTGCCTAATTTGCATTAATGCATTTTTGCATTGTGAAAATCGTTATCTACCTATTTATCGAAATTTGAATTATTACTTTTTATTGCTTTTTTTTTTACCTTGATACAACCAAGTTTCAACGAAATACATTAACCAGAACGGATTCTATAAAAGTCCGAATAGTCATTTTTAGTATAACCACCTTGTACCTGTGCAGATATTCGATGTATGTTTATAGCGATCTTTAAAAATGCTTTTAAATATTACCTGTTCCTACTTTACAGCTATGTTCGTACGTTTTCAAAGATTCTCTTCATATCTTTTAGAACAGTGCCTCCAAGCAAAAGGGGACATTTACTGCGTAGTATTCTCATAGCTCACTTGTGTTCATATTGTATACTACATTCATGTATAAATGTGTACGGTTATTTCACAATCAGATAAAGCTACTACAAGCAATCACTGTATTTCTGTCATTATTCAAAGTTGGAAGTCTCTAAAACAATCGTGATGTATTCACATATATCTGTGCCATATTTTATTAATATTATTAATTATGGAAGAAAAGTAAACCTCATGTATAATCAAACAAGTACGCAAACATGCGTAGGTGAAATTTTATTTTAATATTTATCAATATTTTTAATGACCATTGAAATGAGTTTCCTTTGAAATAGCGCTTAATTTTTTTCTCAAAATATATTATTGTGCAGCACATGTAATAGATTTATAGTTTAGCTTCTGGTAATGTAAAGCTACAGAGACTTTGTTCTCAGTTTATTTTCGTTAAATACTTTAATTCTGCTGCCTTGCAGAAATTTTACCTCATTTGCGTAGTACAGATATGTTATTTAAAAATTTTTTTTCTACACGTACTTCTGAATTTTTTAGCAATACAGCCTAACAAAATTTGCATAAACATGGTTTAAGTAAAGAGTGGAAATTAAAGCTTTTTCTGGAAGATTAAACTAGTTTTGAAGCCTTTTTTATGTTTCAATCATTCTGGGAACAGGAATTGTATAAGAAAAGGCTTTAAGTAGTAATTCTAAAAGTAAGATCATTTTAGGACTACTTTGATCGTTTTGCTGTTCCCAAATAATAGCACAGAAAGTGATATTTTTGTCACTGTTTGATGTTTATTCCAGTTTTAAATATTTAAGAACCCAAATTTTATGCGCTTAACTAGCATGCCATGTGAGACAATCTTACTTCCAGACTGTGTTGTTCTTTAAGCAGAACCTTTAAGGTAAAGTTTTCTACTTGTATACTATTGTCAACAGAGCATTGATCATTTCATTTCCGATACAATATATTCCGCTAAATCTTTACGAGATCTTAAAACTGTCGGAGAAATGCTTGAAAAAGTTCGCCCCTTTTTTTATTAACAGCAGGAAAGGGAGAGGACCTCATCTTCGAACGTTTTGGGAGAGGGTAAACAACTTTGATCCTCAGAACAAACAGCAATTCCTTTTTGTACCATCGAGTAGGTCAGTCAATCGAAGGACGCTGTGAGGGGGGAATGACGTTTCAGATATTTTAAAACCTAGGCTTCTCAGGAAGGATTTAAAGCGCTTAAACCTCGTTCTTTGAAGCTTAAGAATAAATCATTGCTGCCGAAGCGAAGTTACGATAAATGCATTTAAATTACGAATATCTGAGAATATATGAACTTTAGTCTATGGAAATCGATAAAATGTTTTATCCGATACTTTAAGTTACCCTGAAATAATGCTTATTTGTTAAACATGTAGGTTTCTCATACTCGAAAATATTTCAAAAACATTAGTCAAGGCCAATAGTTTAAAATCAATTAAATTGCGTTAATGAGCAGTGTTATTTTGGATAATAGCACGTATCTGGACTGGATACAAAGTTGTACAAATAATATCAAATGCTTAATAAATAGCTTTAGCTCATATTTTTCTAGTAAATAACTAACTAATATCAGTTATTACCGGTTCTTCTTGCAGATAATGCAATTATATTCAAATTACAGATGAATTAGTTATGCAGCCATAGTTTTAATGATAAATTTTCACTCACAAATCTGAGACTTAAAAAAAGCTTACAGATTTAATGGGAAGGCTGATCGAGACTCCATTATATAAAAATCTTAAAATTCTTTGAGTACAGAAGTCACTAAAATACTTTATAGCCAGGAGAATGGTTTACTCAAATTGCAATTAGCGATTCAGTATTGATTTTCAGAAGAAATCCAAGCATGTAATTGAAGGATTAACTATTAATATACATATGTCTTTGGTTCATTAAGTTGCAAGTTAATAATGTAAATAAAAGAAAATTTTCTTCAGATATAAAAATCAGACAAAATTTGTAAATGTTTCTTCGAAATGAAATATTACATGTGCACACTCCTGCCACATATTGATATTTTGAAGGAGTTCAGATACCAATGTTTTCTTTTGAATAGCTCTTTAATTAAAATGGAATCATTTTTGGAACACCACTATTTTAATAAAATCGACGATATGATACTGAACACATACCTACACTAATTATTAAGAAACGTTAAGGCATTTTCCACTAAAATCTAGCAGACCAGGCACAAGAGCAAGACAAGAAGTCAATATATCTAGAAGAAAGTGTAAGTCCTAATTTGTCCCTTGCGGCAAAATGCATTAGCATCACCAGAATGCCAAATTAGACTTTTAAAACATAGCAAATAACAACAATTGAAAAAGAACTATATGTGTGTGTCTGTGTGTGTGTAATAAGATAGTTGGAGAGGTAACTATTGGAGATGAGATGTTTATTTGCGTCATAATTATTTGATGATGCTTTAATGCGTAGATGGAATGATGTACTTGCAGACAGACGTGGTGTTGATTCAACATAGTTTTAATTCATTATAAAGCAAACTTTGATAAGCATAAACATGCTCACACATCATCATTATGGGTGCGCTATGCACCCCAGAATTTTATATAGCTATTTACACCTTTAAACGGTGAACAGAGCAGAGCTATGAAAAGCACATGTTGGCACAGCGAGAAGAAGGAAGTCAAAGTAAGTCATCATTTTAACAAAAGAGATAGAGTCGTTTTCTTAGTTCAAATTTTCAACTGTTGATTGGATAACAAATTTCCACAATGCTGCTCTACGCGGATTAATTTACAGATGGCGTACTTTAGATTCATATTTTAGTAGTTTTAAGATAGAAATGGGATTATATAGAATATTAATATAAGTGATTAAGAAGATTATTGCTAAATTAAAATTAGTAGTTTTCTTTCATATATATATATATATATGTGTGTGTGTGTAAAAAAATAGAGAATATGTAAAAGATTAAATTAGCAACGTAAATTTCCCTTCTCAATTCTGAAAATAGTAACCTCTCTCTGCACTGCGTCATTTCTAGATTAAATCCATGCCATATGACTCTTACATAAACCTGGTGATGTAAATGGAACTAAAACTCGAACAGCCAATAGGAATTTTATAGCAGTATTAACTATTCAATCAAAATGCACTGAGAACCAAAACTAATTCAGTCGGAGTTAAGATTTCACAGCGAAAATAAGGCACTTGCTTCCAACGTTTTGGCCTAGGAGGACTGCCGTCTGTCTGCTCTTTCTATCTTACTGAAAATTAATCTAAAATATAAGCTTTTTGGAATAGGCACATTTAGTGTGCCATCTTGATTGTGGTCGCAACATGTTTGCTGAGACAAAAAAATGAGGATTTGATTTGCCTTCACCTCCGATTTCCTATTCATTGTGGATCAACACTTCTACGTCATCAAACTTCCTGCTGGTCATTTCTTTTGAGTTTGCTTTTATTACATATGTATATACGTGTGTGTGTGTCTGCGTAATAACAGTACGCAAATAAAGAAATACATAAACAAGCTATACCTTGTAATACACCACAATCTCTGAAACCATGTTGCTATATCAAAATTAGTTATTTGTATATGGCAAAGCACACAAAGGCTATCTGACTAAGAGGGGATACCTTCGTGGAAAACCTTTTAAGGGAAACTAACTTAGCATTCACGTTACAAATGAGAAAAACAACGAAAATTAATCATGCAGCCAGCCCATTCGCCTGGGATTGAGTCCTTACCAATTTCCAGTATTCAGTAGTCTTAACCGCTCGGCCATTGGTGGGACGCAAAATCAGATTTAGAGTCAGTCTTGTCTTCGTACATAAACACAGAAAGGCATTGTTGAAAAAGGAGCCAAAAGTTCATTACTTTTACAGTAACGAATGGACAGCTGAGGATAAATTAGCTCTTATTTTCAACGTTTCTGGTAGGTCTTGCTAAGTTAGAAGATAAATTTTCCCACTTTCGGTGACGCATCTAACTGGAGTTATAAGATGATTTTTAGAAGTCATTAGGATTTTTTGGAAGTAGAAGAATGAAAAATGAGCAAAAATGAGCAACACCTTAGCCGGGAATCACGGATCTCTCGGGTACGCGTCAAGCGGGCTGACCACTACACAACGAAGGCGTGCGAAAAAGACGGGAGAAATACCTTATAATTTTAAATTATGTCTATACACAGGTATTCAGTTTTAGTTGAATTCTGTGACAAAGCTTTACCTATTATGTTATGCACAAATGGGCTTATATTTCGAAATTTCTCTTTACAGAAGAACTAATACCAGGCAGCATATATTCGGCTTAGTTAACTAAGGTTTCTTTAACTGCATCTCAGAGTTCTTACAATTATATAGAGAAAGAATTATGTCCTTCTGCATCTGGTAATGTAGTCTGTCTCCTATAACTCAGTTCCTCTTTATTTAAGACGTTTAAACAAGGGTTGCACATCCTTCCTACCATACCGGGATTATCTGGAGAAATAATGGTAGCCGTTAGTAACTGCATACACTTGAATCTAAATTAGCACATAAATTGCAGCGAAAATTAGTAACTTTTCTTCTAAAGAACTCTTCAAGTAGCACTTTTTAAAAATAATTTAAAAGATTTATGAATAAAATTGAATATGATTTTAGGATTACACGTAGTATGATGAAATAGGTACGCATATGGCAATTTATTCTTTGTAAGTAAAATATGCTTTATGCTTAAATGATTAAATGAATTAAAATTTAAAATAAAGATTGTAATTCACAAAAAAATCATTAAATATTATCATTGGATCCTAATTAGCATGTTAATGCAGTTTATTACAGTCACTGAACTAATAATACAAAATTCAACAAATGGGATATTTATTTACCTCTAATATTATCGTTTAGTTGCACAATTTCTTAGTTTAACGCATAACGAAATATTAAAAACGATCTAAACCTTGAAAAATTCATCTGATAAACTAAAGTATTATCATGGTTTAGATGCTCATTATGATTTCTTACCTTTAATTTGCAAGACCGAAAGTTTGGTGACTTTAAGTTATGACATACCTAAGATATCAATTTTCCTTTCTTCTGCACTATAAACACATTTTCCCAAAGAAACGCTTAACTTGTTTGTTAAACTTAAGGACTATCTATTTTCATAAAAGATTGTTTTCGCGGAGTAATTTTCCTTTTAATAGATCTTTACTTTGCTATATTTACTTTAAAATACTTGCTGTGCACATATTTGTCTTTAACGCAATTTAAAAGAAGCTACAAGAAAGCATTTATTTCTGTATTAAAAAATTTTGCCTAAGTAATGAAACGAAGACAGTTGTATATGAAGCTTCCCATGGGTAAATATGAACACTAGACAGCCCATTTTTAACCCCTAAGCATCTACCCTTTTTGAGTGATAAGCAAGCTCTTTTACGGCATCTAATTATAAAATGCAATTTTCTAGCGGTTCCACTTCACTTGTTCTGCTATTAAGATGCGAAAGATTAATATTCGGAAATTTCAAAAATGTGTAAGGGGATTTAATGCGTAAAGTCATTTTAAAACCTTCTCTGCTAGAAAATTTACTCCGCCTAAAGCAAAATTAATATCAGTTTTATTGAATAGGATGAAATTATTAAGAGGAAAAATAGCGCGTTGCAAGAGAAAAGTATTTCTCGAGAGATTCTTATTCTTTAGAACGTCTTCTGATTCATAAGGATAATTTTAACAATAATGTATATTGCATAAAGTTAGAATACCTTTATTCATAAAACTCTGCACTCTAAATTTTGAACAGAGGTTTCAAGTTTTACATTTGCTTCATGTGTTACAATGTGAAGGAGGAGGACAAGTTTTATTGAAGTACATATACATGTGGGAAAGTTTTCTATTTGGATATTTATATTGTTGTAAGGTGGCATTCAAATACTAAATGTTAGGTTTAACGAAAGTTTCCCACCACCGCAAATATCATCTGCGCAAACAGTTCACGGTGGCATATTTAATCATACTTTGTCAAACGGTTTTTGGCATTTGAAAGAAAGGGACTTGCTTTAGAACACTGGGCTGTGAAATTTGCAAAAACAATCGTTATCAATAAGTGCAAGGTATCTGAAATGAAACTATCATACTACCAGATTAGAACCTTCATTTACTTCCAGTTCTGCTGCAAAAGGTCAGCTACAGAATGGCGTCAAATCATGTGTACAGCTTTAGATATTAATGTTGTATCATATGACACTGTCAAGATTTGGTACCAAAAGTTCAACAACAAGGACTATGACATTCAAGAAGCAGAGCGCTCTGGCTGGCTTACTGATGCTGATGAGACCCGCCTGCAAGAACTTATGGAAGAAGGTCAGTATGCAACCACTCTAGAGAATGCTAAGAAGTTAGACGTTAGTGCGATGTCCATTAGTCGCGCTATGCATCGCATAAGCTTGACGTACAAGTTCAATCACTGGGTGCTTCATGAGCTGAGTCAAGTAGATAAGGACAGACGCGTTCTGGCCTGCACTAATCTTCTCGAATAACAACGCAAGGACAAAGTTCTAGACCGGATCGTCTCTTGTGATGAAAAGTGGATTTAGTTCAACAACACATTCCAAAAAGTGGGTTGGTCTGCGCCCGGTGAGCCCATCGGCAGACTCGCAAAGATCATGCTTTGTATCTCATGGGATTGCCGTGGTATTATCAACAAAGAATATCTGGAAAAAGGTGAAACCCTGGACAGTAAGATGCACAGAGAGATGCTAGTCCGCGTTGACGCTGCTATCAAGAAAAAAAAGTCGAAATGAGTTCCTGCGCAAAAAGGTAATATTCCATCAAGATAATACAAGACCGCATGTGTCTGCATTCCGGCATGACTCTATACGGAATCGAATGGAATCTTTTGCCACACCCACCATATAGTCCCGATGTCGCTCCTTCGGACTTCTACCGTTTTTCACACCTGCAGCTACATCTTGATCGTGCTTGATCCATTCTGCACAAGACGTCCGAAATGAGATTGACATGTTTTTGGACTTGAGGCCACCAAATTTCTGGTTCTAAGGCTTTGAAAAACTACCAAAATTTTAGCAGAAAATCATAGATTTGGGTGGTGATTGCTACTCGCACTAAAGGTACTGCTTTCATGTTTTTTTCTAACTTTATTAAAAACGTTTTCTAGCGAAAAATTTTCGTTACAACCAGATATTATTAGATTTTACTTTTATTTGACGTTTCTATTGAATGGAATTGTATCAAAGCAATTGTAATTTATTGAAATGAACAAAAGTTAATCGCCAATCACAGTGAAGACGTGCAATAAGCAGGGAAGCTCAAATGATACAACTGTACTCATTTATGAAAACTTTCCCATCACTATTTCACTTTTGTTCTACTTTTTAAAGCAAGGTTCATGAATAATAAAATTAAGAAAAGTTTAATCTAGCAGTTAATGCCGGTCTTTGTATGCAATTTTAAGACGAGTGAAATCTATTGATTCTAGTATACTGCTGGAAAGAAAATATAAAAGAGTTTCATCACAAAATGAATAGAATTGTATAAAATCGATGACATTAAGACTATGCTTCCTAGACTGCAGAATTTCCTAAAATGGATATAAAATAACCTGAACCAGATGTCAATTATGCAGGTTTTATGCAGTCATATCAACAGAAGAAATATTCTCTGATAACTTAAATCAATAAAACTTCAGAGCAAAGGATGGCATGATGCAGTTGTAGCAGGAAAACTAAACAGTTAGAAAGTGAAGAAACGCACATTTAAAGTTATCAAACACTGAAAAAATGATGTGATACATTTTGATGTATTCTAAATAAAGTTCGTGTTTCGAAAACGTCCGAATTTTTGTAAAATTCCCATTTTTTAGAACAGGATGTCCGAGAATGAAGGGAAGACTCCGGATTTCTTTATATAGCGACTTGACCCCTTTAGATTTCTTTCTCTGAGGATCTGTTAAAAAAAGAAGTGCATCAAAAGCGTGTGACCGATGCTGCAGACTTGTCTGCTTGAAAATCGAAGGGCGATAGAACAAGATAACTGTTTACAGTAGTGATGCTTTTGAACGTGTGGAATCAAATAGATATTACCATTCATAGCCCGAACTGCAAATATCACTCATATAGATGTTTACTATCTCATATAGATATGTAGTCTTTCAGTAATTCTTTCCAGTGTAAACGACCATGCATCAAACACACCAATTTTGCTTATATGTGTCATTTTTCTTAATCTTTTTTTTACCCGGACACCCTGTATAACTATCTGTTTTTAAAGGTGTGCTCTGATGAAAGGTACGATAAATCTCGATTTCGCAGTCAGTAATTTTAAGCTTTCTCGGATAGGTATTTGATTACATCAAGCAGAATGAGGCTTATGATATATAGTAATTAAGTCACTTGAGACTTCTGAAACGTTTCTTTGCTTTCTTGAATTTCCTTTCGTTCGCCTAATTAATAATATTGATGTTCATAAAAATAGCAAAACTTATGTTATTATTTATATGTATCTTTTCATATAAAAAGTACTAAATCGAAAATCGAATGTTTGGGCAAATCGAATCTTATGAAACCATGTTTATTTTATATCACTGAAAATTAACAAATCTTGCCTAAAACCTTTACATATATACAGATGATGGCAACAAAAATGTTGGTTTACGTCAATACTGATTTTTCAATAATAATTTAGAATTTATAGAAATCTATCAAATACAAAACAAATTTAACTTTTGCTTGATGTAAAAAGCTTTCTTGTTGTGTAAAGAGAAGTTAAAAGTTAAATTTTATTTTATTATTGGTAAAAAAAGAAATTAACATATGAAGTGCATGCTTCAGTTTTGAACTTAAAAAACATAGTTGCCCTGACAACATGGATTAATTTTTTTCTTGCTCCCTAACAAATTAGGGGAATGTTCTAAACAAGCTCTTCCTCGCATTCCAGTTTAAACTGAAACTAACGCATTTAATTTATTATAATATTTAATTCATTTGCCTTTGGATAAATACCTGTATAAAATGAAACAAACCACTCGTTCTTTAAAAAAAGCCCAATAAAATGAAGATAAATAGGACAGAAGTATTTAAATCTTTAATTAGTTTATAAGAAAAACAGTATTTTGCAGCATTTTTATGCGATCGAAAACAAGATCAAGAAAGAACATTTGAAGAAAATCATCCAAATGCAAAATTCAATATTTGTATCTGAAAACACTAAAGTGAATGTTTTTAATTGAACGCTCACGGAATTGTGTTAAATAGAGAAATATGCGGCACCATTGTTAAATAGAGAGAAATAATCCTTTTAAACCTTAGGGGTTTTTACTACTTTTAACTCTTTAAAATTTTAACTCATACTCACTCCCTCTAGGTGCCGGACAAACTAAACTTAAAATAAACCCTACTAAGATGAACTTGTTAGAAAATAGAGGAAGGAACTAATTGGTTGATCTGACTCATAATAATATTAAGTATAACCTTTCTTAAAGCAGTTAATTCACACATAGCAAGACAAAGCAAATTCTTCTTAATAAACTTAACCTGAAAAGGAAGCTGGAATAAATCTTCTCTGGAACTCGGTAAAACTAAATACTAAATCTCAACCAAGCATTTCTATAATTCACTCATTTTAAAATAAACTCAAGAATAATTCATATTCATTTCATAGCAAAAACCTCATAAGCACCAGAGAAGAAATATTCAGACACCAATCAATCAGTTCCGCTACTAAAAATCAAGCACTAGATTTAACTGTCCTGGCACCTAAAAGTCATTTCAAATTCTATCTTAAAACACATTCAAAGTATCATTAATAAGTGGTTAGTACACATTTGCTAAAACAGGGCGCGTTGTGAGAACCCTAAAATGCATGAACATTTTTCAATAACCCCAAGCAAAAATAATCTCCATGTTTCTTAAAAGCCTCCCGGCTCAAACAAATGGAGTGACTGAACAGACCAACTACATACACACAAAAAAACAAATGCAAGTAATAACATATAATCAAACTCATTTATTAATTATCTAGGATAAGTTTATGGGAGACCTGGCCAGACTACCCTTACATACAAATGCAATTAATATTCCACATTAAATTTCTCCAAGAGTCATTTATCAAGATAACAATTTTTTTTTTTTTTAACACAATAACGGTTACTTAGAAATACTGAAATACATTAAATTAATCATTTAAAACAACTTCTATAGAAATTACAATTTACATAAACTTCTTATTTTTGACAATAACTTTCCCCCTTTATTTTTTCTTATTTTTCAATTAAATTTTCCTCTTTCTCCCCAGATTAAGCAAGAACAGTTTAAATTAAATTACAAAAAAAAATATAATCTTATGAAAAAACTCACAGTTGACTTTCGGGATCATCATGATAAGAAGCTATAGGCTGCAGAGGAATTCCGCCGTTGAACTGGATCTTGGTAATGAGCTACAATAAAGTCCACGAAAAATGACCTCTTGTAGAACTTCAAAGATGAAAAAAAAAACCGGCAATCAATATTCTAAAACATTAAAGTTGAAGGAGAAACCGCTGCAGATGAATTCCGCCTTGAACTGGATCTTAGGTAATCAAATTCAAAAAGCCCACGAAAAATGACCTCTTGTAGAACTTCAAAGATGAAAACTCGGCAATCAAAATTCTAAAACATTAAAGTTGAAGGAGAACCTCCGGGTACAGAACGATGATACTTTTCCTTCTCACGAACAGAGAGCTTCATTTAGGTACGAGCCCTTACACTTCCGTTTTACGGGAAAACCCGCTTCAAACTCGGAAGAGTTCGCTCTGAGTTCTACTTCTCGCAAATTAGAAGAAAATTCTCTATTAATCACATCATGCCGCATCGCAAACGTGAGCCACCCGTCGGGGTACAAGTGCAGCATCGCAAATCTCCTCAGCTAAAAGCCGAGTTCGTCCGCAGAACGCTAGCGCCAGCCACCCAAGCCCGGGTAGGCCTGGCCGCAGGCCAAAGGCCCTCTCTGCTAAATATTCAACTCCAAAAACTCGAAGACTCTGGTAAAAACTGACTTCAAAACTCGCGCAACAACCGAGGAAAACTCGGTTTCTCCTCCCACCTACAATTATAGGTCCAAAGTTACACATAAAATTAAATTCTTGCCAATCCGAGACTTTTCAATATAATTTAATAGGACAAGTTCAAACCCCCAAACGAATCAGAATTAAGTCATTGTCTACAGTAGCACCTGCGAAAAACTGGAAACTAAACATTCGACCCCCCCTGCTAACAAGCGAAAAATATAAGAAACAACAAAAACTGCCCTTTCAAAGATTCAATTTACAACTTCCACCGAGGCCATAAACCAGGCGACATCACAGCGGGACGCCCGACAACAGTCTTCACTTTCAGCTTGGTAACAAAGACAAGAGAACCACGATATATTACTCAATGTTGCAACTGTCATCTTAAAAGGCATTTCCCACAGATGTTACTTCCGTTAGAAGACGCTCCCCTCTCTGCGTTAAAATTGACCGTTGAAGGAAAAAATAATTGCTTAATGATTTTAAGTACACACTTTCCAAATATATATATTCATTACGCTCTTCACAATTTCGAACTTAAAAAAACCAAATACAAATACAAATAAAATACTTAAATAATTGATTACTTAAATCATTAAAAACACTTAAATTAAAAGCACAGAATTCGCGACACAACAATTGCTGCACGGAATGCTCCGTATGTTAATGAAAACAATTTCACGCAAATGTTCAAGATTTGAATATCATATTTGCATCACAATAAGCATAATTAAATAAATTACCGACCAAGCCAGTTAGTGAAACCTCTTCATATCAAACATATCCAGAAGAGGACCATTTCTAAAAGACACCAGTAAATTCAGAAAACATAAGTAACCATGTGTGTTTACAGTGACAACATTTATACTCCGAGGCGATAGCTTCTTAACCGTGAGATGATCTTCAAATATGTATGTTAAAGAGATCACCAAAAATATCGAATTTTCCTATAGAAGTAGAATATTTTATCTACAAACTAAATCAAGGAGTTATATCTCAAACTTTGACTGTAACAGACTTCTTAGTTTAGAGGATAGCAGTTAATTTTTTTTCTTATAATATCGACTTAATTTAACTAACATGATACATCACTCTTTAAATGATAAATCCCATTTCTAAACTGTTTACGCTGCCTTTTATTTCCTCTCTTCACAGCTGGTTAAATATAACAAATCAATTTTTAAAAGAGGTCAACCCAGTTCATTTTTGCTTTTGGCATTACTCAGAGCGATCCCTTTTATTTTGAAGTTAACAGTACATTCCATTGTACACATTTTTTTCATGTAAAGTTTTGTAAATCATGAATAATTAACCCAATATAAATCTGCTTCCAGAGCAAAACGTAAATACACAAAAAAATATATTGAATGCTATGCTGCTGGTGATCTGTCGCAAAGAAAATTCGCGGAAAATTACGAGTATAATAAAACCCAATCCAAGAAAATTTTGAAAGAGAAGCAAACAATAAAAAGTAAGTAATGAAAATATAACAGAGATACAAAAAAGGAAATGTTTATCCCTATGGAGAAGATAAATTACATAACCTTTTCTTATTTAAAGTTTCTTGTGCACAAATATTGTGAATTTATGGTAAAAGTTTGGAAAAAATCCCACAAGTGACTACTTAGATTGCAGAAATTCAGTGTGAACAGAGACTGGTTAGAAAAGTTTTAGTAGCAAAAAAAGTGTTGTTATAAAAATCTTATGCCGTAAAAGTGAACCTGTCAGTGAGAACGATATGATAGACTGATTATTTATAACCTTTTCCATTGTTAGAACATACAAATTCAATCACATCATTATTGACTATTACTTACAATCCAAAAGTTATAACATGCATAACACAAACACAGAAGAACTAAGATTAGTAATGCTCCTGGTTTATATAGAAAACGAATCGCACTTTATAAATAAACAGTGCGTTATATCCAAGCTGATCAAGCAAATGTGGACGCTATTTTAACAAATTGTATTGGCAAAATTTCATTTAAAATTTAAAAATTAAAATAAATGAAAAGCAGGAAAATAATATCAGTTCTTAATAATGCTCATGCAACTTAAAGATATCATAAAATAAGGCTGATTTATTGTTTTTATATGCTAGCGAAAACACAACCTTTGCATCTTGGAATAAGAAAATTGTTCAAATTTCAATATTAACGTTGTGTATTAAATATTGTAATAGCATTTATTGATTCAATAAAATACATATATGGATTGTTAAGAAAATATGTTTGGTCGTCTGCGTAAAATGAAGCGTAGTCTATGAAACAAAATTATAGAACTATAGTTCGACAATTATGTATGACATCCAGACGAAATTCAAAAAATGCAAAACTGAATATACCTACACTAATATGAAACTAAACTTAAAAATATCTTCAATTTTGGGTTGACAGTGAAAAAACATTCTCGAAATGAATGCTAGATCATCTGTTTGTAAACAAGTAGAAAAAATCTTTGTTATTTTCTAATACGAAGTCTAAGCGAAAATGAATACTTATGTCGTAGTTTAATAAACAATAAGATAGTTGATTTAGGCCAAGCAACAAGCTTGTGCTTGGTTTATATTTTAGACAAGATTCCATCGATTGCGGGCGCGAAGAGGCACAGGCCCCTCCTCATCAGGCTCAACGAATCTGGAGATTTTTTTTATTCCTGATGAGGAGGGGACTGCGTCAAACAAAGTTGTTGCTTTGCCTAATTTATGTTATAATTTGACTTGTTTCGCTTCTCTTTAGTTGATTTACTTCATAAATTTAAAGCTATATAGTCTTATGCTTTACCTAGAAGCTAAAGTCCTGAAGATCCTACTAGTTAGCGAGTTATCACTTAGTCTTAAGCAAATACGGGAGAAGGTTAAACCATTTTATATAGTCTTAAACTTTTAACAGAACAGAAACAACTTATGCTACAACGAACTTCCGCTGCCTTGCGGGTATTTAAATTAACATAACAGAACGTTAAATTTCAATGTAGGTAACGCAGTCTGAGACTACACATAAAATAACCTATCTAAGCTGATTCAGATATTTACTTCCACATGTTTTTAAACATCGGCTTCCAAGACGCTAACGCCGGGATACAAATTTTAGCAGAGCTGGAAAGAGCACGTAACGGCAAAGAGCGGCATCCAGAAACTCTCCTCTAAACCTTCAAACCCTCAGCTTAAATACACAAACCTAATATGCATTCTGGTGAGGAATACAGAAAGTCGAAGTTATAGTATAGGCTTAAATCGTAATAATTGATTAGTGAGCATAAAATACCTTACATCTAGTTAACTTAAATATAAAATAAAGTGAGCAGATTTCATTAACTGAAAATTTTAATAAGCAGAGAGGATCTTTTGCATTAATCATCAGACATTAAACAGAAATTTAATCATTAAACAGAAATTTACAATGCAAAGTTTTTGTAATATTTTTGCATTATACACAAGATCTGTTTTTAGTAGTTTAAAAGTGTTATTCACTTTTATTTTATACTTACATTGCTTTTATTTTTCCTGTACTATTTTCTGTTTATCTCTACATTTAATTCGTAATTTTATTATCCTAATTATCTTAATGATACGATATACCACACCTCTACTTCAGCATTTTTCTTTGACAGACCTTCAAGCTTTGAATGAGCTAAATCCATTGTGCAAATCAATAATCACCATCAACGATAGTCAGCAAATTCCATAGAAAACCATAAACATCTATAAACGAGGGTCTTAGATAGGGTTTATTGTATTTTCAATGATTTGCAATAGTTGGTTTGTGCAAACATCTGAGTTTTCTGCAAAAGTATGAATCATATCTGAAGTTATTTCCATTAGAGAACCACCTTAATGGAAACACAAATCATTTTTTTTCCTTTTGTGTTTTAAACAGTGATCGATATTTATATCTACTTTCATTGTTGTTGTGACTTATCTCAGTTGTCTGACAGTAGCATAAGGGCAAGCCCACGAAATTCACCGTGGCAAGGAGAGCAATATTGCGCCTGCCGTCCACCAGGCTTGAGCACCATACAAGTGACTGTATGACTTCACTTATTTCCACCACCCAGTTTGAAAGCGAGCAGGCGGGGAAAATGATCCGAGGGTCTCCCACCCCTCTTCCCCTATCACCAAACTCTCGAGAGGACTTTCATCTCGCCGCATATTTAGATTTCCCTATGCCGCACAGACGCTATACATTTACAAACATCCATGTCTTCTTCGGGATTCGAATCCGGGTCCATCGGTATCGCAGTAGGCTTCCTTAACCACTATACCGTTTGGACGGCTACTTTCCTTTAGCGCGGTGAATAATATAAAACCACAGTAACTTAAATGTACTTATGTACTTCTATAAAAAGACATTACACTTCATAGAAGTCAGGTAATTTCAAGTATAAATTTAATATTTATACACGAAATGAATACATTTTCATTTTCGAGTGTCTGATTTCTTATCCGGCAAGTGCAGGAATGAAAGGAAAATATGTTTTCAATACAATATGTTTTCTCACTCCATGATTATTTACTTGGTCGTCTGCTAATGTGCTAGAAGCGTTTTCGCTTTTCAAATTTGCTAATTACTAGCGGCTTTACATTTGTACCTTTTTCAGAATTAGGGCCATAAATGGATCTCGTTTCCCTCACAATCAGTTTCAGTTATCATAAACTGTTTTGTCTGCCTAAACCTGAAGAACAAGCTTTTATCATGCAAATGTGTTGAGCGCATATTCAGTAATTAGCTACCAGACTTCTAACTTTCAAGGCTTAAAACCGGAAAATTAGTCTTTTGTTGAGTTGCATATACATCGCTTTTAATAGTTTCTACTTGTTATGTAAATTTTAAATATTGCATGGCCTTGTAAATTTTAACAAAGTAAAGGTTTCAGATTTTACAGTAGTAACAAACACATCACTAAAAATCGTTGGAAGTTTATGTTTGCATAATTCTGCTTCATTATGTCGGAATAAATATAAGATCTGCAATCAAACAAAACATCCTGAAACTATCACTAAGTTTTCCATGTAGAATTTTTCTGTCTGTTTTATTTGTAAAAAAAAAGGTAAGTAAATTCAACATATATTGCAAGAAAGCTTATAAAAAACAAACAGCGAGCGTTCTCAATTAGTCACAAATGGAAAAAGAGCAATTCTGAAGATCTTAAGCCTTTACGGTTAAGTAAGTGGAGGGTAGAAAGCCGATTTCAAGTCTATGATCCTTCTCCCCAAAAAGAAAAATATTATAAGCCCCTTTTTTATATGTAGCAAAGGATACAAAGTTTGTTCTTAAGGCTAAGAAATTCCTTTTTAAGTTGAGAATGACAGAAAAAACTACCTTGAATACTGTGATTCTTCTTCAGCAAAAGTGAAGAATACAAAAATTGTTGAGAAGGCTGTGAGCATTCTGTTTCATAAGCAAAAAGTGTAAAAAGCGTACTTGTAGTCTATCAAACTCCTATTCAACAGTGAAAGATTTTAAAAAGCATTTTAAAGATTGTGAACCGTCTTTATGAGTAGCGTGAATTGGGTACTTCAGAGAACGTAAACATTTCCTAGCCTTTAGATGAGGATTGCTCAGTGCCGCCGAAAGCATTTGAAAACGGTGACTGGTTGTTCGCTGAATATGCATTAAATGTACATACCCGTCGAATGCGTTTTAAAATTCTCTGATATATTGAATGAATGGTATTTACTTATCGTTTAAAACTTACAGCGCACTTGGACTGTTTAATATCTGGTTATTCTTTGAAAGACCCGAATACACATTACATTTTTAATACACTATAAAAGGCTGTTGAAGAAATGAGTACCATAACTGCCAATGTATGACACTGTAGTCATTGTTACGAGCTTTTGAAAACTGCTGACCCCGACATTTTAAAATTAGGTTGTTCAGGTAATTTTTTAAAAAAAGTGTATTTATTTATTTATTGTGAGAGCAAAATGAATATGTTTATTAGTATACTGCTATTTTTATTATATTTATTATTACTTTTCATTTTTAATAAATTATTAAAAATATTGAATTAATTAATAATCTGATTTGTCTGCTTTATAAAAAACATCAGTTGTAAAATATAATTATCTCATTATACAAAAGGTTTACATAGCAGCAAGACAATTTTGAATTTTTTACATCATTAATTATTTATTTCCTTTCATTTTTATATTTATAGTAAAAAAAATATACATGCATATATGCAGCACTTGTTTACTTACTGCGATCAATTAAATTATGAATTAAAAGGCTTATAAACTGAAACTGTTGCATTCGCTGTCCAATACTTACAAATTCTAAGTTACATTTTCTTTCACTTCTAATTTTGATTCGAGGGAGGGGATGATGTAGGATTCATTACCAGCTGAAATAAAATGCTCGCAAATATTT
Source organism: Stegodyphus mimosarum (assembly GCA_000611955.2). Classification (NCBI taxonomy): domain Eukaryota; kingdom Metazoa; phylum Arthropoda; class Arachnida; order Araneae; family Eresidae; genus Stegodyphus; species Stegodyphus mimosarum. The sequence goes on along the minus strand of KK121680.1, from coordinate 689,710 downwards.
TTGCAAATTTATTTTACTTCATCATCATTTTGACTTGATCAAAATTTTAACGGAAACCGAACAAATTAATAGCTAACCCGGAATATGAATCTGAAAGTCGGCTTGTCTGAGGGAAAAGCGGCCTGGTGGCAACAGTGCTGTAGTTCGTTACTTTAAAACAAGTATTTCAAGGTCATAGTAACCCTCCCCTCACTTATGATCGTAATGTATGCCGCCACCATAGCAAAAAGGGAATTGGGGGAACTTTCGCAAAACAGAAGATTCAGTCGCCATCACAACAAAAAGGAAATTAGGGAACTTTAGAAGATTCAACCTGTTCTCCGAAGCAGTGGTTACGAAGATTGGTTTGGGAACAAAATGGCCTAAAGTAACAGACTGCAGTAATATAGACTTTTGAGGTAACGACAGGTTTGTTTTTTATTACTATCTCAAAACGGTACACTGGTTAATCATAACGGTTCATCGTTTGGAGATTACGCTATTTAAAAATTAAAATTAATTTTCTTCTCTCTTCTGTTTCGCACTTCTGGAGGAGAAGTGCAGTAACTTTTTAGCTTTGATTAACGCAAGTAAATTCTGAAATACGATACACATAAATGATTGTAAACAGTAGCAATAAAAGGTATAAAAATGATATCATGGGCGATTCAATACGTTAAAAAATATATACAAGTATTTACCATTGGAAGTTTAGTTAGTAGTTTTAAACTCTTAGTCATGCAGACGTAATCCAATATTACTAATTCTCAAAAAGCACTAGGATTTTGAACTGAACAGAGAAATAATAAAGGATAGCACATTTCAAAAACTGAATTTTTATTGCAGCACAGCCCATTCAATTAATTGAATGGTTCTTTGCATAATGGAACACTAACAGCAAAACATTATTCAAAATCCTTATTTCTGAGAAACAACTTACAAAACGAGAAGTGAAAACTATGCTGTCGTGGGAATTTGAATAATCTAATGATCTTAAAATATATTTGAAAACGAATTTTAAAATTAATTTGTTCATGCAATTCTTACCGTTTTCTTTTACCATGCGACCGCGATTTATGTTCTCAAGAAAATGTAATCTCAATATATAAAAATTCGCGAAATTTATTCCTTTCTTTTTCGTATGCTGTTTTACAAGGCACTATAACAAAAATGTAGTCTGATATTACAGTGTAAAAGTTGGTCATAATGTAAATAGCTCTAAAATGATTCCCGCAGATCATTTCAGGAGAAAGACTTCCTGAAGCCTCATTGCTGTCATGAAACTTTTGTCGATTCGAGAACATTTGGTTAATTCAAATATCTGAATTATTTAAGTGAATAAGCGTTTATTTAAGTGAATGAACTGAGAAGATAGAAATGAATATACTTTGGTAAAGCTGACATCTAGCTTTTATATCACTATGCAAAATGGCAAGATGTGTAGCGGTGAATAGTATATTCAAAATATACCTAACTGAAATACCTGGTTTTGTTAAAGATATTGAAAACATTCACTAAAATTCAGTTTCCTTACCTCGAACTGCTCATAAAAGCAAGACGGAAACTGTTAATTCTTGATTGAAGATTATGGAGCAGACACAAAAAATGAAATGTACTTTTAAGAAAAATTTATCTTATTTTTCCACAACACTACTTCCTTTCTTCCTACTTCTCAAGAATAGCGAAATGCTTTATGGCACATGATGAAAGAGTTGATATTGAGTTTTTATGAGACTTTGCTTTAACTGGTGTTTATTCCCTAAAATTAAAACATGCTTCAGCGAATACCAAATGATACTGAGTTCAAGGAAGAACGTGCAACAGCTGTTTGTTCATTTTTTATCAAGAAGAAATAAAACTGCGTTGTTGTTAACAAATATTTTCTTTGGGGGGGGAGGAAGAAGGAATGTCATGGCCATATGCAACTTACAAATTCATTTTTAGCCTCTGATTTTACAAACTGGTGTGAAAAAATTAAGGATGAGACAGAGAAGAAAACAAGGGGAACAAGGTAGCACGATGGACCGAAAGACTAATCAAAAGATAGACTTGGCATGCTCATATATGGCCCCTGACTTAAGGAGAGAAATGTCGGAAGGATATAAAGCTCATGGGCGGTGTATTCTCAGCAATTCGCTGAGAGCTATTGCATACCTTTATGCGAGGTCGCGTCATTGGGAATTTGGAAGATATTCGAAGAGGGACAATTGCAACGGAAGAGTACATCATCATTCACAGCATCGTTTCAGGAGCCTGGAACGATGCTGTAAATTTACTGAGCATTGCAAACGGTAGGAATAGCTGTTTCAGTGCTCAGAAAATTTCGTCGGCGAGCAACGACGGCGGTGAACGACCGTTATATTGTCCTGCTGGCAAGAAGAAACAGACATCAGGCAGCTGGAAGTATCGCAAGGCACGTCAGATGTCACGTTTTACCGTGGACAGGAGGCTACACGTACATAGTGTATATGAACGACGACGGTGTGTGACATTAAAGTCAGCTCATTGGAGACAGCGGTTTCTGTGGTGCCTGTAACACTGGAAGAACTGGACACAATAGTGGGGCAGAGTGCCATTTACGGATGAGATCAGATTTAATCTGACGAGCGATTCTAGACGTATACATGCTTTGAGGAAGAGAACTGTACGTAATCACACCTTTAACATCATCGAAAGGGGCTGTTTCGAAGGTGTCGGAACTCTTGTTTGGGATGACATTATGCTTGGTAGCAGTACTCATCTCAGGATCTCCCAAGGAGGTTCAGTCACTGATGTCCGTTATTGCACCGAGGTTCTCTTGTCTCACGTGCATCTGTTTAGATTTATTCAGAAGTGCTTTGGGTCCAGACTTCCTCTTCATGGACGACAGCGTTACAATTCATCGTACAGTAGCTGTAGCAGATCTCTTACAGACCTAAATTCCATACAGCACGTGTGGGATTTTCTTGGGAGGCTCTTGACAACACGTGACCAATTGCCAGCAACGGTTCGCAGTTGAAATTGGAGCTACAGCGTATGGAAAGAGGAAGCCTCAACAGCTTCTCACAACCTTGTAATCAGCATAGGCAGATATTGTATTTCCTGCAGTACATTCAGTGGGATCATATTCCCTTCTGAAGACTGGATTTTTCTTTCAGGGCACCAGTCACATGGACTCTTCTGTGTTCTTTCCAGTTGTGCTAGGAGATACTTTTCAAAAAGTACTTTTCGATCTTTTGATTCTTTATTTGCTTGGTTTTGCTCCCTTTTCACATGTTTTCATATCTGTCGGAGCTTATGGCATGACTTGAGTTAATGAATTTATGTACAACCCTTATGTACAACGTTACATTCGAAAAACTGTTTCGTTCTTAAATTTTTCCCAACATTGCAGTATACTATGTAATATTACAATTGTAACAGAACTATTTAACCGTAACTGAACTATTTTATTGAACGCCACCTAGTGACAAAGAACAATCTAAGACAGTTGAGCTCCAGTCGCGACGATGTTAGGTTGCGTGTTAGTAGATGTCTGTAATTCGAATGTTTAATATTCCATTTCGTATATGTTTTATTTTTATGTATATTTTCTTTGTACCCGCTCCTGTGTGCTCTGTATATAAATACATTTAGAGCTAGCCGGCGTTTGTGTTTATTGAGTAACGGCTACATTACATTGGCGCCCAACGAAATTCGAATCCAAAATGGCGGAATAAAATATTGAGAATTTCTGTTTGGCTTCAGCAAGCCCTTACTCCCGAATTTAACTTTTGGTTGCTGGAGATCGACTCAATCTTTTTTTTATGTGTGGACAGCTGTTTAAAATAATTTTAGAACCCAATTCTTGAATTAAAATTGTCGTGTCGTGCTGCTAGCACATCGAATGGACGTTTTCAAAGGAACAGATAAGTGTCTTTTAAATTATTGTTAACAAGCTAATTTTCGTTTGCATTATTGTTTAATCCGAATTCAAAATTCTTTTAAACTGGCTGTTTGTTATAAAATTCTGAAAGCAAATGTAAATTCATTACTGAAATCTGATTTATTGATACTGTATAAAAGCATTAAACGGAAGCAAAGGGATTTCCTTCACCAGACGGTTATTTCTGAGCTGTGGTCGATTTGTTATTTTAAAATGTTAATGCGCCTATTAAATTAACTTTAACTAAAATGTAACTTTACCTTATGGAAAGACTTTGCTTACAAATTAAACAATTATCTGGAAGAGTGGCTACATAGTCTTGATGTTACAGATTTTGAATCACTCAAAGACTTGCTCCTGACGGTTCAGCTTAAAAAAAGATTCAGTAGCGATGTTAAGGAGCATTTTATTGATACATGGGGGAAAATAAAGAGTTCATCTGAATTAGTATAGAAATTGGATGATTATGAAGCTATGTTAAAAATACGAACTATAAAAGTCAACTATTCTTTCAAACCGACTAATCCTTCCAAACCCAAAGTCGAAAATCGAACAAGTGACGTGCAGAGAAAGCGTAAAACTAGGGAACGCATAAAATCTTTTCAAATCCTGATAAGAAGCAAACAGAGGAAAACCCTCTTTTAGCATACTATGGGTGCGGAAGACCTGGTTTTATCAAGTCTAAATGTCCAGACTGTAACCCCCCAAAGACTTCAAATTCATCTAATTTTGGCACGATCCAAATCCGATCCTGTTTATTTCCACACCGGACTACTGTATTTCGAATTAGTATTGGTGGTGTTTCCGGCGCAGCTTTCGCCGACAGTGGTGCTAATCACTCAACCGCAAGTGAATCCCTCTATCATATTCTGCAGAAAAAAGATGCAGTATTTGAAAAGACAACACTAAAAGTGTCTTTCGCTGATGGTTTGGTATCTGAAAAAGAGGTACTTCGCACCGAACAAATTATTGTTCTTGAAGGCAGAGAGTTCAAAACTTCGCTCCTTGTGTTGCCTGGCGCTAAAAATAACTCCACTCTGTTAGGAATTGACTTTCTTCAGAAAGCTAAAATTGTTCTAAATCTTCCTGAAAATAAGTGGGACTTTTCTGATGAACCGCGAAAGAAATATAACTTCGTAAAACTCCCTCAATTTCAAGCACTAAAAGAAACCCCACCTCTTGTAAACAATTGCGAAGTATGGGAAAATGAAGGCCAACAATTAACTACATCCCAACGGCTTGCAACTGATGCATTGCTTAACAAATATCACACTGTCTTCAAAGTAGGGGGAGAAGCCACTCCATTCATTGAACATCATATTAACACAAGAAACAGCCCGCCTGTTTCAGTCCCTCCATATCGGAGGAGCCCAAGTAAGAAAGAACTGTTAAAAAAAGAACTTGATTCTCTTCTTAAACAAAGTATCATAAAAGAATGTGAAAGCTCCTATGCTTCTCTTGTGGTTTTGATTCCCAAGACAGACGGAAAAGTGCGGTTATGCATTGATCATCGTAACCTAAATGCTTAGACCGTTCCAGACACTTATCCTTTGAAACGCATAGACGATTTGTTGAATGAAGCAAAACCCGCACCTTACATGTCAACTATTGACTTGAGGTCAGGCTATCATCAAGTCAGAGTAGCTGAAGAAGTTCAAAATAAGACTGCTTTTGTTTGCTCTTTTGGTACCTATAAATTTACCCGAATGGCCTTCGCAATGAGAAATGCTTCTGCCACTTTTTATAGATTGACAGATAAATTCCGTTCTGGACTGAATAATGTGCTTGCGTTGTCATATTTAGATGGTATCATTGTGCTCTTCCCAACCTTCGAAAAGCACCTTTCTGACTTAGAACAAGTTATTCAACGTCTATCGTTATTCAATCTCAATGCCAACCGAGCGAACTGTCACTGTTGTGAAAAAGGGAAATATTTAGGCCATTACATTACCAAAGATGGTATAGCTGTTGACCCACACAAGACTGCTGCCATTTCAGATATGCCATCTCCAAAAACGGTTAAGCAAGTACAGTCGTTCGTACAAACTTGTTCCTGGTATCGTCGATATATTCCAAATTTTTCTCAAATAGTCAAACCGTTAACGGATTTAACAAAGAAGAAAGCTCTGTGGAAGTGGGAAGTACAACAAGAAAATGCTTTCCAAGAGCTGAAATCAAAATTAATTAACCCGCCTATTCTTAAGCAAGCTGATGGAACGAAGCCTTTTATGATTCGGAAAGATGCTAGCAATGTAGCCATTGAAGCAGTTTTGCTACAAGGGGAGAAAAAAGAAGAGCACCCTATAGAATATGACAGCCGCTTGCTTTCCTCACCAGAACGAAACTACTCCACCATAGAAAAGGAAGCCCTAGCAATAGTATGGGCACTCAACAAATTTAGAGGATATGTTGAAAGCCAGTCTATCACAATCACTTCTGACCACCAACCACTGAGGTGGCTGATGTCTTTAAGATCACCAACTAGTAGGCTCGCAAGATGGGCCTTACAAATCCAATCCTACAATCTGTCAATCAATTATTTCTGGACGATTGAACTTTATTGACGATCTATTATCTCGTCCTATTTGTGAACACTCAAGTACAGAGTCATGTCAAGTCTGTACTGTCTTTGTCGATTTCTCTATTATTGGCGCTGCAGAATTACGCCAATCGCAGCTAGAAGATGATGATCTTCGGAAGATCATTAAAACTTTTGGGAGTCCAGAGAAAGAAGTAGACTGAGCAACTTGGACTGGAAGAGGATACATTATGAACAGAGGAGTGTTGTACCGATATTCTCCTGATTCGGAAGAAGAAGAAACTTCACTAGTTATACCTGAACAAAGCAAAGCACACATCTCGAAAGAATATCATGATTCGCCAACGGTAGGTCACTATGGATCTGAAGGGACATTTTATCGAATAGCAAAAAGATACTACTGGGTTGGAATGAGAAAGGGTATAGCAGACTATGTTAAAGGCTGTCTCAAATGCTGTCGTTATAAAGCCTCTAATCAAACGCCATCTGGCTTACTTCAAACTCCTGTCTATGCTCAACGTTTTGAGACCTTATCAATTGATCTTTTCGGTCCCCTTCCTGAAACACCATCTGGTGAAAAATGGATTTTGATTGTACAGGACTGTGCCACGAAGTGGACAGAAGAATTTGCTTTAAAGAAAGCAAAGGCCAGAGAATGTGCCACCACTCTTTTGGAAGAAGTTGCCCTTGATTTGGGTTACCCAGGAAAATATTAAGTGATAATGGTGCCCAATTTACTAGTGCTATTATGGAACAACTATGCTATATCTTAAGCATTGATCAAAGTCTTACTTTTTTCTATCACCCACAATCTAACTCAGTTGAAAGAAAGAATAAAGATCTGAAACCGCGTTTAGCAATACTTGTTGGTAATGACCATCAGTCATGGAAGGATAAACTGCCATTAATAAGGTTTGCTTTGCATACAGCCAAATGTGATTCAACGGGACATTCTGCTCTATTTCTCCAATTTGAACGAGAGCTACGAACTCACGAGAGCGCGAGAGTTAAGATGATGTAAAAGATGATATAAAAGCCGTAATTGAGAACGATAATTTTATTCCCGAAATTACTCCATACCTGAAACGTTTTGCAAGAAATGTACAACAGGCACGAGAAAGAATCGAATCACATCAAGATAAGCAGAAACGATATGCAGATAAGAAACGAAGAGAAACTCCGAAATTTGTTCCTGCAGATAAAGTTTGGGTTGCTTTGCACCCAATCAGCAAAGGTCCAGTAAAGAAAACTGCTAAATTCATGCCTAAGCGAGATGGCCCCTATGTGATAGTGAGTACAAGATCTCCAACCACTTAAGTTATTGCCTATCCTCACGAACCAGACAAATTCTCGGCAAATATCATGTTTCAGCCTTGAAACCATATCAAGATCGAAATAAGTTTCAGACTTCAGCTCCTATAATTCCAGTGGTTCCCTTAAAGAAAAGGGGACGCCCAAAACGCGTACAACCAAACGAATCTGTATCCATTGCAAAAGATGTTCCTGAATCCAAAGCTAGTACTCGTCAAATCCGAGCCCATCCACCTTGTTCTCCACCCACTGCACAAAGTAGACAAATGTAAGTTCCTGACTTCTTGCTGAGACGTCTACGAAGTCAGAGGGAGAGGATATAACAGAACTATTTAACCGTTACTGAACTATTTTATTGAACGCCACTTAGTGGCAAAGAACAATGTAAGACAGTAGACCTCCAGCCGCGATGATGTTAGGTTGCGTGTTATTAGATGCCTGTAATTCGAATGTTTACTATTCCATTCCGTATATGTTTTATTTTTATGTATGTTTGCTTTGTACCCGTTCTGCGTGCTCTGTTAATAAATACATTTAGAGCTGTTTATTGAGGAACGGCTGGATTACATAATGAGATTTGCCATACGAATAATCATCGGCTACGTATGAAAATTTATTTATATAATAAATACAATATTACTCAGTCTACATTATTAATTAATAATATATACTGAATAATATTTCAGTTTTTTTATTAATGTATTAAAATAATTTCAATATTAATCTTGATTCAGATCTCCTTTACATTAAAAACATTTCTATTAGACGGAACCGCAAGGACTGAGTGTAAAAATATATTAAACATTTTAATGATTTCGTTCACCTATTTAAAGTTGAGTTTAAACTCATTAGGTATGTCAAATTACAAAAATGCAAATACAGTGAAAAGTTTCAAGAGTTTCACTTAAAAAAATCTACAGTTTAATGCCACCATCCTAATTCTGGCTCATATTACGGTAAACACAGCCAGTAACTTGATTACGAAAAATCCGATATAGTGGGTAAGCGGCAATTTACAGGTTTCCCAGTTAGTCCAGGGCGAAACTATACCCAACAAAACAGTTATCTCTCAGCGAATCGTGATTAACATCTCGAATTCCATCCTCGGTGAGCCAAGAAATTAATGACACTAGAGACTACGACACGTGACAGGAGGGGGAAGACACAGGAACTAAATGCATTGATAGTACAATTAAAAATAGCCCACTCCCCCTACTCCTCTGAAATGGACGCCACTGTTAAAGCGATAGGAAATTTAGATAAAGGACGATAATTGAGTGCAGAAGATGAGACAGTTGTTCCGTCTTATTAATCTGCAGAGGTTTCTAGAGCATCGATAAGGACAGATAGATACGGTAAGTTTAATCTGTGTTGAAAAGGAAACTAAGTCAAGGGTTTTTAAGATCACTTTTCTTTTCGTTTGAAAAGGTTCATGGTATTACGAATCTTTGTTAAAGAATTATAAAAAAAGTTGTGTAGTGAAATCTGATGATCTGCATTTTGAGATATTTTACACTTGTTTCTGTCAGCTCACTCTAGTAATATTGCTGACACGGATTTCAGATAAGTTGCTTAAAATTAAATTAAAACATTTCCAGGTGATTATTTCTTAGCATAAAAAAATTAAAGAAAACGAATCTTATTCATTTAGATTAGGCCATGTATGCCTCACAAAACAAAGTGAATGTGTCATACAAAACGCCCGTATTTAGAAAATTCAGGAAGTAAATGAAGAGACGTAAAATTTGCTGAGAATATACATTCCCCGAAATATTTAATTAGATTAATTTTCTCTGAAGAAGTTTTATTTTGCATAATGGAAAATTTTATATATGCTCTTGAAGGTTTTGCAAAATTTGTACCCTTGAAACAAAAATTAGAATAATTTTACAGCTAATCATTTTTCAGCAATGTTAAAATTAAAAGACAACTTATAAATATTTTTGGATATTTTAATGGAACTTCAGTAGATTGTTTCAGATATTTAATGTTATTAGTATGATATTAGTGGGAAAATAAAATGCATGCCTTGTTCAGCGTGACAATTTCAATTTACTATAACAATTCTATATTCATGAATGATATTCGTTTCATAAATATTGTCCAGAAAATAATATTCACTTTGTGTGAATGAACCAATTAATAAAACCTAATATTTCGGAGGCTATCGGTTATCCAATACGGTAATTTCGTTGCATTTTCTTAACTCATTTCCTGTCATAAGCAAATTTTTTTTTTCGTTCGGAATAGGCTTTTCAATTCACTTTCGGACACACAAAGACTTCTGGTGTGATTTCTTGATCCTTGATCTCTTTTGGATCACTCTTCCTGTAAGAAAATTATAGCTCTGTTACTCATAGATTTAGTATTTACTTAAGATATATTATAAGGTATTTCTCCCGCCTCTTATCATGCCTTCGTGGTGTAATGGTCAGTACACTCGGCGCGTATTCGAGAGGTCCGTGGTTCGTGTTCCGGAGAGGGCATTGCTCATTTTTCACGTCTCTTGCTTCGAAATATCTAAGAAATTTACAGTGGCGCCCGAACTAAAAAAAGGTGGTGGATGATGATTCTCCACCACCAGGATTTGGCGATTGGCGACTGGGTCCCCTAATCCCCAGTCGTCCCTTAAAAGGGGAAGTGTATAAGGTATTTCTCCCGCCTTCTTAGCATTCCTTCGTGGTGTAATATTTAGCACGCTCGGCGCGTATTCGACTTCGGAACTTTCATCTGGTGTTTACTAAACGCATATATTCATATCTAGCTATTTATAACATATATAGCAATAGTTAGCCTATGCATTTCTATTTGAGTATATTAATTTTCAATACTTTCTTTTGAATGTCTATATTTTTCTCTTTTCATAACCAAATTTTACACTATTCTAATGGATCTAAATTTCGTAAGTTTTGGAAAATGAAGTTTGGGAATTACAATAGCTAACTTGTTGCGTTCATCGTTACATCAATTTGCTTTTGCTAGTGAATTATTGATGGACTGGGGAATACCACCAATCAATAGAATCACAAATTCCGAAACATGATTAAAAATAATCTTTTTTAAAATTTTGCTTTTTAAATAACTTAATTTGATGAATTAATTACATGAATTAATCTTTCACCTTAAATATTTCCTTAAATAATTTGGTTCATTATTATTGTATAGTTTTGTCATTTGATGTTAATTTATCCTTGATGATTAAATTAATTAATTTACTAATGTGGTATTGGGTCCACCAGTGGTCGAGCGTTAAAAGAGCCAAACACTGGTAGTTTGATCTGCTTTCAAATGACGGAGAACAGGCTGACTGCGTGGTAGATTTCGTGTCTTTCCCAGCGTTTAAATTTAATATGAGGCAGTTTTCCTTAAAAACGTCATCCATGAAATCGTCCCTCCTCTCAGGCAGGTAGCCATCCAAATGCTTTGCCATAATCTAAATAAATACCCTAGTCTACATCCTATGTGGTACTGTTAAGTAAGCTAGCAAATACTTGAAATATGGAAATGGTATGTGTATTAGAAAATTTTATGTATTTGAAGTATAGAAATGGTATGTGTATTAGGAAATGGTATGCACTTGAAATATGGAAGTGGTATGTGTGTTAGAAAATTTTATGTACTTGAAAATATGGACATGTTATGGGTATTAGAAAATTAGATGCACTTGAAATATGGAAATGGTATGTGTATTAGAAAATTATATGTATTGCTCTACAAAATTAGGAGAACAGGTGAATTAACGAGAAAAGACAGCTGCCGGTAAATATGCAGCATAGCATAAAATTCTATTTAAACATAGTTGGCGCCATAAAATTCACTACTACCTAACTATTTCAGACAACAGCAACAATAAAAAATGTTAACGATAAAAAACCACTAGAGAAATTTAATAATTGTCTGATCAGCTTGAACGTGCAAGAGCTTTTAACACTTATGAGGCATTGAATTATGGAGCTGTTCGATGAGGTTTTTTGAGATTCTTACTCCCTTCTTATCAGAAAGGACTTTGGCAACTGAAGATGCAAAATGCTTTTCGCAATTTCATTTGCAAAAACGTCTGTAGACATCTCGTCTGTTAACATCAAGCGTCTGTTGACATCTGTTGACACTGAAGCTATGTCAATGGGGGTTGTGGTCTAGCAGAAATGCATCTGCAATACAACCCAAGCTCCAAATCCGGGAAGCATGCTGACCATTCCGTACAGACTATTGCTGTTTTAAGCACCTGGTTTAGAAGGCGCGTTGTATGAGGTCGGGTGTTATCCTGCATAAAAATAAAATGCTGACAGAGCATGATCGTAGGGTCTACGAATTTCGTTCTGGTCCCTTTGAGTAGTCAGGTACCCATTTCGAATGATGTACAAGTAAGTTTATCCGAGCCTAAGCAAAACCACCACATCCAGTGGAAAGCAAAATTTCTTTGATATGCCCTGAAATGCATGCTGTGCCACATTCTCTCCAGATCGGAAGTCGTTGATTATCCATTTCTAGGCCAAATATGAGCTCGTCCTACAAAAAACACTATACCGCATGGGAAGTATTCAGTCACATTGTTTTTAAGGCCGGATTTAAGAGGCCTAGGATGTTGGTAGTCAACGTGGACAGAAACAGATGTCCTACGTGCATAAAGTCCTCAGGAATAAAGAAGTCTGCGAATTGTTTGTGTCCATATTCTTATTTCGGTTGGCGTCAAAAGCTGTCTTTGCAGTTGGATGGCTTTCGACATCTAATCTAATGGACTGTTATTGATGAATATTGATCGTTATCTGAGATAGTAGCTCGTACGTGACAGTGACCAGATCATAAGTAAACACTCCCTGAATCTTCGGACCAAAACCACAAGTGTGCAATCACACGGATGGCAGTCGCAATGATAAGTTTTCTTCGACTGGTTTCCATGTTTTTAATGGCTCACCATGCGGAGCTCTCTGGAATATTGCATATATGCTTATATTTCAGTGTAGGTTTATTGCATTTTACTTTTTATTTGCCTTGCTATTCTATTTTGGGCCAAAACAAGTTACAGTTTTTATATACAATAATTTAATGTAAAATGATTATTTTCTGAGAAATAAATCTTTATATTTAGTTTTAATTATTTTATCTAGAGCAATAGGTTAAAATAGAATTTCATCTAGTAAAGACAAAACACAGAGATACGTTTACTACTTTCCAGTCATCGTCTACAAAAATTGTCCAAAGATGCCCAAACTAAAATTGAGCTTGAATACTTCTTATTTATTATTAAATGGGCCCTACATATGAAGCTCGTATATCTTAGTTTCCAAGTGTTTGCGATATCACTGTAGCATGTTATTCCAAGTGATAAAGCATTTTTTAAAATTTCTAAAGGGCTTTAAATACGAAAGCCAATCAATATTATTATTAAAGTCTGTCTTTTGAGACTTTGAAAATCTACGTCTGGCATTTGTAATATGTCTCTGATGAAATAATAACATTCAACTGAACTAAGGACATTTTCTATGTGATTACGCTATCGTTTATGAGCAAAGTTTGGAAAGCATTATTTTAATCTGTAAATGCATTCTACAATAAATGAAAAATTTTTAGACGTTTTATGAGTAAATTGAAAAGAAAAAAATGGTACCCTATACTTTATTTTACTGCATAATGAAGTTTTGTTCTCATTTAATTTCAGATGTGTTAACTGCATGAGCATTTTCTTCATTTAATCTAAAATTGTGGAAATTAAATTCACAGCTATTAAGAACGAATTATTACTTAAATAATGGTGCCATGTATAGCTTAAAAAATTGAAAGCATGCACAAATTTGGTGATTAATTGTGTTCAATTTGAAGCAAGAGATATGAAAAATGTGCAATGCCCTCGCCGGGACTCGAACGTCGACATCTCGAATACGCTCCGAGTGTGCTACTGTTACGCCATGAAGGCATGTGAAAAAAAAACGAGAAAGTACCTTTTATACTGTATCTTTTTAAAGGGCGACTGGGGATTAGGGGGACAATCGTCAAATACTGGTGGTAACGAATTATCATTCACCACCTTTTAGTTAGGGCACCACTGTTAAGTCATTAGCTAATTTTTGAAGCAAGAAGTGAAAAATGTGCAGTGGCCTCGCGGGGACTCGAACCACGACCCCTCGAATACGCGCCGAGTATGCTACCTTACACCACGAAGGCATATGAAGAGCAGGGAGAAAATATCTTATAAAGCGAAAGAAAAAGGCTTAGGCACTTTTGTGAAAGCAAGGAGTACAATGCCCAATGATATTTAAATTTCAGTTTCAAGTAATCAAAATTAGCCCAGGTATTTTATTGTGGCAAGGAGTACAAAACTGCGTCTATAGTTGGTATGAGCCTTTAGCACCATACAGGTGACAGTAGGATTTCGCCCATTTTCGCTCCAGTTTTGAAATGGGACACCCCGGGGAAAGTGTCTGAGAGTATAACCCCTCTCCTTCTGCTACCAAGCCAGACGATCGAGAGGATTTCGAATGCCTCTATACCTAATGGACACTATACATTTACAAACATCCATGCTTTCTGCGGGATTCGAAACCGCGATTTTCGGTACGACAGTTAGTGTCACTAAACACTATCCCGTCTGGGAAGCTTAAAAAGCAGTTCTGGATTCTTGTGGTCATCAACGTGTGTTTAATTCCATAAGGTTAAAGAAAAGGTATGAGGACCAAGAAAAATTGTACAACTGAGTCCAATCCTTTAAAATTTCGGAAAATTTTATCTTGCTGTTACGTAAACTCAACTTTCAAAAATACGTTTTTACAATACGTTTCATGACTTTGTGCTTAAAAATTAAATAGCAGATTAAAGAAGATATATTAAATTGCGATGAATTAGACTGATTTTGATCACGATATGAATCTCAATTTTCATTTATGGCATTGGTAAAACTACGGGAGTTTTAGAAAATTGATATGCAGAAATAAAAGAAATGAGTGCATTTTGGTTTCCTAAAAGTAAAGACGTCTTTTCTCTTCAAAATAAAAGGGAATGGTAAATAGATAATTGCCGGTTATAACACTGAATTTCATGTTAAATGTTAAAACTGATCTTAACGTAGTGAAGCATAATATTTAACTGCAGTGTGGAAAAATTTAATCCAGTTAATGCAAAATCAACTTTCTTTGCAGAAAAAGCACCTTTGCGTAGGACAAGTAATGGTTAAATACACGCATGCAGGCTGTATTCTGTAAAATGTACTGAGGAATATGCCAAGCATTTCCATACATATCTTTATCTCTACATAGTAACACAACTCGTTCTTAATTCAGTAACATGAATTTCGAGAAATGGATGCTACGGTACATTCAATTAAGCTACATGTAAACCTTACAGCCTTCGTTTTTTCACTGTTATATGTCAGCTCAGTTTCTGACTGCATAATATTATTAAGCCCGATGCTCAATTTTGTCCTCTTAAAGTTTCGTTTTGCACAATTTTATCACTAAAATACCTCTAAGAAAAGTTTATGCATAAGGTCGACATGGCGTTTTTTAATGTCCCATGCAATCTCTGCAGTTTCATAATTTTGCCAGTTTTCGCCCTTGTAAATTTTGTCGATCTTACAAATTCTGCCTTCCGGTGAGGCAGCACTGACTTTAGCGTCGTCCCTGCATCGTCTAACGATATTATTTTATCAATCAAGCGTGCTAACAGGAAAAGGAAGTATTGTATATGAAATGTCAGAATCGTACTATTTTCAATAATACATGATTTCGAAATAATATCATTGCTAGAGCTTTTCATAATAATAGTTGGGATGATAAGAGTTATGATAATAATACTTAAATGACACGAAAAATGCTAACACATCACAATTATGTATTAAGGAAGTTTATGTCACCATGACAACAACCTTATCTGCTGATTGCAATAATGTCTGAGATCCGAAACAGGACACCTTTCAAATCAAAACGTTTCCATCTTTCCGGCATGAAACTTGAACCATTCTTCCCGAGCCCCAACTCACGGCCACGTGATCAGGGGGAGGAGTAGGGTCTACCATATTAGTTGTGCGATGATTTCGTGGTGACATGCGGGTTCTGTCGGGCGTAAGGACCCGCTTCCATTAAGTTGATTGTGTTTCCCGATCTCTGAGATGCGAGGTAACTCGTTCGGAGAAGTAAATCAAGTGCGTAGCTTAGGCCACACTACACGCGAATATTATTTTCGCGAGTTAAATGCGCCTGCAGTAAATGCGATAAGGCATTAGCCAGTCATGATGGATGGACTTTGCGACCGTCCCAGCTCTAAATGGTCACTGCTCACTTATTTTTCTATTGAGTGGGTTTCAGAAGTCATTCGTGGACGTCTGGCAAGTTTGGGGGGGGGAGAAAGCATTTATTCCTTCTGAATGATTTTAAAATGAAGTATAAGTAAATTCTGATTTAATAATGATTGATTTGTGATAACTGAAGAGCTGTTCTTTAGATAAAAATACAGTCAATATCTTCAGATGGTTATTCTCACGCAGAGTAATTCACTTGAAACTGAAATTTTTTCCTATCTTTTTAAACGAATAAGAATAAAACTAATAATAATTTATAGTATATCAAATATAGAGTATGGAGGGAGAATTATTGAGATAAGCAAATGTAGAAAATCGCTTATACCTTTTTGAAGGCACAGCTGAACGCGTTGTCCAGCGTTCCAGGTCGTTCACTGGAGCATTGTTTTACGAATTAGCTGGTTTCGTTTTTAATTTCACTTAAAATTATACGGCCTATCGCCGTCCGAACGATAAGATTACTAAACGCTGGTAATTTAACTCGGGCTCAGATTCCGATTGCAATTTGTTGTTTTCTTCATGTGTTACGTGAATACGAGCCAATTTTCCCTTTAAAGAAACCTCCAAAAAACTGCCTATTTGCTGTCAATTTGTAAATTATGGAGGGAGGGGAAAAACGGAGTATTAAAGAATATAAAATCTAATTATTTTAGTTACCTTTATAATCTTCATAGGGTAGAATGCTTATGAAATAAAGCTGTTTTTTAGGCTCTTTACCAGGCAAAAATTTCAAAATTATAACATTAGATCTTAGCAAAAATTTAGATGATATTCAATTAAAAGGGGAAAGTTTAAAAAAATATGCCCCTGTTTAAATAAAAATATTTTCAAATGAATATCAGTCTCGTCATTTGCTTCCTTAGTTAATCGAAATAATAGGCATCACAGTTGACTTTTTCTTTAAATTGTTTATTATTAATATCCGAAAACTCAGACAAAATATACACTAACAATACTGTTATGACAATGTTACATTACAAAAGTATGAATCAAAACACTTATGTAATTTCTTTTCAAAGAAAACATCTACCATATGGTAGAATTTTTTTTTTTACAGGCACAGTAATTAACAGGTTTTTATAGAAAGTCATAATAATCATTTCAGTTCTCTAATGAATGGAATCTACAGAAGCCATCTTTTAGATATATGTTAAAAGCAGATACATTTAGAATCGAATTAACAATAATTTCTTAGATTTGCACACAACTAAATTATGATAAATTTTCGAAATGCATCTTATAAGGAATTACCTTATACATTTTGTTTTAATTTATATATTAGGAAGACGACACAATCATACTGAGTTATGTCTTCGCGCTGTAAGACCTCAAATTCGAGTTAAAAAGAGCAACATTCCACGGCTTCAGTCACTTAGCCACTAATAGCAGATGCATTAAAATTTATGTTATCAGTTAATTGCCACCAGTGCAAGAGCATTAAAATTTATGTTATCAGTTAATTACCACAGGAGTTCAGTATAAATAGCCCTATTCATTTCGTACTATTTCATTGTCCACCATAGGGTCTGGCATATTACATTTATATATGGTTGTAGAAGTATAAAATTGCATCACTTATCCTTGAAGCCCCAGCGATGGGCGAGTTATTAAGACCGCTGAAAATTAGTAGGTCAACCTGGGTTCGACGTCAGGGGAACGAGCTGGATGCATGATTAGTTTTCACTGATTTCCCTACGTTTAACATTGTTGTCCCTACGTGTAACATGTCCTTCCTTTAGAAAGGACTCCATCGAAGGCATCTTTTCCTCCAGGCAGATACTCATGGGATGTTTGCCCCATTCCAATAACCGCTAAGCAAACATTTACTCTTGGAATAAAGCTGTTGGACTTTGCTAGTTTCGCTAAGGTGTATATTTTTAACAAACAGCACTAATTAACACTGGAAATATTAAAAAAAAGTATCTCAAATGGCAAAAATGACTGGACGTAAGAACTGGCTGAAAACTTTTCTGAGAACCGGCCGAAGTGCCCACGTAATTAGGTTTCTAGGAGATTTGTATACAGACAAGAAGAAGCTACGTTACTAAATTATTTAATTGAACTCTTTTTGATGTACATTAATCTATTTTGATTATATTTACAGAGGACGTTTTTAACAACTGAAGTATGACAACGGAGGTATTAACGTCTTTTCCTCATCGCCATTTTTTCACGTCATCTCTCGTTTTAATAGAGGCGCACACTCACTTTCTGTCTCATCATCTTCTTAAGTCGCTCTGTTTCGCCCAGTCGTGCTGTGCTGTTGCAACTCTGATATTTGCAGACATATATAATTCAGTAATTAAGCACGTGACTAATATGTATTTAACCACAATTATATCAGCATTGCATTTTTCAGCATTATTAACTTGTTGTTAAGAACTATCTGGTAGTCTAGCTTGTGTAATTGTATTTAAATAGTTACAGGTTATTTTTTATTTCCGAGTAAAATTAAACGCAAAGTAGCGGATGTATTTATAATTTGAAAAACGGTCTTTAGAGGTGGAAAGGGTGAAACTCATTTAATAAACAATAAATATCAATTCACAATACACATACAATTCTCATTCATTTCGCATACAAATAACACAGTATTCGAAATATAAAATTCTACTCAGTATTTATAATACTAATTCATTGATGTAAAAGTATGAGACTTTATATTCTCCTACTTAAAAAGAAAGCTAGATATTTATAATACTAACTCATTGATGTAAAACGTATGAGCCTAAAAAGTATTTATTCCGCCTTCTTTGCATGTTTCGTGGTGTAGTGGTCAGCACGCTCGACGCGTATTCGAGAAGTCAGTGGTTCGAGTTCCGGCGAAGGCACTACTCATTTTTTTAACATCTCCTGCTCTAAAAATGTCCTAATGACTCTATAGTGGCGCCCGAAAAAAATGGTGAATGATGATTCTCCACTTCTAGGATTTGGCGATGGGGTCCTCGAAGTTGCCCTTTAAAAGGGGGAGTATATAAGGTATTTCTACCGCCTTCTTCGCATGCTTTCGTGGTGTAGTGGTCAGCACGCTCGACTCGTATTCGAGAGGTCCGTGGTTTGTGTTCCAGTAAGGGCATTGCTCATTTTCACATCTCCTGCTTTAAAAATAACCTAATGACTCTACAAGACTTTATATTCTCCTACTTAGAAAGAAAGTTACTTCTCATATAATAATCCATTCTCATAATTCAAAACTGCATTCATTGTAACGAATCGATTTTTTTCAGCATTTTCCTCTAATATTCATGGATAAAAGTGAATGCAGAAATCGTTAGATTAATTGGCCCCCGAAGAAACTTTCATTGCTAGTCTTTGAAAGGGAACTTCACAGAAGCTGAGGAAGAGAAATATTAATGGAACTGAAAACAAGTCGGACGACAACCATATGCAAACATTTCTCGAGTTGCGTTGCCTTACTTCATATTTTACTCTATTTACCTCTCAAAAAGAATCAGTTCAGAACAGTCTAGTTTAATTGAAAATTAATTAATCTTTTTCAATTAAGCTACACTGTTCGAAACTGATTGGTTTAAATTAAAAGTAGTTCAGTTAAAATTGAAGTGCATTTTGAAATCGCAGTCGAGGATTCTTGTTTACATTGAGAAGCTTAAATAAATATTAATTTTTAAGTCTTTGTTTCTTCAGTTTTGTTATGCCTTTAATCGCATTGCATTAAATTTTGCAGAATCCATTCCAGAATGACTTCTGAGTTCTATTAGGAATTATTATATCATTGAATAGGCTTGCCTTCTCGATTTAAAAAAAAGGCATAGTTTTTATTAAAGTACAATGAGGGAAAAAAATTCGAAAGTTTTCATATTTTAAATTGCGTCTAAAGGAGCTTTTTTTAACCATTTTGTGTGTTACCTTTTTTTATTAAATATCATGTTCTTCACACTTCAACCATAAAATTCAGTTCAATAGCAATATCGCAAAATAATTTTAAATTGAGGATAGCTTTAGAATTTCCGATACACAGTCTCACGCTCTGGAGAGGAAAATATTTTTTCTCTACAACGTTGGCATTGTTCGCTTTGAAATCCTTGAGTTTGTTAATACAAAATTCGTTAAAGTTTTACAAAATATGAAATCAATAATAAAAGTTTCCAAATTTGGGCTTCCAGATGCCATAGTCGCAGTAGGATTACGTCATTCAAAATTGGATGGCTCTAGGTACCGTTGTTTTATCACAGTGTGAGAAATATAGATACATTTATGCAGATTCTTCCTTATTTAATTTCTTCAAATATAGTACAGGGCGATAGTATTTGGTGGCATCAATTTGAAAAGTGAATTGGGCATTTACAGTGAATCAACGCAAAATCGCAAAATGAAAACAATATTACTTCAGGGACAAAGCCCCTTTGTACTAAAAATGGGACAGCTGTATATCTCCCGTTCTACTTGGCCGACTGACCAAATTCAACTTGTGTCTTTCATGTCTCGAAAGCGTGACGTAAGATATATATTAGATTTATATATAGCATTATTTTAACACAGGTGTTTTGACACAAAATCGGACTTTTTCTAAAATGACATGCCATTTTATTCCATATTTCGATTCTACGACTCAAATTATGCGAAACTACTAAGTGTTTTACAAATCGCACGAAAGGTTTTTAAAAAATTAGCTCTTAAAATTTTAGTTGCTCAATGTTAATTGAATTTGATAGATATTTATTGATACCTCTTTTTTTTATTAAACTTACTTGATTCCTTGTTCCAGAATTCGAAATTTAGGCTAATCCAAATATAATTCTCTCATTTTGTATGATTTATTTTTAAAATTTGTATTTTTAAGTAATTTTTATAAATTTTCCGAAAAAATATTTGAATTATAACCTGTAAAATTTATAACAACATCTTAAATTAGATGTATTTCTATGTCCACCTGCAAAAAATTAGAGTTTTTATTCAAAATTTTCTAAGATATACATGAAATTAGATATTGGCTCGTTAGAAGGAATATGACAGTTTGCGCATTATTTGAGAGATATTTTGTTGCCCAAGAACAAAAACAGAAGTCTTTATATACGCACTAGAAAAATATGTGCGTTTATCATGGAATTTTGTATCGTATAATATAAAAGTAACAAGTGGAGGTCTAAAAATTAACTAAGGTGTTGAAGGTTATTTAAAAAGGTCACTTTCAAATATTAGGCAAGCGTACACTTTGTCAAACAATGACCCTTTGAAAATAAATTCTGCTTAATTTATTCCGAATATATAACATAAATACTCGTTTCGAGAACTTTCAGTGAAAAATTTATTTTACTCTATACAGCAGCACAAATTCAGATATTGTTTCGTAGTCTGAATGGGTTGGAACTTTAGTTGACTTAAAATGTTTTTGTTTTTGGATTTCGGTTTTGAGAAATGATGTAAAGAACCGCAACAACAAATCGCAGCCATTTGTACATTCAGACATTCAAGATTCAGGCGTCATTGCTCTTCAATTTCCCTTTTCCTATAGAGAAAAGAAGCGAAATCCGTTTCTATTTTCAGATTTCTGTATTTGGTTTCGGTCAGTTGTGGGATTGGAAATATTGCTTATCCCTTCGGGGCTATGTGATCCACCCGTCTTTGTTTTCTCTCAAATACGATTTTGGAGAAAAGAATCTTCCTGAAAAGTTTGAGATTTCTATCTTGAAAGTGGAGAGACAATTTCTCAATTTGAAATAAAAAAAGGAGAAAAATATAACCTCGGGGTTTCAAGACATTCAAAAATTTAACTAGGAAAAACGAATACTTTTTTTTATTGTTATCTTTTGCTTTCGATTTCGTTGAAAGGAGTTTAGCAATAAAAGTAATCAACTCAGTTTCGAGCAATACTATATTGACAACGAATAAACATTATCATTGCTGGTAGATTGGGAAGATCGCACGCAGTGAGAATAATTTTTAAATTATTGCTCAATAAAAGTCAGTATGAAATATAGTATAAAATCTCCATTATCGTTTTGCAGGTAATAGGAAAGCAGTACTATATAAATTCAAGTTATGGATGTAATATAGAGCTTCGATATAACCTGTCATTTACAGAAATAAGAACGGTCATAACCGTGAAATCTGTCCAAATTTTACATATCGGCTTATTGTTATTCTACTTATTTATGTTTTCGTAAAAATGAAAGCATTTTACTATCGTAAGGAGTTTTTCTAATCCAAAACAGGAATTAAATAAGAATGAATGTAAGTGATATAAATATGACACTGTTATAAAATTCAATGAAGCAGTTACATTTTTCTTTCTTTATTTCTTTCTTATTTCTTTTCTTTTTTTTGGCCACTATAATTTCAATACACTTTGATATTTTTAAAGGGCGAGAGAAACAACTAAATTCTGTCTTCTTCCTTGAGCTCGATGTTTTATAATATGCTTTGGCTAGACTTTTATAAATAAAATAAATCTAAATACTGCAAACACAGATACTAATTAAAGATACTAAAGAAAGAATTTCATCGAAAAGCATAGTTAATAATATGTAATTCTATATAAATGCGCGTACGCACACTAACTCAGAAACTGGGAACAGAAAAAAAAATATTTTGATTATAAATTTTACATAATTGATGTTGAATCTACTTAATTTTCGGTTTATAAAACATTACACGGTTTTGATATCGTTGAAGGTAAAAAATAATTATTCGGGGTACAGTATAATGCTTAAACGATCTTCTTTTAGCTGAAATCCGGGTTAAATGGAACATAAGCATGTGGGTATATGTATGTATTAACAATCAATCAAGAAACATGAAACAATTAAACAATTGGGAGAAACGATAGAAAAATATTTCATCATAATATTGCAAATGCAAAAATAGAATGATCTTCTTTGCTATTTCACATTGTCTTGAGTTTCGTTCAGCAAAAGAATGAAACTTAAAACGCTGAGTAATCGGGAAGCTGCTCATTGATTGATGGCCTGATAAAAATTCTGGTGAAATGATGCGAGAGCGGGTGATCAGTGTATATATACTTTGTTAAACCTATTTTCGCTCAAATATTTATTCACTGAATTTAGTTACAGTTTCAATTCTCTAACGTTTTTACATTTCTGCATTCCATTATCTTTTAATTAAAGAGTAAATATAACTTTATAAAGAAAAAAATAAATGATTTGAATGGAAGTCTGACTTACAAAAATAAAATAAGGTTCCGTATAAACAGTCAGGCGACTTAGTCTAGAAGACTTAGTCTTCAAGCGAAATAACTATAATTCACTTGAAAATTTAAAATAAACGTTTTTAGTATAACTTTACAATTACATAACTTTTGTATAATAAAATCGTTTACCGCTACTAGTGGTATTTAAATTAACATAAAATGTTCAAGTAAAATTTAAGTAAGTAAGGTTCAGAATTCACTAAGCAAAGACCTAATATAAGCCTTAGCTCGAGCTTCTAAATGTGCGAGTAAACACGGCTAACAAAAGTTTGAAGCTGACTTCGGTTGTCCAAGAATTGGACGAGAAATAATACGAAAGTCAGCAGACACAAAAGCTAATTTCTTTAACTTCAAGAACTTTTGTCTTATATATACGTTAAATTCTTTGTATTCTTGTGGGAGACGATGAAAATAAAAGTGAAAGTAAAAATAAAAATAATAGGAAAATATTATTAAACATGAAAGAACCTTACAATCGTCCCCGATAGATTTTCATTGGAGATCTTAGATGTATCTCTCTAAAACACATTCACTAATAAATTCTTTTATACAGCGTGTTTATAAACCTAATATCTGAAATATTACTCAGAGAGGGAGTGTTTATTACTTAGACTATATTATTCAGAATTATTCTGAAACATTCTTCAGAGAAATCAGTAAGTAATTATTTTGAATTTATTTATTTTTTATTTCTATTATTTCCACGGTAATTTGAAAGAAATTAGAAATATATTTGGACTATTTGTTAAAACAAATCACATTAAGGTTATATGCCTAAGGACAGAGATGATGTCTCCGTGCATTCTTAGGAAACTGCCCAATATTAAAGTTACACATGAGTAAAGCTTGCAGCCAGGCATTTGGCCAGAATTCCAAGCTGGATCGAAATACCAGTGCTCAGTGGTCTTACTATTCGACCACTAACGGGCTTGAAATCAAAAGAACCAAAAGCATCTATTTACAACAGGTATACTAAACCTACTTACTTCTTAATACTGTACTATTAGCTTTAATTCAATAGGTTATTTCGAAGCAGGAGACATGAAAAATGAGCAATGCTCTTGCCCCGACTCGAACCACGGACCTTTCGAATACGCGCCGAGTATGCTGACCACTAGACCACGAAGACAAAGCACTTTATTTATAATCAATCTTTATAATGCATTTTATACTCAAACATTTTTAATTAATGCTGATTTACTATTGTCGGTAGAATTAATGAGGGCGAACGGCAAACTTTCCGCTTAAAATACTCTTAATACGGCTTTTAACTATTGACAAATCGTGACTAAATCATTTGAATTATAAATCGAACGAATTTTTTGAGTTATTAAACAATTTCTGACTATCAAATTGGATAGTAATTTTTATTTAAAAGTTCACATCGTTATTATCGATTACAGCACAGTTAACCTGAATACATTAATAACATCAGAACATATGCGCCAGGTATTGTACTTGAATACATTAAGTACAATCAGAATATATGGCCCTAAATCTTGTATTCTATGAAAATATACTAAAAAAAAAGTTTTATTTACTAAAATAATTTGAAGATCTATGGATAAATAAAAACAATGAATAAACGGATCATAAAGTTTGTTTAGTTTTGCAGAATTTCCTTATTAACTCAGTTCGAGGTCAGAACAGAATCCACTAATGAACGTATTTTATTTTATTCGAGAAATTCATTTGCAAATAAATTCATTATAACAAACTTATAAAATAAAGGTAATTTTTTTTCTTGATCTTTAAGAATTCGAATCTTAATTTTCAGAAAATGGAATTGGAAAATAGTCGCTTATTTCTGTTTTTCTTTCAAATTTAAAGGCATGTATAAAATTTTCAAAAGAAAATGCCTTGTTTATTCCACGTGGAGTGGTACTGTATCATTATTTAGCAGGTTTTTCAAATGATCTTTCTGGTACTGTTTCATTTAGCTTTTGTTTCCGAGAAAAGAGTAATAAGCATTAATTAGGGTACTATAGCAATAAGTAATAGTATACAAACTTTTAGATGAAGTTGTAGGGTTTATACTTATTTTAACTAACATTTATTTTAAGTTAATATTCCTTTCCTGTTTAGCCTTCATTTTCCCCTAGAAGTGCCCTTGCCAGAGTGTTTAAATTGTGTGTAGCACGCGCAGTTTATTTAAATTTAGTGAAGCTAGTTGAATTAAATAGTAGACGAAACCAGAGTGTGAGAGTCTTGCTTTCAAGCTACGTTGGAGATGTTACACGGTAGAATTTAGATCAGCGCGTATCGGCCTGTGTGCCTAGCTTTCCAGAAGTGCTAGATTTCAACTGTTAAATCAGTAATCTTGCTGAATATCAGCGATAATTAAAAACGCGGTTAGTTAGGATCTCAGAGCCTCGTCGATAGTGTTTTATATTTGTTCATCTAGTTCTTGTTTTCAGTTTTACCTTACTTTTAGTTGAACCGCCGGTTTGGCGCAGTTTGTGAGCGTCGAGTAGGCGCAGTTGTAATTTTAAAGGTACAATAAAAGGGTTTCAACGCCTTCGCACGTTTTTGTGTGACTTCACGCACAGCAACACTCACTATCCCAGTGTCTGACAAGTTGGGCCAGCGAGATCTTACAAAGTAAATAATTTTGAAAACCGCACCTTCTCGAGCACCAAATGAAATAAATGTAAATCACACAAAATCGGAAAAACAATTAAATTAAGCAAGTTTTCGTATGTGCTCTCAGCTAAGGATAACCCATTAATAATTGATAGGCAAATGTTAACATAGTTAAACTTACTTTTACCTTTAGTTCCTGAAAGTTGATTGAATTACCTGAAATGGCTCTCTGCCATTTAATATGGATAAATGGATTTCTAATGTAAGTTGAGGTTTCCTCGTTGATGGAGCAGTCGGAAAGGCTAAATCTCTTATTTCAAAGTTCAGTATTATGAGCGTGTGTATATAGTTATCTTAGGGTGTCATCTTATGCTGCAACCAAGCTCATGATATAAAATGTTTTATCTTCATTTAGAAATGTGTTTAGTTACTAAGAAGATACCGAGATTTTTTTTATATACACAAAAATATTTGTGAGAGAAATCCTCGTTATATCAATTATATTATTAACTAATCAAAACTTACCTGCTTTTTAATACTTCTATTACAATTTTTATAAATATCACATTTCTTTAACATTAAACATTTGGTTAATAGAAAGTTTAATTTATTTTGAAGTGATTTTTTTTTTATTTTCAACTGCATTAAGTGGACTACTCAAAAGTATTAGAACAAATAAATTATGCAGAAGTACATCAATCAAAAATCCTTATGCTTTTTAAATTTAATAATTTGGCGTTTTAAATTTTTATGCGTTTAAAATTTCTGTTTTAAAATTTTTAAATTTGCTTAAATATTTTCTGTTTTAAACATCTAACTGACAAAGGTAAGATATTAAGATATGAAATAATTTCTCGCAATTAATGCGAATTTTAAAGGAGATTCTCACCACATTTATTCCATTCTTCAAAAAACAGTAATCAAATGGTAGTTAAATATCAAAATTACTGTCATTCGTAGTCTAAAAATAGCTAATATTTTATTTTTAATGCGTATTATATCCCAAAGTTTGAATATGAAATTAAGTTAATAGAAGGTTGGCTACATTAAATAGAATCCGAAATTATGCCTCTTAATAACAAAGTTTTAGACATATTACAGAAATTTTTAAAATGAAAAGTAATTTGGCTCTTCGGTTATAAAATAGTTCATGAAAGTCTTTTATAATTTCTTAACTATTTTACAGCTAGTTCATTCACATTATGTTGTTGCGGTTCCAGATGGATATGACATTCAGCAATGGCCGAAACCCGCTGGTCAATAAGCCGTCTCATTTCTGGAAACGGTTCCCAGTGTGCACCACGGGAAGCGACCAAATTACACCCATAAAATATAAAGAAGCTCCGTCTCAGTTTTGACGGAAAATATTTGTGGGGATGGATCCGACATCTTCCACCCCTCTTCCTTTACCACCACTTTCCGCTGCCCAGGATTTTAAATGCCCATATATGGCCCAGAGACTAAACTCTTACAAACGTCCATACCTTCTCCAGGATTCGACCCGAACCAAACGATACGGTAATCAACATCTTAATACCCAGGGAGGATCATTTCCATTATAAATGACAGTTTCACTTAAACCTGCAACAGTTGAAGCATCTAATGTTATTCTCAGACCACACTAAACACATTCGATGCATTATTTTTCATCTAACTTACAGCTAAAATATCTATTGTACAATTTAAAAAAATAAAAACACATTTATCTGATGCTGAATAAATCCTTGTTATTTATTTAACTATTAGTAAGATTTCTTTCATTATATTTCGAATAAATAATAATTATTAACTTTCAGGAACTGATATTTTTTCTGAACTGTAAAAACATTCTAATGTTAAAAAGTATTTTATTAATAGTACTCATTTTCGTTTAAGAATATTAGATAATTAATGGAGAAAAAGAAGTAAGCGATGTTTTAGTAACCTCCAGCAAGCTTTTTATATTCAACTCTTTATTTAAAATTTATAAACTCCATAAATGGGACAGAGGGAAAAAGAATAAAATATTGTTGCAATTTTTCCTTAAAATGCAAACACTTTTTGAATTGGAAAACTATTTTCTCAGGCAGAACTCAGGGGACAAAAGTATAGTTGAAGTGCTTTCTATCCTGCGCGATATGAAAATATTTCAGAACTGTATACTGAAAATGTCACGAATAAGTATTATTAAATGCCAATTTTTATCCGTTGAATACAAACTTTTACAGTGGGAGAGTTTATAAATTTAACAGAGGACTATATATATATATAAAAGAAATGAATTTGAAATAAGCATTTATAAATGATATATATCTTATTATCTGTATTATGCTCAATAACTATTTTAACTATTTTATTAACTAACTTAATAATGCTTAATAATTAACGTAAGAACTACGTTTCTTTGTAACAAGCAAACTGTTTTTAATACCAGTTGCCAAATTCACAGCCTTCTAAAAACATAACCAAAACAAACAGTTAATAAAAACAAATTAAAAAAAAATAAAATTAAAATCTGAAAGGTTTCAGATTTTAAATTACGCCCAAAGAGGCGTTTTTTAATGTTTTGTGTGTTACCTTTATTTATTAAATATCATGTTCTTCGCACTTAAACCATGAAATTTGATTCAACAGCAATATCGCAAAATAATTTTTAAATGAGCATATCTTTAGAATTTCCGACACACGGTTCCACGCGCTGGAGATAAAAATGTCTTTTTTCCCCAGTAGAAAGTTTCCATTGCTTGCTTTTAAATCGTTGAGTTTGTTTATCAAAAACTCGTTAAAGGTTTACAAAATATGAAATAGATAATAAAACAAATTCCAAATTCCAAATTTGGGCTTCCAGAGGCGCACGTTCGGGTGGAAACGTACGTTATTCAAAATTGGATGGCTCTAGGTACCGTTGTTTCATCACATTTGGAGAAATATACATACATTTATGCAAGTAGTGTGAAACGGGGGGTTCACCGCCAGGATCTCAAACTCGCAGGCGGATTGCGGATGAGCCCGGAAGCAGGTGAGGCGGTGCAAGTTGGGAGGCGGATTGCGGATGAGCAAACTAACTGATAAGGAGGAGGGTTGTAGGAGTCTGAATTTAGCTGATAAGGTGTCGTCACACTTTGATAAGAGATTATCTTTTGTTGATTTTCCAGTGGTAATTTCTAATTTTAGGATTTTTTTCCCTTTTTATTTTTCTTCGTCTTTACTAGGCATATAATGGTTATTTTCTATGTTCTCTAAACGCCTGGAATTTAATGACTGCCAGATAGATGCAAATTTTTTATTTTTGCGCTATATTTCAAGAATTATAATGTCCTATGCACTTACAATTTTTTATTTCATCAGAGCGTATTAATTTTCCTTTATCTTAATTACATTACTCATTTTACACAGGACGTTCTTCATATCTTTTAACCCTATACTCGTAATTTTATTTCACTTATTAAATTTTAGGAGTGTAATTATTCAGATATACATTTTAATTTATCATATGATTTTAATTTTAGATCCAATTTTAACTTTTTTCCTTCTTTCTAACCTTCGTAATGTTTAATGTACTCCAATTTATAACTTATTTGCTATATTTTACGAGCGTAATTTTTGAAATATATGTTTCTATTTATTATATCATTTAATTTTATATATAATTTCAATCTTTTTTTCATACTTTCTAACATTTGCGATCTTCAACATATTATATATTTTAACTTATTTCTGATATTTTCTGATCGTTTACATGACCTTCACTTAATTTAGATGTAAAATTTTTAATTTATTTCGTAAATCTTAAGCTTATTTATTATATTATCACACTATACACACTGACTTTTATTTAATTTTAGATGTAATCTTTTAACCTTCTTTCCTATTTTTAATGTTTTTACTTCCCAACATACTATAAAGTTTAACTAATTTGCTATATTTTCGCATAATATACATCCCACCATCTACTTTCATACATTTTAACTTTCATAATTTCCAGTATAGTCCTAACTTTAACATAATTCGTATATTTTCCTATCATGTACCTAACTTTTATATAATTTTACATGTAAATTTTAACTTCTTTTCTATTTTTCGACGTTTTTATTTCCCAACATACTCTGAATTTTAACTAATTTGCTATATTTTCACACTAGGTACACGACTTTCATTTAATTTTTAACTACTTTATACATGACTTTCATATAATTTTTAACTACTTTCATACGTTTTAACCTTAGTAATTTCAAACAGGCTCTTAAGGTCAGCTTAATTCCTCTGTTTTTTATCATATATATGGACTTTATTTAATTTTAGATGCTATTTTTTACTTACATCTTATGTAACTCGTACATTTCAAACCTTCGTAATTTTTAAAGTACTTTAATTTTGAACTTGTTTATTATATTTTCTTACCATATACATGAACTTTAATTATTTTAGATGTAATTTTTATACTTTTCCGACACTTTGTTTCTTTCTAGTGATCCTTCATGATCACTTCATCATAATTTCGTAATGACTGGTAATGCCGACTCAACCAATCGTCCTGAGGTATCTCGAGTATCTCATTTTCTTCTAAACGTGATTTCTTATGCAGAAAAGTCCTTTTATTCATATACGGTTTGGGGGTTATATCGTCATAATAACCGAAGTCCATTTCATCAGAAGAACGCTTCACCTGGGGAGATATAAGTTTTCTAAACGTCAAACTTATTCGAATAGTCTTCACTTCGGGCTGGGATGGAATACCGTGTTTCCAGATTACATTAGTGGGGGGTTTCATCACTAGAAGCGATCCATGTTCAAGACTCAGAATGTGAGTCATATAATTCTCTCTTGTAAAATGCATCACTCGCGTCGCACCGTAACTCAGTGTGGGAATGCAGTAGGAAGGGTCCAGAGAGCTTTCATCGTCTCTGTGCGCGGATATCTTGGCATCTCCGGTAGGGTATTTATTGAGCAGAACGTAATTATATTTTTCGTGGGTGAGTGCTTCCACTTCACTTTTAATTTGCTGCAGCATAGGAGTCCAGGGCTGGGCGGCAATTGATGTCCCCGAAAAACTGTAGGTGAGTCCATCTTCATCCCCGAAGGCGCAACAAAGTCGAGCTGGAATATGTTGACGGCCGTAAATATTCAGTTTCACGGGTTGAAAAGGATAGGTGCACAGTTCCGTAAATATAGAATCAGCTTTTTCTTTGTCATGAAAATCTTTAAAATAGGACAGTATTAACTGATCATCAAATATTTCCGTCATCGTGAGTATTATAAGAGTTAAGAATAACTGCTTCGAAGTACAATCCTCCAAGATTTGCAATGAAATGAAAAATATAGTGAGATAGGATATTTATAAACAACTTATTTATATAGTCATTTACTGATAAGAAAGGACCATTTGATTGGCTATCCTGCTATGATTTCATTCTTCTAATCGATAATCATGTTATTTATTCCGATAACCTCATGTTTTCCAGGAAGATGCCAATCACACTGAATCATCATAGAATAAACAGAAGTGATTATCCATTAGAAGAATGAAATCATAGCAGGATCAACGCAAAATCGCAAAACGGAAACAATAGTCCTTCAGGGAAAAAGCACCTTTGGACTAAAAATTATGCATAATTCTTCAGAATAGTCTAAAAGATAAATTTGACATTAATAAATAAAATTAATTAATAATTTTGATACTTTTCTTAAAGAGCAGACTTACAGCAGAAATATAAAAATTCAGTAAAAATTTATAACGAAATTTTGATATAGATATAAATTTCATAAAACTCTTTTCTACTATAAAGGGAATTATAAAGAAATTGCTATTTATATTTAATTTTTTTATCAGCACAAAAAATTCTTATCCTATGCCAAATCAATTTTCCACCTAAAGAGGCTTTCTAAAACTGTATTTAATTTCGAGAGGTAGAAATAGAAGCATTTTTGAAGCTCTAAAATAAAGGCAAAATATATTAGTTGTGCAAGATTTCATATATTTAAGAGTTTTAAGATGGATTGTAGGAAGACAGCAAGGCAAGGAAGAATTTCTGTAAACACCAGAATTATCAAATATTCGTAAAATGCCGCCTGTAGAAGCCGAGTTTTTCTATGATAAAGATAGAATACCAATATGTGACTAACCTGGCTGGATTCTTTTATTTAATAGAATCTAAAATTGCCGCATTTCCGAAGAAGTAACTATATTTATATGAAGAAGGAAGCACGAAGAAGGAGAAACATCTTGAATTGCTTTGAATAACAGCTGGATTTATTTATGGCCAGAGGGAGAGGCTATAAAACTTGCCAGATCGCATTACATTCACCGTAGGAAAGATGTTCTCCGCTCGTCTTTTCCATACCTACCATTTAAAATCTTTCTAGCTTGCCTTCTTCTTTGTTTGGAATTTATCATGCGCTCAGATTATCGACACAAACCGCTTTGGAACTCACTTGTCTGCCCATATTTCTAAATCCGCTGATTTAGGTTAAAAAAACTCAGTGTTCAAAGCGCAGTTTTTTATCATTCCTCTTCCCTCCCCGAGCACCTAGGCTTTCGGAGCAGCTCATTTTTTCCCCATCGGCGATTTATTATTATTATTCCAGAGAAATTAAATTAATGAAGGATAATTAGGTGATCCCGATTTTATGATGGATCCAACATCTGCGACTTCGAACACAAAAAAAAAAAAAAAAAATAAAAAAAAAAAAAAAAAAAAAAACCACGATTTTATAGCCGTCGGAAGTAAAAAGGGATATAATTAAGTTATTATTTGGAAAATCGACGCAGTTTTACCAGAAAAATATTTCATAAAGAATAGTACGAAGCGGATAAAAAGCCATCTTATTATTGGAATTTAATATAACACATTTATTCTTGTCCTCAGAGATTATTTCGCAAATTAGCATAGATCTTAATGTACAAAAAACCTTTTGCTACATTCAGTTTGCATCTCTTGAGGCAAAGATTTTAATGATTTCATTCTAAAAAATTAAAGATTCTTATTTTAGACTTAAATTTTTAGATTTAATGTAAGCAAATTTGATTCATCGCGTCAAAAATCCTAGAACAAATATACAGTCAGGCTTTTTTGGATTCAGGATTTCCAGTTTTCAAAGATGCCTCAGAAGGTGCCTCAGAAACAAGGCCAATGTTGAGATAGCTAAAATGTGTTACATCTATTGCGTTATCAGTACTATGTGAGTTTCTTCAAAAAGAAAATAAGCAAGACGGAAGATGCAGGTAATTTCCATTAAGGTAAAATTCCTTAGCATTAGTAAATATGATGTGCATTAAATTGGCCGAGTATAAAAGTGTATCAACTGATATAATTCAAAGAACTTTTAAGGAGCAAGTTTACTCAAAATCGATTGATAATCAGCCCGAGAACTGCAGTAGAAAAGTACAGCCGAATTCTAGGGGTCGACTTAGTATTACACCCAGTCGTGACAGCAAATCTTTTTGCAGTGAAGAAATAGTTGCTGCGAATAGTTAATGCAGATCTAAAGTGGGCAATTTAATAACAAAATCTCAGAAAGTTGCATGCTATCATTCTCTGGACAAAACTAATTGGGAAGGATCGATGCTATTAACTGAACAGCAAATTACATCACAGTGGAGTCATAAAAACTGCACCGTTGATTGTTGAAGATACATTATCGTAGCTGATCAGTATTGTCTCTCCATAAACACGTATGATGTCGAGCAAAGGGTGGATTAGAAAGTTCAAGGAATTTTCATAAGAATTGTGTCCGAGTACTTTTACAAGCCGGATCGAGTTCTGTGATGTGTTTGAGCTATTGGAAGGTTGACGTTTTGTTTAACGTCACCGCATTTAAATCAAGCGTCCTATATTTTTAAGCTACCACATGTTGCATATTAAGTCTAGTACGATACCATGTTTCCCATGATGACAAGTTACTGAGTGGAACTTTTCCCAATATATGTGACAGACATTCTAATGTTTCTAATCTTAATCCCTGTTTAAATATCTTAATTCGAGTACCACTAAGAATTTATAGAAAAGAAATATTTTGAACAATTTCCTCTAACTGACTGAAAAATTACTATACTGATTTTGATAGTCTTGTCGACTCTGCTTCAGATCAATCGAGCTATCATTTGACGTAGAATAAGTTTATTTCACAGAAGGCTGACTAATGTTTCTTCCCATCTAGCATACTGGAGGAATTAAATTTGATAAAATACTCAAAAGCGTACTAATATATTTCAATAGTTTTACCAGTAAACGTAAGTCAAGTTTGTTTGACATAAAAGGTAAAAAAGAAGGAAAGAAATAAAATAGTAACATACAATGCAGTGCAAAGTTATGGCAGACATGATAATGAACACTCCGATATACCAATCTTTGTTGCCTAATAATACAGACAAATTGTAAATGTAACTGACAAATTGTAAATGTTGTTGCCTAGTAATACAGACAAACTGCAAAAAATTCTTCACAGATATTTAAAGTATATTTCAGTGCTTTCATTTCATACTGAGTGACAATATCTGAGTCTACGTTTTCATTATTCGGGATTGTTACCGTATCAAAATCGTATAATCCTATAATTTATCTATTTCTTATACATTTAACCCTAATAGAGGAGAACATGTTTCTCTCAGAAGTTTGTAACTTACTCTGAAAAGAAATTTAAGATGACGCATTCAAATAAGGTGCGGGAATTTGTAAAAGTTTAAGCACAATACTTTGCCACGAAAAACAACGCACAGTTCGAAAGAGATCTAAATGACATTTTTTTCTTGTAAATATAATACATTTGTTGTAATGTTACAAAGAAATTAACAATGAAATTAGTTTTTATCATGCTCATGACATTTTAAATGGAGATGGAATACACTATTTTTCTTTTACGTAGAACGCTTCATAAGAATTATAATATGTTTTATATGGAAGTCATGCAAAAAGTATTTAACCGAGGATAATTTCGTACTAAAACAATCGTAACTATCTTTAACTTGTTTATCTCGTTATGCATAGAAAAAGGTAAATTAAATAAGTTTCTATGTTGCTCATAGAAATTGTTGCTTTTGTTACTTATCTCAGCGTCTGGGTGTACGGTTCCCGCTGCAGCTTCATGAATAATCATATAGGGTGTCCAGCAAAGGAATCCCTGATTTCAAAATTAAAACCTCAAAGATAGATACGAGAATACGAAGAGTGATTAATTTATGCCTATGATATGACAGCTAGATGATATAAAAAGCAACTTCAAAATTGAAGGAGGCTATTAAACAGGATTTAAAAAAAATTGTCCACCTGCTGTGCTCTAAGAAAGGGTTTTAACACCCACAATGTCCAAGATAAGAAAAATCATAAATAACACATTTAATAAAATTTAACGTTCAATGATTTCGTTATTTAGAATGATTCAATCACTGTGTGATTAATCGTTCTTTTAAAGGCTGAACGTGACTGCACGTGTATCAGCAAAGCGACTGTAGATTAATTTTTCAATTGCAAAGTTTGGAAAAAGAACGTTTTGCGTTTTGAATGTATGGTATTTAATAAAACTTCAAAAGGGGGATCTCCTAAAATGCTATCACATTAATAACAAATTCTGCTCTTGCATCTGACAGGAAGAACTGCGAAAATTATTCCCTGAAGAAAAAGCATCATGGAGCAGTTAAAAAAAATAAGTAACGATAGAAATAGTGGAGATGAGGTGGCCAAAGTTATATCCGTTAGCAATACTATGTATTTTACGAAACGAATTCCAATAGCACTTAAAATCGAGCCTCTCAAAGACCATAAATTTTACCCTGACTTGAAAAATGTTCCAGGATCACCTTGTTTACTAATGGCTACGTCCGCCCGCATTCATAAATTACAAACCGGGTAGGTAAAGGCTCAGGCGATTTCCTCTCAGAACTAGGAAATTAAAAGGCAAACTGAAACAATGAAAAAAATGGATTCCGCAGTGCTTTTCAATGAACATTAGAGACAGTTTAGCCACATTATTCTGCTTTGTCATGGCTTGTCAGATGTATTTATCGAACACCAATAAATGATGTTAATGGAGTAAATAAATCGTCCGCTTTAATTTCATCTAAACGCTCTTGGGATACAAGAAGTATATAATTGTTTCTTCTTTTGAATCCCAAAGATTTGTAGGCATTTTCCTCGCTCGAGTCTGGAAGCGATAACTGACGCGTATTGTTTTTAAAAATCTTTGCAGGATTTAACTGTAACAAAATAAAAATAAAACGAATAATCTCTTAAATAGCCACACTTATATGAAATCAATTTTATAAATAATATGTGCACTGCAGAAGGTGGAACAAGTGTTTCATTATTTTTTTTTACATCATAAACGTCTGAATGATAGTGCTTAAATTTCACGCATTATCGTATTTGCAGGATATTTTTAAATTCAATTATTATATTTTATTTCTAAAGGATAATTTAGAAGCATTTATTTTCTCATTCCACAAAGAATTTATACGTTATGAATCTACAAAATTCGTACAAAATACAAAAAAACGAAACTGCATGAAAAATATTTTGCTCTGCTATTTTTAAAAAATTATTCAATCAGAAGAAGTTAAATAAAAAACTAGCTTCTTCAGGTTTCCAATGAAAATTCTAAGGAAGCTTTAAAACCATTGAAAGGAAATAAAAAAAA
Source organism: Stegodyphus mimosarum (assembly GCA_000611955.2). Lineage (NCBI taxonomy): Eukaryota > Metazoa > Arthropoda > Arachnida > Araneae > Eresidae > Stegodyphus > Stegodyphus mimosarum. The sequence continues at coordinate 653,328 of KK121680.1, read as the reverse complement.
TCAAGTAATGAATTGTGTTAACAGTAAACTAAGTTGAGATAACTTCATATAGCTAGCAAGATAACGGAACATTAAATTTTTCTCAATACTAATCTATCAAAATATTTTATTATGAAAAACGTGCATCAAAATGCGCGAAAAACAAATATGGCATTTAAATTAACAACAGCTGAAACTTACTAACAGAGAATGTACTATTTCCTATAATTAATGATACTCAGCTTATGACCAGCAAAGAAAAATTTAAATGACATGTTTAGTGCTTCATCGAATGCATGTAAAAGAAGGACCTCTTGAATGCGCGCCGAGTGTGCAGACGACAACACCAAGAAGGCGGGAGAAATACCTCATGTACTGCCCCATTTAAAGGGGGATTAGGGAACCCAGTCGCTACATTCTGGTGGTGAAGAATCATCATCTACCACTCTTTTAGTTCGGGCGCCATTGTAGAGGCGTTAGGTATTTTCTGAGCAGGAGAGATGAAAAATGAGCAATGCCTTCACCGGGATTCGAACCGCAGGCCTCTCGAACGCGGGTTGAGTGTGTTGACCACTATACCACGAAGACATGCAAAGAAGGCAGGTGAAATACCTTATATATTCACTGTTTGGATGTTTTCATTTGTGGAAAGCAAACACTAGATTTATATTAAAATAACTTAGAAGATTTGAACGCTCTTTTCCCAAAAACATTATCGTCCACGCATATTTGATCATGTAGCCAGTACCATCATTGAGCTTCAGAATATTGTTTGAAAGTTAGTTTACACTGGATCGCTTTATATAACCGAATAGGAACAGATATTTAGTTATATGCCTTTATGTAAATGTTTCCGCATTTCTGTCTCATAGTCGACAGGTATGCCAGCATTATGCATAATATTGATTACGACAATTCAAGTCACCTAAAATGCTTACCTTATTCTAATCCCTAATTCAAATCTGTTTGAGGCATTTTGTTGATACATTTCCTAATCTCCCAATACTATTTAAAAAAAAGGTTAGACTGTTATGTACCTAACTATAAAAATTTAGTTCTCCATATGGTTGCATAATTACGTTTTCATTCAATCAGTTACGTTATGAAACACATAAGGCTGAGATATTCCGAAAAACTGTGAATGGACATACTCATCTTGTGTGAGGAATTCGTAACTATGATATAGTACATATATTTCACTAACGTTTGCAATATTTAATTTTAGAATCAAACACAGCTCTAAAATCCATAGAATTACTTCAAAGTGTACTTCTCGTCCTCCCTAAATATACTGATGATGTACCAATACGCACGTAAAGTATTACTCTTACTAAAATTAATGTAACAGCTTTTAATTTTATGGGATCAGCAAAAATGATTTCAAACCGTACTATTAGAAAACAACTATTCTGTTTCGGAGAGATGGAAGAAGATTTATATTTTTGATAAGGTGAGTTTATTCGATCCTTCGTTCGAGAATTCAATTTCTATCTTCAGTTCTAGTCAGAAATAAGCAAATACGAGTTTATAGGTCTAGCTATAAGAAATAATATGAACAGGTATTCACTTGGAATCAATTCAAATCGAAAAGCGTGACAAATCAAAATATTTAGGAATTTAATATCTAATACCCGACAATACAAATCAAAGAAACACTCTTGCATGCGTAGGCGGCAACAAATTTCAATTGATGCGACAGAAGCAAAATATGTTTGTTTTTCGTAAAATTCCATGACGAATTTACTCTTTAAAACGCTGGCCTGTAGCTGTCAACGTGAGTAGGAGGGAGATATGAAACTTAACAATAATCCCAAAAAAAAGTGCACAGGAAAAGAATCTGCTTCAAAACATTGCTTATAAGGACTGCATATGAGATCTCAATATAGGGGTCGTTTATAAAATACACAGAGGAGAGAACATTCAGTTCAAGTCTAAGGAATCGAGCATCACTTTGGAGGTTAAAATAGTTCATAATAGACAGATATAAATATGTGAATATTGTGTATATCTGTTTGTGTATAATATATGTAACAGCTTGCATTATAAACCTCGTAAATGATTACTAGAAGCTTTATGATATGGAACTAGCTCATACATATGCAACACAAAACTCTAACTTATATTTGCAATAGCACCTGAAATACCATTTTTAATTTGATTATTTCCCCTTCCTATTATAAAATAGTAACTTACTTATAGTAAATCCATCTGCACTGCGTCATTCAAAATTAATGACTATCATACGGTTACAGTTCTGATATAATGTTAATGACGCATGTGGTTTCATAACGTGAAACGTCTTTCAGCCAATAAGAATACTAAATTTTCAATTCCAAAATCTTAAAGAAGCCGATAGAAATAAAATGGAATGATTTCTTGACATTTTTTACTCTATCAAATTTTGTAATATATGCTATTTTCTGAAGCTCACTTCTATTCTGATCACGTCATACCCGACTCTTTGCTTCTTATCATATGTGCAATTGCTACGGATATTTCAAATCTCTGCAGGTGAGCTTTTTGTGTTATTATTCATCGAAATGTATTTAAATAAAAATGGCCTGTGAAAACTACAATATTTACGCATCTACTTCGGACGTGATACTAATTACACCACAAAAGCGCACAAGGGAAAATTCTTCATCCACTAATTAATATATCCATTAATTGACGAAGTTAAAAATGTTTATAAAATCATCGAATAGAAAAGTGCTGATAATTTTTATTACTTGAACTTCGAACATGTCTGCTGCTTACTGTTTCTCTTCTTACCTCAAAACTATCAAAACTGTGAAACATTTGAAGTAGGTACGATTAGAGAGCCAAGTGAATTTAGACCGCATATGTCAATTGAAATAAAAATGAATAATTATCACCTTCAGCTGCGAAGTTTGTTGTGCATTATGGATCAGCATTTGTGGTATCAATATTTGTACAACATTACATCTAAGCCTGCTTCATTATATAGATATGCTGTATAGATATATGTTATCAGCAAAGTACAAAACGCAGGCATTCTGTATAATGCTTAGGTATTGTATACAATGCCGGACCTTTTTAGGCAAAGTATGAAATATGAAAATTATTACATACTTTCCCTAGGCATTGTATATAATACCTAGGTATTCTAAAGAACGACAAATGCTATTCTACAGAATAAGAAATGCAAAGTATAAGAAAAGTTCCTGATAAGGCTATTGTATAAATAACATGCACTCCTCATAAATACAAATGTCATTCTGAAAAAATAATGAGAGTATCATTAAAAATAATTATTCAAAATACATAAAGGAAAATGAAAGTTGCACAAAACAAAATTTATGCCTTATTCAGGGGCACAAAATATTCATACAAAAAATAAGAAATTAAAATGAACCTACTTGTTGCAATATGGCAGGCTCGAAAGGCATTTTGAATCACATTTCATCACATTTTTTTTCAAGCAAAAATATTTCATATTTTGACGCTTTGTTTTACACATACATTTCACGAATCCTTGGCCGCTTCCGATGGACTGAGCAATTGCAACTCACCGGAGAGGAATTTCATGGTCTGGAATACTTTCAAATCTAAGCAAGTTCTCAGGACATGAAGTAAATTGTGATCTCGCATATACACTGCTGGCCACCTAAATTGCAACGTCAAGAAAGACAAGAGATATCACAACAAAAATATTTAATAGATTACATGTTGAACAAGTATCAAATAATTAAATTTATAGACTTCTGTGAAGTGTGGTTCCTTCCAGAATCAGTAGCCAGAGTAGCCGCCATTGTTGGAGATCACCGCTGTCACACGCCTCGGCATTGATTCAAAGAGACTTTGGATGTGTTCTTGGGATACAGCAGACCAAGCAGCTTCCACACGTTGCCAAAGTTGATCTGGTATGGCAGCTTGTGATGTAATATGGGTCAATCGTTCAGCAACCATGGACCACATGTTTTATATCGGCGAAAGATCTGGAGAGCAAGCCGGCCAGAGAAGCAATTTAGTCTGGCGATTGACGAGGAACCCTTGGACAATGCGTGCCACGTGTGGTCGAGCATTATCCTGTTCAAATAGGGCTGTGGGCAAGCCCTGAAGGTAAGGAAGGACAAATGGCTCCAACACCTCAGAGATGTAGCGCTGGCTGTTTAAAATACCGACAATGTGTTCTAGAGGACTGCGAGAGTGATATCCAATACCCCTCCATACCATAATACCCGGTGCAGGACCAGTGTGGCGGTGCATAACTCAGCTGTTCAGTATCCTCTCTCAACTGTGTCTCCAGACTCGAATCCGACCATCGTGGTGTTGCAGACGGAAGCGTGACTCGTCAGTAACGACATATTTCTTCCATTCTGCCGTCCACATCCTTCTTTAATCGCACCATTGGCGGCGGAGACGTCTGTGGTTCTGCGTCAAGGGTAGACGAAGCAATGGACGTCTTGCGGACAGACCACTCCGCTGTAAACGGCGTCGAATAGCACGCGCAGAAACTGGATGATGCGTTACAGACTGAATGTGCTGTGCTATGGTTCGTGATGTGACTGAGCGATCCGTCACTGCCATGCGCACAATGGTCCTGTCATCACGTGAAGTGGTGCACTGAGGTGGATGCGATCGAACACGTCGGTCTGTTGTACACTCCTGCATCCAGCGGTCACATATCATCATTACAGTTGTTTGGTTTTGTCCAACACGATTACCGATTTCCCTGAAAGATAATCCAAACTCTCGGTTGGCCACTATCCTTCCTCTGTCGAACTCGGATACTTGATCAAACGATGATCGCTGTTTACTACGAGGCATAATTGATCTTTTTTTGATAAAACCACAAGAAAAACACAATTGCCGAACTTGAAATCGTCTAAAACTCCAAGCCTTAAGTAGCGCCACAGGCGCGCGTGATGTGCGTCTGCGCTGAAATTCTAATCATTTGCATATCTCACCTCCACTAATACATGTTGTAAATTTCCTGTTATTTGCATGCTTCCTTCAGGGTGTTGCATTTACGGTGGCCAGCAGTGTACTTGTTTTAAAATTCATTCAGAAGTTCCAAGTCGGTAGAAACCATATTTTTTCACACTTATTACAACTGTCAATATTGGTACGAAATGCCCCGCCGTGGTAAGATAGCTTCCCCGCAAAGCGGGTTCAGGGTTGCCAGAAAACGGCAAGAGGCAAGGTTGCCAGATTTGTAGCGAAATAGCCCATTTGGCGGTACTTAGCGACAAAATTGGAGATATGCATAGACGGAGCGAAAACATTCTAGAACGAAGTTCTTACCATTTTCCCCCTCAGAATGTTCTCGAAGGCAAGTCAAAAAGATATAATAAACCCTGCCTGCGTACGGAGTAGTAGTTTATCTTCTGTATATATCAGTTTTATCCTGAGTGTTTTGACCTCAGAGATTAGCTTGAGAGTGATCGAGTCGGGAAATGCACTTTAGTGCATTGCCGTGAAGTTGTCTTCACCGTTATAGCCTGATAGCCTGAAAGCTGTGTTGCTGATTGTTTCAGAGTATTTGTCGTCGTTTTTTGACGACTGTGAAGCGCCTTTGGAAATGTACTGTGAAATACTGAAATTGTGTATTGTTTCTTTATCAAGTGTTGCCATCAATCACTCCAGATCCACGAACTCAAGATATTGCGCGAACTCAATATATTGCGCGAATCACCTCGTCCTTTGTCGACGTCAGGAATATGAACTCGCAGAGTAGTTCCCAAAGAAGTAATTTTTTTCCACATTCATTTAAATTTTTTGACCTGTATTTCCAGACTGATTTTAGAATTTATTTTACCTTCAATAGCATTTTCAATTTTGAAACAAAGTGTGCACAAAATTTCCATTTCTTGATCTTTATTAAGCGCAGCCACAAAAGGTACGGATTTTTTGACGACACTTTTACATGCAAGTACATCACTCCTTTTCTTTAAACACACACAACAGGTACCAGAAACAGAAATCTCTTCGGTAAGTATGTCTTCATAATATTAGTTTAATCCACTATCGACTATAATCTCATCCATGTTTTTTGAAACAGGCTCCTTTTCTTGCATAATCTGATTAGTTTCACCTTTTTCCGTTGTTTTTGGACGCTTTCTGTTAATTTTTGTTAATTGGTAATTTGTGTTAATTTGTTTTGTTAATTAATACACAATCTTAGACAAAAAAAAACACGCACCACGACGCATCGAGAAGATAGAAAGCAAATTGGACACACATTGATATGCATACAGGTTTCCACAGAAAATGCAAAATTTTACATTTTGGCTGCCAATGAACGAACTGTTGTCGCTACAGCGCATCTGATCTGCGCAACTCGCAGGATATTTAAGAGAAGAAATTACGATTCCAGGTCATAAATTCTTCACGAATTTCATTCCGTGTACTCTGGTAGACAGTAACTCTGCCTCGCATACTGGTGCGCGAAAGATAAGCGCAGATGTCAGAATTTGAGAGAAGTCGTGTAGTTGGGCTCAATGAAGCGGTTAGTGTTATCGCCGAATAGCTCGACATTTGAGCAGGAGCGATGCCACTGTTAGACGATGTTGGCAGGAATGTGTGAACCATGGCCGCACACAGCGTCAAGAAGGCAGCGGTAGGTCTAGAGAAACGACAGAACGTGAAAACAGAGCAATCGTCAGAGCGGCACTCACAGCCCCAGATGCTTCATTATCATCGATTGTATGCAACTAGGGCTTCAGTGACCGCAAGGACCATTCATAGACAGCTCACAGAAAGTGGGCTGAGGTCAAGTCGCCCCTTGCGCCGACTACCATTGACCTCTGTACAACGTCAAGCCCGTTTACAGTGGTGTCGGGCTCATTTGAACTGAAATGTCACTGACTGGAGTAGAATAGTCTTCTGTGATGAGTCCCGCTTTGAACTGAGCCCCGATGACCAGCGAAGGCGAATCTGGAGACGCCCCGGACAGCGGTGTGATACCAACAGGCCGACAACCAGGAGTGATGGTCTGGGGTACCATTTCATTTCATAGTAGGAGCCCTTTGGTTGTCATCTGTCGCAACCTTACAGCACAGCGGTACGTCGACGAAGTTCTAAGGCCTGTTGTTTTGCCCTTCATGTCACGCCACCGTGGGCTTACATTTCAGCAAGATAATGTCCGCCCCTACACTGCACATGTTTCTACTGATTGCCTTAGTGCTTGTCGAACATTACCGTGACCAGCAAGTTCGCCGGATCTCTCTCCTATTGAGCACGTTTGGAGCATTATGTGCAGGCGCTCCAACCAGCTCGGGATGTTGACGATCTAAAGCTCCAGTTGGAGATAATTTGACACGATATCCTTCAGGAGGACATCCGCAAACTCTATCAATCGATGCCAAGCCGATTAACTGCTTGCGTAAGGGCCAGAAGTGGACAAACACGTTACTGACTTTTTCGCTTTGTGAAGCTTTATCACTTCAATAAATCTTCCAAGTTTTCTCAAACTGTAATCATTTGTTTTTCTTTACATGTACATCACTTCAAGCAATTTTCTTCCTATTCGAATAAGTCCTTCTTGCTGCGTCGTTTCTTTTTTGTCTAAGAGTGTATTTTCTGTTAATTGGACTGCTTCTCTCTATATATATATACGATTAGGATATATATTTCATACTTTGCCGGTTTCACTTTGCATTTTGCATTCTATAAAATGCCTAGGAAATGTGTGAAATATGAATCGTTTCATACATTGCCGACTAATTTTAGGCATTATATAGAATGCCGGATTTCAAACTTGCCGGTAACATGTATAATATATATATATATATATATGTTACCGTTTTATATATATATATATATATATATAAATCTACCTATTCTTAAGAAAAGTACATATAATTGTGAATAAAGGAGTTATATATACAAAGTAGCAATAAACAGCGATAAATTTACTAAAATGAACGTATAGGGAATGTTGCAGCTCTTTGACCTATTTGTGTTCTGGAAATGCTAAATGGTATTTTAAGAAAGGATAGTGAAGGAATGCCCATGCACAGCTGATATCTACCATCAAGCATAACATCCAAAATTCTCGCTTATCAAGAATCTGAGAAACATAACTAATCATCGAATGAACATCCTGCAACAACTTCGCAATAAGGAAGAAATGAAGACTCTTCGAGCACTCGTACATTGCCGAGAGAAAACTATACAGAAGCAACAATTGTTCCACCTCGAAGTTTTGCTGTATGTTTTTAATAATGTTTTTGGAAATTCGATCACCGGACTTGTGTAATTGCTTGAAATTAAGAATTAAATTTTGAAACATACTTTTCCGAGTGTCATGTTTGTCATGTTTTGAGCTTTCCTTCAAGATGT
>KK121680.1:583284-645000 GCA_000611955.2 Stegodyphus mimosarum | reverse complement strand
TTCCTGGTGAAAGAATGCATTTGCTCGGATCTGTTTGTGCACGTAATTTTTGTTCTTCCGTATGAAAAGTCTGTATGTCAACCTGCATATCTCTGATGTTGTGTCTTTTCATCATAGTGCTTTTACTTACACATTATAGCACACATAGAAAAATGTGGTTCTCATCAAATTGAAATGTTTTAGAAGTTAGCATATGAATTTAGCAGCTATTGTTCTGGATCATGCAATAAAAAATACAGTATTTTTAATTCAAGTAAAATTCTATTTTCTTCCTGTCTCAGGAATTAGGCAGAAAACGTTTTAAATATAAATCCTTAGATCGCTTATTTGTCTATATCATTATCTATAACAAAATTTAAATTAGAAGGCTCTCCGAAAGAAATAGATTATTTAAAATAACAAAAAATATTTCTGTAAAGTTCAAATTTTAAATGAGAGCTATTCAAATAATAACTTAAGAATGCACGCTTTCAATGATGCTAAAATAAACAAGACTTAAGTTATTAGGTTAATTAAATACGTAGTATGAAGTTTATAGTTTATATCAAGACAATCAAACTATAATAAAGAATTTAGTAGTCTTCAGTCTTTTAATTCTCAATAAAGTATTTAATCAAAAGCTTTACTTACATTTTGTGAGAAGGAACGTAATCCAAGAATTCTTATATTTAGAGCTATTGATAATAATTATATCGTCAGATATTAGCTGTTTAGAAGTTATGCGTCCAATCATCATGCAATAACACTCCTTCTTCCTCAATTTTTTGATTCAAACTTAACGATATTTGTTATGACATAGCAAATAAGCATTTTTTTGTCTGCCGGTGCTTAATGTTAGTCTTAAGATGAAGTAAAGCTCAGAGTAAATTAAGTAAATAAAAATAAATATAAGTAACCTTGAAGAAAAATAATTATTTCATTAAACTGTGAAGAATTTTTAGAACCAAACACGACGAATAGAAAAATTAGAACATAAGACTGAAGAATGATACATTTATTTTTTGTCTTTCAGAGGAATTTCAAACAACTTTTAGAAATAAAAGAACACAAATTCTTACGCGACTGGGCATTCCAAAAGTATGAATGGTAGTTTTATTAATACTGAGAGGAATTCATAAAAGTATTAAAAACTTTTTTTCAAAGTGAATGTAAAGCATAGAAAGCGTAGTTTTAAGTAAAGTAAAAAAATAATAAACCAAGAATTTTTAGTTTGATTGAACTGAGAGCTGTTTAAAAACACGATTTGGAACTTGAAAAAGGAGATACCTTTTCAACACAATAGCAAATAAAAAATGTAAAGGAATCGATACATCGATCTTTAACGGAAATCATTACTTAATCGATCTTAAAAAATTCGCTATGTAAAAAAGCTTTTTTCTGCATTCATAATGGAATCGATATTTTAAGCGTGAAGGACTTTCGCTTTTTTAAACCATACGCAAAAGAGCTAAGTCATTTTTATTTTTTTGCTTAGCTGACTTTTGAATTACTTCACTATAAGTAGCATTAACGTGGTATTAAAAATTTCGTTGTGAAATAAATATAACACCCTCTCTTTTCTAAGTTAATTTACTTGAAAAGATTATTACTAAAAAGACATTTTATTATTAGAGAGTATATTATTACTTACTTAAATTCCAAATGAGTATTTGTTAGAATTACGATGCTAATCACTTAAAAATTATACTAAAGTTTATTTAGCAGTATTTTATAAAATGTTAAATCTCAAAACTCTCATTAAAGCTTAGAATTTTATTCATTTGCAAAATGCAAAGAAAATGCAAAGCTAGATTTGTTTACTTTCTAGATAAAACGCTACAGAAACTAAACGAAAGCATACTCTTCCTTTCAAAGATTGTACAGACATTAGGTTATTTCGAAGCAGAAGAGATAAAAAATTAGCAATGCTCTAACCAGGAATCAAACCACGGACCTCTCGAATACGATTCGAGCGTGCTGACCACTGTACCACGAAGGCATGCTAAGAAAGCGGAAGAAATACCTTATATACTCCCTTTTTTAAAGGGTGACTGGGATTTAGAAGACTCAAACGCCAAATCCCGGTGGTGGAGAATCATCATCCACCACCCTTTAGTTCGGGCGCCACTTGTAGAGAAATTAGGTTATTTCGAAGCAGAACAGATGAAAAATGAGCAAGGCCCTCACCGGGGCTCGAACCACGGACCTCTCGAATACGCGTCGAGCGTGCTGACCACTGCACCACGAAGACATGCCAGTAAGGCGGGAGAAATACCTTATAAAATCACACGTAAAAGCAAATAACTTACTTGTTGTTTGGAAAAAGATCCTTTTTTAACTACGTAGTAAACTAATATATCTGGCTGAAATCGGAAGGCAAATATTATGTGGCAGTAAGGGGTTAATGGAATAGATATAGATTAAATTAAACGCTGGTCTTCAGGCTACGATACATTGGTTAAGTATTTGAGCTTAGGACAATAAGGATTAATTTGGACTTTAGCACTTTTAGACATCGTTTCAGCTAATTCATGTTCAAGCAGTTAAAGTTCTGTGTTTACGAGAAATTGCTAAAATCATGTTAATTGCTAAAAAGCACATATTGACAGTTCATAGCTGATGAAGGTAAATAGAAATCCCTTTTATTTTAACTGAAGCAATCCTTTCGAAATAAATAAATAAATGGATAAACACACAAATTAAAATAAAAGCATCATGCTAAGGATTGATCTTCAAGGTAAATGAGCAGCAAACGTTTTTCCCTTAAAGGTTTGATGTGCAACCAAAACTTGTAGAATGAGGCTTTATGACCGTGATGAGTAAGTAACGGAATATGATAGGTTTCTCTTTAACCAAGAATAGCTTCAGAATTTAAGCTTTTCTGTTAACAATAATTTTACTAGTTAAGACATTTCATCTACGTTTCTACTTATCCACTAGGAACAAATGCAATATAGGACGGTATATTTTGTGAAATAAAATTAGGAACATTAAATGTGTGTTGAACAGTTCTGAATGACACTGCTGTATGTTAGGCGAATGTTTAGTTCGATAACGTCAATGGGATGTACGATTTAGCGAAAATCGTTGAAACATGAATTAGAGGTAAAAAATTACTTGAAAATTACAGAGGACTTATATTTACTTCTAAGCATTTTATCTGAATGAGAACAGCAAAAGTATTTCTGTTCAAAGTACAAAGAACAGCAAAAGTACAGCTTATTGGTATTGCAATATGTGTGTAGCTAAAGGATGTTGGAACTTATTTTCGGTGAGTGGACGATTCTGCGGATACTATTAGAAAAGATTACTGCACTATAAGCCTTGCTTTTCCTGACGTCATTGATTCAGTCTTCTCAAAAGCAACTGCTGCTTACTTCCTTTGTGGCTTCGTTTCTGTCAGTTCTATGTATTCTACGTGACGTCATTGACTGGACCTTTGGAAAGAGCCTAACTTTATTTGTCTACTGATCTTTCTTATTAAGTTTAACAGTTTTTTGCTGAATAACTCTGTTAAGAGTTACTCGTACATGCAGTTTTAAAGTTCGAAGCTAGAGGCAAGGCAGACATTAAAAATAACGTTGTCTTACTGTTTTTTAACTTTTGTGTTAATGTTCCCTCTCCCCCCATTTTTTTCCTTATTCAGAAAATCAGTAGTGCTATGTTTAGAAGATTATCCAACATTATTTCTTTTGAAATGGTACTTGAAACTGAAATATTTAAAATTAAATATTGTTTCAAATGTGTTCAAATACAAAAGAATGAAGTGAGTGATGCAGTTTTTAATATGAACTGATAGAAGTATAGAAGTGAAACTGGGGTACCTAAAGGTATTCGGTTTATCAAATCACAGCTTCCCTTATTAATCGAATAATTTACGAGAAAGTGTGCTACTAGTGTTAATGGGAACACATGAGCTGGGTGTACAACTATAACGTTTTTTAATAACATTGTATCGTAAAATAAACCTCAAATTAATTTTTTAGTAAACCAGATCTTAATTTATTATGCAATAAAATCAATAAATAAAATATAATAAGCCTTGTACTGACGGTGGCCCCAAAAATCTCGCACATTTATTTCTGATGATCTATGAAGCTTGCAAAAACAATGAGAAAAGACAAGTAGTAATCTTCTTCATACAAATATTCTTACTATCAAAAATTGTTGTTATATACCCTAAAAATGAAGTCAGTCAATAAAAATACATAGAATTTTGGCATTCCTTCCCTTTCTAGGAAACTTCAATTATGTGAAATAACTTTGAAATTTTGTCGAAGTTTTATTCATGTCCCATTGAGCAATGTTATCGTTCTCGATATAAATTTGATTAAGTATCATTATACTTGCCATAAAATTCCAGCTTCTTCTCTAAACACAGGTTGATGTCCACTAAATTGTTCCTAATCAACTGTTACTTCATCAACTTCTTCATTTGCTTTTTATTTCGATATGACAAAGCGCAGGGGGTATCTGTCAAAGGGAAGAGATGATTTTGTGGAGGGCTTTAAGGATGATAGTAAGGAAAACTAGTTTGTATTAACAATACGCATGAGGAAATCTGAAAAAGCGCATTTGCAGCTAGGCCAGTTGCGAAGCTCAAACTCGAATCGAACTAACAGTTCTCAGAGGCGTTCACCATTTGTGATATAAACGTACATTCCTTTAGTGATTCACCTTCAGCTGGAACATCAATTACCAATCTCTCTAACCGATCGTTTCCTTTTCACAACTCAAATACCTATACATTTTTCTCATAACATCGTTCAATAATACTAGAGGACAAATTCGACGATGGGAACTAGGTCTCAAATTTTTGCCTAAGCATGAAATATTGAAAGTCCTTCTACCATTGTAAACAAGTGACCCACAGTTCCACTGAAATATTTTCACTGAAAGAATATTCTATAGCGTACTCCTGAAACGTCCGAATATATTCGACCAAACACGCATTCCAGCTGGAGCCGGGAAGTGATTAAAACTCGTACGTAATTCAAATAGAATATTATTTCTTTTGAAGTGTAAGGTTTATCCTAAGTTTCTAACCGTTGGTTTTTAAGCTCCTTTCCCATCCATCCTAATTTCAGCTTACAATTTCCTACCAGAACGTGTTTTTAGTATCGCGGTTAATGAAAATGAATAATAATGAAAATGAGTAAGAGTAATAATTAAGTTTCACTGACTTCGAGAGAGAGCCTCAGAGTTTTTGACTAGCACGCGTTTGTCTTATGGCCACATCTCACTAGGCTGTTACTACGCTCAGCCGTATTACAGGCCCTTGATAGCTCCTCTAGCTTATTCTATATATAAGGCCCAACTAGTTAGTTTTGTAGTAGCTTCGGCTACATCTCTTTAGCTAAGCATTAGTTCAGTTCTTAATTCTTACTTTTGAGTTTCAAGCCCAAGTGGAGGCTTTGCTGTTTGCCCTGTCAAAGCGGCCGACTGTTCATTCTTATTTTGGGAAACGAAAATTAATTAAACCTTCGTGAGTTTTACGTTTCTGTTACTGAACTTAAGAGATTATTCGCTTAGCTATTTACGAGTTTCCTCCACACTTAGTTGTTAGATAAAAAGGTGGAACCAAAGCGGCGCCCGAACTAAAAAAGGTGGTGAATGATGAGGCATTTGGCGATTGGGTCCCCTAAACCCCAGTCGCCCTTTAAAAGGAGGTGTATATAATGTATTTCTCCCACCGTCTTACCATGCCTTCGTGGTGTAATGGTCAGCACACTCGACGCGTATTCGAGAGGTACGTGGTTCAATTCTCGGCGAGGGCATTGCTCATTTTTCATCTCTCCTGCTTTAAAAAAATCTAATGTCTCTACAGGAGGAATATATATTGTTGCGCGCATACGGGTTCGTAATGGATTGAATGCACAAGTCGATAAAAGGTGAATAAAATTTATTCTTTGCACAAGAAATAAAACAAAACGCTGAAATATTTCCTCAGAGATATTCATACAGTATCACAATATCTCACAGCAGTTATATTTTTAAACTACTAGAATATAAACAAAACTCAAATTAAAAATACAGAGAAACTAATTCGATCTCACAGCGAATTTGCTACAATTCAATAACAGCGCTAAGTAAACAACAGTTTGCTTAAAACAACAGCAACTGAACTGAGATGTTTTAATTCTGCTCTTATAAGCCTTTTAATCATCACGAGATTATTCTCCTAAAATCTATTTTCTCGATTTTCCTGGGTGCGAAACAGTACAATTACGAGATATTTATTTATTAAATATTAAATGCACGCGCTCTAGTATTTTTACTTTTCCGGCGTAGCTTTTGTTTCAAATCCGTCACGCGCTGCGTTGAAACGCGAAAATAAAACAGTTTTAATTACAATTCTAAATAAATAGCTAAATAAATACAAAATTCTTAACAATATTACTAATATAATTAAATTTGCTAAACATGTTATGTTGATTTTTCCATAAAAACATAGAAGCCATCAATTACAACAAAATTCTTTAATATTTATAGTAATAAATTATATGTTGTTTACTTATCCGAATATGGTAAATCCTGCGAAGGTTGCTCACCCAAGGCAAGAGATGCTTTAGTAAAGAACTTTCGAAAGGAAATTGGCTAGCCTCCATATTACACTCAGGGAAGACCACGAAATTACCCATAGACCAAGCTCGTTAACTTAATTGCAAATTCGGATCAAACTGCCAGTTTTCAGGAGGCTTACCCACTCGGCCGCTAGTGGACCGTAATACGCTGGATATTATCATATATTTTTATGCAGTAATTCATTACCGAAGTAGTATACTACGTTTCACATTCTCTTTAACAACAAATCAGAAAAATTACTCTTAAATAAATACGTTGTTGACGGAGATTTGATTGAATTATTTGGTTTACCGTACCAGGAATATCTGTCTATGAGGAGTATTTTCTAAGAAAAATTGGCTAGTATTCATTTTGTACATGAGAAAAGCCACAAAACTCTCATACAGGCCCTATCATTCGGACTAAAACTACGATAAAGAGATATTTGATTTAAGATTCATTCTACGCTGGCATTCAATATTAAGAGAATTTTCATATTTGGCCGATTTTTAGGTATAACGCTCATGGACCTAGGACTGATCTGGAATAGTTCTCTGGAAGGTGACGATATTAAGCAGATGAATTGGGCAGTCAGATCTGCGTAACTAACACTATAAAAATGTCTGGGATAGTCTTGAATGAGCAAATGCAGCTCGCATTTTATCTCAGAGAACCCTCCAGGACTTGAAACAATGCTGTAACAGGAGTGGAACCGAATGCCACGCGGACTTATAAACTGACTCATGTCTAGCATAACGGCACGTTGTCAAAGCTGTGTGACGGTTAAAGAGGACCATATCTCTTATTAGTGCAAAGGGGCAATTTGCCCAGAAGGACTATTAATTTCGTTCCGGCATTTTGCGTTGATTCACTAAAAGCGTTGTTTCACTTTTCAAACCATTGCCACCAAATATTATCGCCCTATATTATATTTAAAGAATTTAAATAATGACGGATCCGCGTAAATGGATGCATGTTTCTCTCATTTTGATAAAACAACGGTACCTAGAGCCATCAAACTTTTCATATTGAACGTTTCCACCCGAATGTGGGCATCTGGAAGCCCAAATCTGAAACTTGGAATTTGTTTTATTATCGACTTCATATTTTGTAAAACTTTAACGAATTTTGATTAACAAACTCAAGGATTTCAAAGCGAGCAATGGCAACGTTGTACAGGCAAAACATTTTTATCTCCAGCGCGTGGGATTGTGTATCGGAAATTCTAAAGATAAGTTCATTTTAAAATCATTTTGCGGTGTTGCTCTTGAACTGAATTTTATGGTTTAAGTGCGAAGAACATGATATTTTACAAATAAAGGTAACACACAAAATGTTAAATAAAAACGGCCCGTTGGACATACTTTAAAATCTGAAACCTTTCAGATTTTTTTCTTAATCTTGTTTTTTGTTGTTGTTGTTGTTATTGTTGTTTTGTTTGAGCTTGCGAACTATATTTTAGACCTTCCTGCACGCATTACGCAGCATTTACACGAAACCGTGGGTGTGGGTTTTTGCCTAAAACATTGGGGCAAAAACATTGCGTACGAAATAAACAAGGAGAAAACGTCTTCGTACAAAACCATGGAGTGAAAAAAAGCAAGGGGAAAATCGCATTTCTAAAACATCGTAGTAGGAAACGCCGTCGTCGAAAATATTTCAGAGATTCAGAAGCATCGTAGCTCTAAATTATTGTCGTAAAACACCGCGGAAAAAAATAAAGACCCTACAAAAATTTTTTTCAGATTTTTAAAATTTGAAAATGTATTTTCGGATAACAACTTGTGAGCGCGAGAAGGTGTAAGGAACATTTTACCTCTATATTTTATATTTTGCTTTAATTAATAGTTTTTCTCAAAACGCAAGAAGGAAACTTGAGCATTCAGAAACTGAAAATTAGCAGAGAATTAGTCCCGCGCATAGCAGTTAACAGAATTGTAAATATATACACTTAACTATTAAAATACATTTTTTAGTTAATCTCCTTTTATGATGTTGTGGTGGAAGTTTTTCATGAAAAAATGTGGCCTAAAATTTAGATAAAGGAAACATGAGTAACTGAATGAGGTTATCTATGTTAAAGTTATTGAATTTATTGAAAGAAAGCAAGATTTAATTTTGGCTGTAGAATATCAGATTAATAAAGTGAAAAAATAATGTTACAATCTGATAATTAATTAAACAATTTTGATATAGGTAATCGCCTGCAGTTACTCATCTTCCCTTTTCTAACTTTTTTCATGAAAAACTGCCAACATATCTTCATAAAAGAGAATTATTAAATAAGAATTTTTAACAGTTAAAATTAAGAATACAATTTTTAACGTTCTGTTACATGCTATGTATAGGACTATTTTTCTGCATATTTGCTTTTTAAATGCTTAACTTTCTTCTTGCTTTAACTAGCAAACAATTATGGATTAATCCGGAAATATAGCGGTAAAAATGTTCCTCAGCCAACTTGCGCTCATGAATGATTATGCGAATATACATTTACAACTTCTAAAGCCTGAAAAACACATGTCTGCTATGTAATCGTCATGCGATGATGATCTGTACGTGCTTTACTTTTTACCAAGATATTTTTTGCTACGATGTTTTTGTACCGCTTTATTTTCGAGAACGTTATTTACTGTTTTTTCCTTGCTTCCTTTTCTCCCACGATGTTTTGTACCACGACGTTTTCGCCTTGTGTACTTTTCTCCGCGATATTTTTTCTTGGATGTTTTCGCCATATAACCTACGTATGTACCATCACAGTTGTATTATTGAGATAGTAGACAAATTTTCCATTCGTTGTTGAGAGAAAAAAAAACTAGAAAAACTAGCAGAAAAATCTGTGGGTAGTGCTGCAAAATTTATACCTTCTAATATGGGAAATTAAATATATGAGAGAATTACTTAAGGATTGTAAGAACCATGATCCCCTACCTATTTCTATTTTTATGAACTTGCAAATTTTATAATACACATTTGGAACAAAAAATGTGAAAGAAAAAGTTTAAAAATACAAAAATCGTAAAAAACAATTTTTTATTTAATGTTCCATACAGAACTTGTCAAGGGAAAAGTGATCTGAAGCTTTAAACAAAGTCAATTAACTGAACAACAAAACGAGTTTCATTCCGATCAACTCCCTGACACCTCTATCGTCAATTAGTACAATGATTTTTAATTCTAAAAAAAATTATATACAATTTTTCAATAAACCAATACATATTTGAGGCTCTCATTGAATTGGTCTCTTTTCCCTACCCGTTTTTGTTGTCCGAATACAAATAGAAACAAATTTTACGAGGGAAAATGTAGCGATCACGTGGCTCGTTGAAGCCTCGGTAGTTACTTGCTCGTGACGACATTTATTATCGTCAGCGAGAAGCACTGCATCGCATGAGCGGGACTCGAACGTGGGTCTTGTTACTCGGAGTCGATTTCTTTACCGCTGGCCCAAAAGAGCTCCGTTGCGCTAGGTTCAAGAATTCCGACTCTTTCAAATTTGCGAGCGTTGAGTTGTTCTTGAGATCGCTACACACTCATATGTTTTGTTATCATAGCAGCTACTATGCCAAACTCTACTGCACTTTAGTCTGCTGCAAATTCAATTGAGATCTATCTATCATATCTTCAGATAACCAACCAAATGTGGAAATTCTTTTAATTTTGAATCCCAATACATTCGCTGTTGTTTCTCAGAAAACAAATGTGTAACTAATAATGTAATGTAATATAAATACTGACTACACTGTAGCAATACTAATTCACGGTTTCAAATTTATCTGTACTCTATTTCATGGAAGGTTTATGCTGTCATAGGCTTCTTGCACGAGGACAATATGCAAGGTATTAATGACAGAGAAGAAAATTATGCGGATAAGTTATATTAATATACAAACTTATTGTGTAATTATGCTTAAAGCAAGAAGTTATGATTAATACATAATAAAACAGTTTCCCATCAAAACATATACTATACATAATAAATTAGTATATTATATTATACTAATAAACAACCGTCCTTACTTTTATTACTATACATAATAAATTTTTAGAGTGAAATGATAAAATAATTTCTTCAGTCAGATTTCATCCAATTCAAGCTTTACAAAATGTGGAAAAAATTGCATTGATATTTTGATGCAATTTCGTATTAAATCTGACGAATAATCTCTTTGAAGCTAAAGAATAATATTTAACTTTAAATTCATTACATTTGTAAATACCTTCTTGCTGTGAAAACCATTAACATTTCTTCCAGTAAGCATACATTACAATTGAAAATTGCCTTATTGTGTAAATTTAACTATATAAAGCTTTCACACCAATGGTACTTTTACTCTGCAATTAATTAGTCGAGGTTTAGAATCATTCACGTAACACTTAAGTGACATCAATAAATAATGAAGCTACATTCAAAAACGAAGCACATCAAAATTTTAAAAATTGTGCAAATTCCAAAACTGATGTTAATTGCAAATTGTTTCAAAGGATGATACCTCCACACTGTTATAAGCAATATATCACTTGAAATTTCAGTTACAATTTATGTTGTTAGCTATAAAACTCTTTGTTTGATGTATGATGGAGTTCTTCCCAAGTGCAACGAATTTTATGATTGTGTGTTACTTTGCAGTGCATAAATATTATTGCGATGCCATCTTCCTCACGTTGTTAGTTAGTGATTATAGCATTCATTCTTGCCTTCATCCATTTTATAAGAAAGGATTAGCAGTCACATCATTTCGAGGCTTTCGAAATCAGTACATCAAGTGAAAAATCATTGTCTTGTTAGGTTTACGAGCATTTGCGAAGATCTCTACAAACGCTTCGACCACTACTCTGTAAGAATGCGTTGTACAGCAATACTCAATAATAAAACATTTTTCTGCTTGAAAAAAAAATTTTTTTTTCCTCCTTGCACCAAGCAAACGATTTTTTAAAGCTAACAGCATAAACTGCAACTGAAAGTACAACAAATTTCTTTCTCCTTTAGGTTAAATATGTTACATTTATTATCAGTTCTGTGCGTGATAAATATAGCCACAGTAATCGCTTTTTTATCTTAAAGTAAATTGACACTTCATTTGCGTACACAAAAAATAGAAAAAGAAAAACCAATTCCATAGAAAAACATGGCTTTCTTGAATTAATACTTTGCGTTATAAATCGAGGCAAATACATTAAATATCAATGACCACATCAGGTTTTTTCCCCCGAATCAACATTAAAGCGTGTTTTCAGTAAAGCATATGTTTAGAAATTGTTATTGCTCTAGCCCACGGCATGAACACGAATATAAACGAAGAAATTAGTCGCGAAACCTTTTGTAAATCTAATGAAAATCCCATTCCGTACACTCTTCTGTTATAAATCCACCAAATAAATACTGAAGAAAACAAACCGTGAATGTGCAAATATGCGCCAAAGTACTCATACTCATTTCGTGAGTTCAATACCTAGCCTTCCTGTGGATAAATACTACGAATGTGTATTGTTCACGTTATTATCAATGTAGCCTATTTTCAGATTCTATCACATGCGGTAAAATAAAGAGTTTGAAATAATATCGTAATTCCTGAATATAAGTTTGTGTATATACGTTTGTGCATATACGTTTGTGTATAACATATGCACTTACGTACACATGTATATTTATATATTACGTGTACATTTTAAATAAAATTGTAAAATTCTTGTTTAATCCTAAAGATTTAGTGGGTCGAGCTTAGAAAACAAAAAGAAAAGAAAAATGTTAAATTCTATTCAAATCAATGAAAGTTGCAAAATGAAAGAACTAGAAATATTAAGAAAAATTTATTATAGTTCTTTAGTAGTAATCAGACTACTGTTCCATAATCTACCGTTTTTCTGAATTCACTTCTAGATGAATTCTATGATTTTAAATGAATTTTTGAGGAAGCAAAAGTTTTTTCTTCAGCGTTTTGTTTGCGAATAATTAATAATATATAAATATTCATAGACAGGAGAAAATCTGCCCCGAATCGATATTTCGAAACAAAAGCAACATGGTGAAAGCGGAAAAAATGACGCTTTAGCAAAGCAAAATTTTAAATTCCCAAAAGAAATAAAATAAATAATTATCAAAAGTAAAAAAAGATACCTGTTATTGGCTTAATGCTGGTCTAAATCTTAAACCGAACGTAATTTGCATGGATACCATAATCTAGTGTACTATAAAAGTGTTTTTGTTAAAGCGAATTTTGACAAATTAAAATAATTTTGGCTAAGTAATATAATCTTAAATATATATATACACTGGTTTCCAAAAGCTAAGCAACAAACAAAAAATTGATGATAACTCAAAAACGTATGCAGGCAAATTAGAAGAAACTTGGTAACAGCATTTATTATACCACTTGTAACTTAAAGACAGAAGAAAATGTTATACATAGTGTTTAGGTTTTGTGATATCAACGAGAACATAAAATCTCTTAAATTGGAATACACAAAACATTTCTCAACAGTGAATAAAATCATCAGGAACAGCAATTCAGGCCTCATAACGAATGTCTCATCCTGTTATGGTGTTGCTCATGAGCTGCATGGGTAGCAATGGTTAATGATCACGTAAAGCAGTTTTATGCTAAGCTAGGATTTTGGGGCTGGCCTCCAAACGTCGAGAGCGTTCCAAACATGTCTGATGGGATTAGGCCATAAGAGAGTGCTGGCCCTTCCATTTAAACTATAGTTCCTCTTCAAGAAATCAATCACGAAACTAGCAGTGTGAGGGCGGGCATTATCTACTAGCAAAATGAAGGTATCGACAATTGCGGCAGCAGAAGATCCGTCAATAAGATACAGTATGTGGTATGTACACTGGTGGGCAAAAATTAAGGACGAGACGGTTTTATCAATATAACTTTGTACAAAAGCTTTCCAAATCAACACATTTAATACCGTAAGATCCCCAAGACGTAAGGACATGAGTAATGTAGGCAACACTTACTAAAAGAGAAACCAGAGGGATAAAAAGAAGCTTTATTGAAAAAGTAGCATGGAGCGCAATACGACTGAAGGCCGAAACATCCCTGTGATGGGTGTCCAGCAAGAAACATCCGGTCTTTAATAGGGGATATGATCTCCCCTGACTGCTAGGCAGGTTTCATATCATTTGTGCATGCTGGATATGTGGTTGTTAATGAGCTGTCGAGAAACTGCTGCTCGTTCCTCTTGTAGCACCAATCGCAGTTCCGGAATCGTTACTGGCGATAAGTTACGTGCTGCCACGGGTCTCCCTAGTAAGTTCCGTACATGCTTGACGGAATTTAGATCCAGAGACCTTGCCAACCAATCCATGTGTTCAATATCTTCACTCTCCAACAGCTTTTCGACAGTAACTGGGCGATGAGGTGGAGCGTTGTCGTCCATGAAGAGGAACTGAGGACCCATAGCCCTTGTGAAAAGACGCATGTAAGGAAGAAGAAACTCGTTACAATAGCAGTCCCAGGTGACGAACCTCCTTGGGAGATATGAAGGTCGGTCCGGCTACTCCAAGCATTATATCTGCTCGAACGAGAACTCCGCAACCTCCAAAACAGCTCCTTTTGATGATGTTGAAGGGGTTATTGCGTGTTCCCCGCTCTGTCCAGATGTGTATGTGTCTAGAATCGCAACTCAGACTAAATCTGCTCTCATCTGTAAAGAGTAGTCGTCCCCATTCATTGTCTTTCCAATCCGGTGTTCCCGGCACCACAGAGAACGCCTTCTATGATGGGCAGGCGTTAGAGGCACACACCGTACTGGGCGTCGTGCAAACAGACCACCACCGTGCAGTCTTCTGGCCACGGTAAAACGCGATATCGGTCGTCCAGTCGCCTGTGTCGTGTGTCTAGCGATTTCTCCCGCTGCCTGCCGCCTGTTTCTTCTGGCCTGTAAGGCAATATACCGGTCATCTGCGGGTGTGGTTCCTCGTGGACGACCACTACTAAACCCCCGGATAGCTGTTCCTGTAGTTTGAAATTGTCTCCAAAGTCGTGAAACGATGCTGTGAGCAATTTCGAACTCTGCAGCCACACTTGTCACACTGCGGCCTTCCTCCAACTTCCCAATGATTCGACCTCGGGTAAAAGCATCCAGATGTCGTCTAACAGATTGATTATTCGCCATTTCTCGCTGAGGCAGCAATTCGGTGTGATTTTAACTGCTATACGGCGTGCAATCTCTTTGCCAGAAATACTGATCTTACACCGACAACATGCTTTATACTACTCAGACACGCGCCCATTACGTCTACCTGCATATCTGCGCATTTGCTACCGTACATCACCTTACTTAATCTGCTGTTGGTATTTCTGTCCGCTCTGCCTCTTCTTTCAGCTGATATGCTAATTTTTCGACTTCGTCCTTAATTTTTGCACACCAGTGTACCTCTGAGGAATGAGAGTTTTATGTGGCAGCACATACAGGTCTGTGCGCCAACCTAAAGGTACTCCGCTCCATACAAGAGCACTGCCTACAACACATGTATTTCTTTTCTGTATGCTAGACGAAAGGCATCGCCTGTTTGCTTCTTTCCATATGTGAACACGTGAATAATCGCTCGGTAAAGTAAAACGAGATTCAAAAGTGAGCAGAAAAAACCTCCACTGATTTTCACACCAGTTCACCTGACTACGAGTCCAATTCAAGCTCTTCCCCTTAACGGGACGTACAATGCCAGTCGCTTCTTTCATAAATACAAACATTTTTCATGTAGCCTTCTGCTTACTGTCGTGGCTTACACTGTCCTTCCAAGCTCTGTTCTAAGCCGAACTTGAGCTGTACTGTTATTGCAACGTACCGGTCATATGCAGAAATGGTAACTTTTGACCTGGAGGTCTTCGGTAGACAACCAGTATTTAGAAATTGATTACTCAACCGGTTTACCATAGAACGGTCGACATTTAGCCATCCTGCGACTTCCAGCTGTCATTGACCTGCTGCTTATCGGCCTATGGTCCTATAATGCAATTCTGTTGACAAATAACGCTTCCAAATCATATTTACACTTCAGCTATCTCGAAACTGTTTAATATACCATCGTTTATTAAATAGCGAATCCCTCCTTAACAGTTTCTTTTAAGTAAAGAGATGGCAGCGACTTGCTTTTTCGTAATGCTACTCGACGCAGCTTTCTGCTTTTATTTGTAACACATACAAATTTAAAGAATTTTGGGCTATGATTAGCCGAATTATTGCCATTTTTCAATTTTTTGCTTAACTTTAAGAAACCAATGTATGTATACAGATACATTTATATACATATATAGAATTTGCATACAGACACATATTCCTAGCATAATCAAGTCGACAATTTTTAAATGAAATCTGCATATATCCTTTTCCAGGCCCTAAAGTGTTTTATCAGAGACCTAGCAACAATATACAATTCCCTTCAGCTGGAAATTTCAACATTTAGAGCCGGTAGTCACTTACTTCTTCCACTTTCACTGAACGATTCAGAATTGTAAGTGGTAAAAAATTTTTACTTATTTTTCTTTCATTTTTATTGCATTGATTGACTACATTATCCAGTCGTGTTGTGAATATGTGTTTGTTACATATACATTATATATTACTTGGTTCTGTTCAGAATGTATTGTTTTAAGGTATTTTGTCGTTATTTATCACAAATGTTCCAAACAAAATCTCTTTTTTTATTTATTTTTAGGGGATACATTACTTATGCTGCTAACACGCTTGCTTTGACCTTAAAAAGCACCATTCTCTTCTCTGATTTTGCTATATTTGCTGTAATTTGAATTACGACGTTATAACGAGTTTATTTTTAGCCATGAATTTTTGTGTATAATTCTTTATTGGTTTAAAAATTTTATGCAAAATTTCGTCTTTTTAAAATTAAAGCTTTGTATTATAAAATTTATCCAGAAATCAGTTAAGAAAAACTATAGTTTATAAAAAAATTGTAGTCTGCTTTTTGATGAACTCTCTCACTCATCTACACCCCCATGAGGACAAAAGGCCTGATCTGTGAAACCCAGCAATAAACTAAAGGAGTAATACAGACTTATTAGACATGACGCATACCACCAGAGATTAGTTATCAGAACCTGTCCGAGGGAAAGAAGAAAGAGCGCCATTTTTTTTACCTTGTCATACATGCAAAATGAGGAAAAGTTTGAATATATAACGGAAAAATTATGCATCTGAAATTTCTGCTTCGCTTTCACGATTTAAATGAGATTTATCACTTTTTGTCTTTTGATTTGCATGCTTGTCATCCATGAAGAGTAATTAAGAATTTTACAAATTTACTTCTTTAATTACAATTATTTGTAACAGCAGTCGACGCGCAATTTTAAATTAACTTAAAATATAGAATTTCCTTACTAATTTCGCGTTTTATATATATATATATATATATTCCAATAATCGATATTTACATGTATCTATATCTCTGTCTGCCTACCTACCTATCTATTTATCTCTATATATATATATATAAATGTCGGTGATTAAAATCTTTTATTTACCACATAACCAAACCATTAATGAGCAGCATTGTAATTTTTAGGAGACATATCGTTTGGTATATACCTTACGTATGTGCTCCAATAGCAAAAAATTAATTTCACAATCGTCGATCATATATTGCATATATTTCCAGTTACAAAAATGTTTTAAATCACCCAAATATTCATGTTTTTGCATTTTTAAATTGAAAGAAATCAATTTTGTAAAAATTACGAAATCTAACATTTTATATGTTCCTCCAGTCTCTGTACTTTTATTTAAGAGAATTTAGCACTGATTATAAAAGGCAAAACGCAAAGTGTATGACTTTCGTACGATAAAAACTGTTCGATTGTCCGAGATACTTGATATTAAAGACGAGGATCATATTTAAAGCCCATACACAAATTGAAGAGCGGAATCATTGTATTTAAGTTAAAATAAAAAAAAAAGTTTAGAAAAAGTTTCTGATGTGAAGAAATTAAGTGACGAGAATTTGTATGGGGTACGTGAAAAGTATTGATTAATACTAAGTTTTCATAATAGAGATCATATCCGCAAAATAACAGAAAACACTGTCGGGCTTTAGTATTGGCATGCAGCAAATTCATATTATTCGGGTTAATCAAAAGTGAAAAATTCTTTTTATTTAAGGAATATTTTGTACGATTAGCAAATTATGATTCTAAAACGTACTTTTAGGCTTTAAAAATTTAAAAATTACTTGTGTGAATAACAAGTGGAATTGTCGGAGAAGAGTCATACGTATCTCTGCTTATCGTTGTGCCGTCTTGACGGAAAGAAGTTGTGTTCCTCAAACGTTTCTGTCAATTTTCAGTCCTACAGCAATACGCACTGATCGTTTAAGACGGAGCGTATTCTAATGAAGGCTTCTACATATCGTGACACGCAAATGTAGCAACAAACGGATCATGGTATATTAATTGCCTAACTTTTTATTCTCCATGCGCGTAAGTATGTGATATATGAGCACATGCATTCTCGCAAGGTTGTCAACCCAAACTGGTAGATTCAAAGTAGAAACTAATATATGCATAATAATATACAACATAATACATAATAATAAAACATGTAAGAAAATTTAATCTATTACAGTATTAGCTTTAAAATTTATGTTATGAGTTGTGTGTAAATAAATTTAAGTTTTAAATGCAAAATTTAGAAAGATGTATGTTGTTTGTGATGAAAAGTACTATGGGATCACTTAGTAAAGAATGAATATGCTGTATGTTAAAATAACATTTATTTACGCTTTGAAATAAATTGTTAAGCATACACTTTGCACTGTAGTTCGTGGCTGAATCTCTTCTCTGTAGCTTAATATTTGGTGACATATATCTACTTTGTCTACGTACTAATTGTTTTTAACATAATTTGAGAAACTGAGAATATGCGCATTTGTTTCCTAATAGTCTTGTATTTATAAAGAGAGAAAAAAGAGGCAAGTTATTTATTACGTATTGTTAAAAATGAACTGTATTAAGGAAAATTAATAATTAAAAATTTAATTAAAAATGAATTGAAGGAAAACTATAAAACTGAGTTATATTCAAACTGGACGTAATGCAGTAAATGTATGTAGATTATTACGCAACCGTTTAACAAAGCTGGAAAAGAATACGGAACACTTACATAGAAACGGTCTCAGGAAATTTTTACGCAAAACTTCAAATGGCAGAGTACTAAATTCTGACAATATGTATTCTCAAGGAATGACTCTGATGATACGCATTTTCAAGGAAAAATGAAATTGAAATATGCATTCTCAAGAAAACAAATTAGTATTCTCAAAAAATTATATATACGATCTTTCTGAGTAAAATTCAATGCATGTTACTACATTTGGAGTTTCATAAATCGCTTTTTAAATAAGATGTAATATCGCTTACTCAGTGTTGCTTTGTTCTATATAGCAATGATGAATAACATGCAGAATATCGTAAGAGTTTCCTTTTAATCAAGGACAGACAGTTTTCCTTAATAAAAGATTAAGGTTTCGAAAGTTTTGAAGCCAAGTTTACAAAAGCCAATTATTTAGAATCCTGCAACTGAAAGGTGTCATATTATTTAAACATTGCAACAATTAGATAAAGCATAGACTAGTTTCTAACATATAAGAACACTTAAGATATTCAAAGCCCGAAACTTTCAGTAAAATAAGAAAACTCATGAACTTAATTAGTTGCTTAGCATGAACTAGATAGGAAGAAACATTAAGTATTAGGAAATTCTTCAGTGTATAAGGGAGAGTTAACACGTCTCTTGCAGATACATAAAATCAATTACAACCCATTAGTCTGATGTAGTTTTTGTTTTCGTTTTTCGCATTCTCTTTAGCTATTCTGCAAAGAATCACTTCTGCCAGACTTTCGGAAGTTAATTTTCATTTTTAATCATTGCAATCATTACTCACTTCGTTAATTATTCGACTTAAGTAATTTTTTGGGGGGAAGGAGAATTTCTATCAACATTATTGAAACAGAAGTTTCCGGTTATTTTGATTTATTTGTATCTGAAACAAGTGCTAGAAATTTTGTAAACAAATAATAGTTCCCTTATCTCCAATAATAAAGAATGCCAAACGTAACATTTTTAAAAACCATGGCATATGTCAACAACAAACCGTAAGACAAGTAAACTACTTAAATCTACCATAATATTTCATTATTTGTGCAAATCCTTAATTTCGCTTCATAGATGTGTACTTTACCAAATTTAAATGTTTCAGATGAAACTACATGTTATTTTATATAACTGTATTCTATGAAACATCATTTGGTTTCCTCAATCGACACTTTCTTTTTTACATTAGTCAAAAGCAAAATAAAAATTTAGTCAAGTAAAGTTATTCAATATACATAGCACATTTATATAAATTAGATTTCTCCAGGCTAAGAAGTGCTTTTTGTTTCCTTACGAGCAAATATTTATGTTGTTCTATACCATACTCTGAGGTTTCAAATTACATTTCACTTTTTGTTTGAATATGCTATGTATTACAGATTCTTACGAAATGCACACTCATAGCAAGGAAAATGCAGGTTTATATACACTTAATTTACTTTAAATTCAAAACAAAATCATAAATATTATGAATTATTTACAATACATAAGTTAATTCGAGAAATTCGTTGTGAAATTGAAATTATTCTTTACAAAGCAATTTTAAATATTACTGAAATTAAACATTCTTTCTGGAAACCTTTAATTTAAGCATAAAATAGTCTTATATGCATTAAATCCGATAATTAGTGAATTATTACCTAAATTGTAAGGTATGCACAATGAGACAAAAGAACATTAGTATTTTAGTGGTTAAGCTAGCTGAAATGAAAAGGTTTGAATTTTTGTGGAGTATAATCAGATATTTCGTAATCGAAAAATGTAATAAAATACCTGCATAATTCATGTCACAGAATTAGTCTATCACACCTAACATATGTCTTAGTTCACTTAATTAAAGCATAACACTAAAATTAGAGGAGAGAAATGTGATACGTTAGACTTTAAGGCTAACCACAAAAGTAAACCCAGCAGGATAACTGAAAACAATAAAATGTGTTCATATTAACAATTAGGAATTTCGAAATTACATGCTTTTACAGGTTCGTCGAAAAAAATTGCTGGGAACACAAAACTGTGTTACACAAAAAATAAACACATATGCAAGTAAATGTTTTACCACTATTTTTAGAAATGTGTGAAGTTTGATATACTTTTGAGTACATTTGGATATGTGCACCATTAATTGCTCGACATACGTCCAGACTGTACTCTGCCCATGGCTTTTGGAATACTTCCGAGTTCCAGTTATCATTCAACATTTTAGGTGAGTTGATATCAGTAATATTTTCGTTGTATCGGTAAAGTTTTATTTCCTCAGAAGAAAAGTTTCAGAAGTGTAAGACCTTGGCTTCTTGGAGACCACGGGATTGGGTTACTTTGGCCAATTCATAAGTTGGGGAACATCTCATTTAAGGCTACATGGAAAGACAGGGGGAAATTCGCATTCTTTAACTTAATTTTAACACAATAACTGCTTATGTTAGCTTAAGATTTGATTACTCAATACAGTTGCAAAACCCTCAGGATTTTTTGTTTATACATATGTAAGATATAAAATATAAAAGAAAATTACTAACTTGAACAATAGGCTTTTCAATTGCTGTTTTTCATTCGGTCACATCTCCTTCTTGTCTTTGAATCTAAAGAGCGTCATCTGAAAATTAATACTTTCTATTTGTCTTATACAATCAAGCTGCAGTGCAACACCTGCTGATCAGATTAAAGAAATACTTTACCATATATCTAGAATTTTGCTGTTGCTACCCTTCTTTTCTAATTCGGTCGCCGTAGCTTAGACGTATTTCTTAGCCTTTGCTGGCTAGTGTTCAGGTGTCTAAAAAATGTAATCTGTATAAAATTGAGGGGCGCGTAGCTGACCTATAATGATGATGTGTAACGAAAAAGAATATCTGGCCTAAGAATTAGTTATGAAAGAATAAAATTATGCCTGCAAATTACGGCTATGTCGGTCTTCAAGTGTAATTCTTTCTCTAAGTTATTACAACGTGAAGAAACGTAGCCAGTCCATTGCAGCTATTTTCCAATCATTCCATTACACACAAATACTCTCTCTCTCACACACAGATATATATATAGATAGACAGATAGTAATATATATATATATATATATATATTACTGAAAATCCTGCAAATGTTGCTCTCTGCCAAAGAACGTTAATTAATCTAGAAATATTATTAACAACATTAAACACCGATATACATTTTGTAATTAAAATATTAAAATTGGTACGAAACCTATAACGTCATCCATGTGCAAGTACGTTCAATGTTAGAACAAAACGAAAGCTTTAACAGCCACAGGTACAACCGCTCCCCAGTGAGTAAATATCCCCGCCTTCAACGTTTCTGATAAACAGTGTTCTTTTTCTAAGCAGAAAATTTTCTATAAATTTAAAAAGTTCAGTTCAATTTTTCTTAAATTAAAAATTGTCTAATCTATTAGCCTGAAAATGAATTTCCTTTCTGACCTCTACTGTAATACGAGAATATTAAATGAATACCACAGAAATAAAAACAATTAAAATTTACAGACAGTGCGGAATTCTAACTATTTACAATTAATTAACAAGTTTAAGTTCCATCGCCGCAGACGGTTCAGATAATTTCAGGAATCACTACTTCAGACTCAGAGCAAATTGTTAACACACCAGTAGGTGAAAATACTGGCTATATCGAACGCAAGCACGGAAGTTTGTTTACGGCCAACTGGACTTGCCAATCTTGATTTTCCCAGCTCCAGTTTAAATATGCTCTAAATTTTAAACTGGATCAGTTTAAATATTATTCACACGTGTGAAATTTTAACGTATGATAAAACAAGCTACTTGAAATAAACCTTAAAATTTTACCAACAGCTAGATTTCTGCCCAGATGTCAGTCAGTGGTGAGTTTTTGAAGTGCAATCTTTGAAACACTGAGCCCTCAAAAGGTAAACTTTACTCTGAAATATTTTTAGAATTTTATTTAGAAACCCTTATGCTATTATAATTATGCTTTTTATTAACAACTAAGATTTAAGTTTTCACATTGTTGTGTTTCTCTCCGTCTTTCATAACATCTTTCTTTTAATTTGGAAGTTTATGTTATTATCAGTTTTTCGAGAGTAGAAATTAAACAGCGATAAGCTGCATGGTTGATATTTTGGGAAAAAGTAGACTACTCAGCGTCCTGTGTCATTATTGCTCCATTCTTGCAGTTGAGCTGCTGAAGGAAACACTTTGGATGTAAGGAGGACGCTGGAATGGTTTCCTTCGGACGCTGAGGTTTCCTGTTTCTCTGGCGAGCAGTTCTACTGCTTCCTTACCTTCGAGGATTACATGCGCTTCACCCACACTAACTATATATTTCGGTAGCTATTGCAATGTAAATAAACTCTCACTTCCAGTAATTTAGTGCTTTTATTCTTACGGTCTTTTATTCTTAATTTAGTGCTTTTATTCTTATTCTTCTGTCATTTTGACACATTCATAGCTAATAATGGCCATTAGATCAACATGGCTTGCCAACAAAGCATTTGAGTTAAGAATTACAGTGTTTCACATCTGCAGTGTAAACATTTCTATTCGAATAAGTGTGAATTTATAAGTACCCATATCGCTAATAGTCTGCAGTACTAAAACTGGAAATCAAGTAAAATATTTTTTTTGTAAAGCAAGCACAATGTAAATGATGTTTAGAAAGTTGCCAGCAAGTAAAATTAAAAATTAAAGTCTGTGAAAAAGAAACAAAATGTCTTACAATATAATTTAATTTTTATTGTGAAAATTGACTTTTTCAATAATCAATAATCGATAAATAATTTCAATAATCTATTTTATGAATTTTTTCAACAAGATAAATCATTCACTTCGGATGCTTAAATTGCCCAAAACAATATTTCAATGCTAGTAATACGACGACATGATATCATACAGGGGACAGATAAAAGTATAAGATTTAAAATGTGGCATTTTTTAATCAAAGTTTATTATTTTTGATCGTAATGCTTAGGACTCATATTAGAATTCTGACCGTGATTACTTTAAAATAAAGATGAAAAAGTAATTCTAACCTCTAAATGTGTGAAAACCATGAACATTACGAATTGTCGGTAAAGAGGAAAAGAGATAAAGAACGTTTTAGTAAGCCTAAATTGCAAAATAACGAGAGAAAAAAAATAAAGAAAATTAACAAAACCGAACTAAAAAGAGTAAGATTAAAAATAATTAAAAAATACAGTGTTTCTAATAAGATACCTTTAAAATCGAAACTTAAATAAAATGCATGAAAGAGGAAGGAAAAAAAAGATAAAAAGATAAATCGTTTTAACTCCTCATGGCTTTAATTTCTTCCTTTGTTAAAACTATAATGAGCTTAAAAATGATTGCCATGAAACCCTGACAAAAATCAACAGTAATGAGAACAAAAAATATCACAGGAACGTAGAAACTAAATTAAAATTTTATTCTGTAATCAAGTAGCAAGTATAATGCTAATTAATATCTTCTAAAAATTTTTATTTTAATTATTAATTTAATTTATATTTATAAAATGTACACTATGTTACATATTAATGCTTTTCTTGTTGTTCATTTTTCGCAGGCTTAGTAGCAGCGTTATTAACGATGAATTAAATTCAGATAAAGCTATATGAACTTAGCTCTTGATTTTAAAATCTGGTATTCTGAAATGCAGAACTAATTCGAAGTCAACCGTGTGGCAACAAACAACGTTTACTGATCGGAACAGTATAGCTATATCCTAAAACTTCTTCCAAAATACACGGATTATGATTATGCTCATCAAATGATGAAAGGCATTAAATAGCAGAGGAAATGTTGCATAGAATTTGATAACACAACTTTAGGCTTAGGTGCCTTAAATTATTTTTATATCAGCATTAGCGAATGAAAGTAAATTTGAAAGCCAGTTATAAAATGCATAATTTAAAAAAAATGCTGTAAGTAATACCTTAATATTTTGCATAGATTAGTATTGTTGCGTGCGTACGGGTTCGCTATAGAGTGAATGCACAAGTCGTAAAAAGTTAACAAACATTTATTCTTTCCACAAGAAATAAATAAAAATGCTGAAATATTTTTTCACAGATATTCACACAATATCACAATATCTCAAACGTTTAGCAAAAACTCAGTTCGAAACAGATAAAATAATTCTATCTCACAGCGAAATTGCTACAATCAATACAGCATTAAGTAAACAAACAGCAGTTCGCTTTTTACAGCTACAACTACAACAGCAACAACAACAACTGAGATGAGGTGTTTGAATTCTTCTTTTATAAGCTTTTTTTTATTATCAGTAGAACAATCTCGATTTTTCTAGATTTTTCTGGATGACAACAGTAATTACGAGATATTTATTTATTAAGCATTAAATGCATGCGCTCTTTTATTTTTATTTTTATTTTTTTCTACGTAGCTTTCTCTTCAAAAATCGTCTGCGTTGCACGGGGAAATAAAAAGGAATTTTAATTACAATTCTAAATAAATAGCCAAATAAATGTGAAATTCGTAATATTAGCAATCTTTATGAAATAAAAATAAAAATATCAGGAATTAGAATACTTTCAAACTCATGTACTAATAGGTTTCAGCTAACATAATACTTTACTAAACTTGCTACGGTTCATTCGAATTTTCGAATTCAAGAAGGCAGATTTCTTTTTTCATTTCTAACGATTAGCAGTAAAACCACGAAAGTGCAAAATGTTGAGAGCAAAACCTTACAGTCGCAACAAGAACACTTACTTAAATTTGAAATTTAAAACAAGTACGTTGATGAAAGCGTTTAAATAAGTGGAATCACATTTCAGTCTTAGAAGATCATGCATCAGCTCTCCAGCCCCGTACATATATGTAGAAATTGACGAAAGAAAAATTTATTCATAGTAGCTTTAATGAACTTGTTTGAATATTAATAACAAGAAAGATTAGCTAAGATTACCAAAATCGGTATAAAACGACTTTCACGTGCTGATATTTTTTCAATTTCCCGAAAAGTGAGTAATATGCATATGAAAGCATGGGTGTCCAAAATATCTGCTTGACTTTGAAGACTTGTTTAAACGAAGGAAAGACCAAGCAAACTCCTACTAACAAAATTCTGTGTAAAACTTCTGTTGGAATTTGATAAACATATAAATTATTTTGTCAGTCTTAATAAGATTTAACACTATTTTAGATGAAAAATACTTTTCCAGAGTGAATTAATGTACAGAAGAACTTACACCAAACCTGGAGTCAAAATACTATTAAAAAACACTTTAATGCAGCACAAGGTCTTTCTTTTGGTATTGGAAAAAAGAGAGTAAAATTTCACGCTCTTTGAATTGAGGCTTTTCAGTTCAAGGATGAAGTGTTGCTAAACTTAATTATTTCTTCAAAATAAATCGGAAGAAAACTTACCGTGTTTGTATCCACTACAATTAGGCTAGGATGTTATGCATCAGACTTATTCAGACTAGTGTTTTTAAAACTGTAAATACACTGCTCAACATTGAAAATGCAACACCAAGAAGGAGTGGTCAGAAATTTATGCAAATTTTAGAGTTGACGCACGTCACTGAGTTATGCGAATGATGTGAAATGCGCAGCTCTCCGACGCACGTGAAGTAAGATATAAGGGAAGGAACGTGCAGAATGGGAAATATTCGTCTCGTTATTTCTGCCAGACGAATTATCGAAGAAAGTTGGTTTTCGTCCCGAAGGATACGTGTAATAGGAGAGAATGCCAGGCCGCTGCCAACGAAGGCACTTCCAGCAGATAGACGATTTTACGAGGGGTATGGTTATCGGACTGAGAAGGGCGGGTTGGTTCTTACGTCAAATCGCAGCTGATACCCACATGGATGCGAACACGGTGCATCGGCTATGACGAACATGGTTGGAACAAGGAAATGTGGGAAGAAGGAGGGGTGCAGGTGCAGCCAGAGTGACGTCAGCACGTGTGGATCGATGCATCCGCCGACAAGCTGTGGTGGTCTCCCAAGTCACTTGTACCGCGATTCTGCAGCATGTGCAAGATACCCTGGATGTTTCCGTGTCGACCAGAGCCATTTCCTGTCGATTGGTTGAACGTGGCCCGCACTCATGGCTTCCGTTAAGAAGACTATCGTTGACCCCACAACATAAACGTCAGCGTTTAGAATGGTGGCGGACTGGAGCGATGTGGATGACAGAATGGCGAAACGTCGTGTTCTCAGATGAGTTACGCTTCTGTTTATCCAGTGTCAGTCGCCGCATACGTGTGTGGCGTCGACGTGGAGACAAATCTAACCCGGCAGTAATTGTGGAACGTTCCACCCCGCGACAACGTGGCATAATGGTTTGGGGCGCTATTGCCTACGATTCCAAGTCACCTCTAGTTCATATTCAAGGCACTATGACGGCCCAACGAAACTTGGGTAATGTACTGCGGCCGGTGGCAATCCCCTACCTTCAGGGGCTACTTTTTCAGCAGGATAACGACCGACCGCACAGTGCTCGCATCTGCCGATATGCTCTGCAAGGTATCCAGATGCTTCCCTGCCACAGAACTCTCCTGACCTGTCACCAATCGAACATGTGTGAGATGTGATTGGACGCCGTTTGAAGACTCAGCCCTGCCTCGTTCAGAAGACGAACTGTGCAAATGGTTGAAAGAGAATGGAGAGACATCTCTCAGGACACCATCCGCACTCTTATTAACTCTATGCCTAGACGTGTTTCTTCGTGCATCGCTGTCCGCGGTGGTCCTACGTCCTACTGAGCCGACGCCGTTCTCGCTCTGTATTCTGACTATCATTCTGAAATAAAGACCACTTATTGCTGCTTGCTGTCTCTGTCTTTTTTCCAAATTTCATCAGTTTCTGACCACTCCTTCTTGGTGTTGCATTTTCAATGTGGAACAGTGTAAAGCTAGTTTCTCATAATCAACACACGACTCATCGTTTAATCAATTCTAAAGAACACACTTCGTAATAACTAAAGACAGTTTAAAGTTACTTACAATTTATGTCTGCGTCTTTCCCTTTTACATTTATAACGAGTCATTAGGTTTTTATGAAGCAGGGAACGGGAAAAATGTGCAGTGCCCTCGCCGGGACTCGAACCTGGACCTCTTGAATTACTCACTGAGTGCTACCTTTACACCGCGAAGGCATATTAGAAAGAAGAAGGTAGAAAAAGGCCTTATAATTTATTATATCTGACTTTCTTTTTTTTGTTTCCTTATATTACGTGCTCCGCCCTAAGGCACTACACGAAAAGGGAGGGATGCCCCGTGGAGATCTTTTTAAGGGAAACTGGCTCGTATCCACGTTACACATGGGGAAAACCACGAAAACGCCCATGCAGCCAGCCCGTTCGGCGGGACTCGAACCCTGGACCAAACTACCAGTGTTCGGCGGCTTTTACCGCTCGGGGGCCATATTTGACCTTTAACTGCAATATTAATATATCAGTAATATGTATAGGGTGCCAAACATAAAATAGAGTTCGATAAAATGAAAATAGCTGATCGAGATCGGCAGGAAAGGGACAGCAGTTTAACAGACATAAGTAAAAATATAACAGCAGATGTTATTTACTGACTGCAAAGAATCCCACGTATGCCCAGTGAGATTTTGATTGGAAGACTAACCTCGCTTAAGAAATTATTAATGGCTGCGAAAGTTTTGCAAGATTTCAAGGAACTGTCAGTGTAAATCGTAAATCATGAAGCTTTCGCATAATATCAAGTTATCCCGCATGACCGTTTAGGGAATTTTGCTCCTTTTTCCTGAGATAAAAATATGGGCTTAATTATAATTACAGAATGCATTCAAACAATGATGCTATCCTAAATACAGACACGTAAAAGTGGGAATTGAACACTTACTTAATATCGGGGAACCCTTCTTTTCAGAAAGGTAACACACTTTTTCGTTTCCTATTGAACTTTATCTTTATTTATGTAAAATGTACCACGTGAGAGGGAATCTGATCTACAAAATTCCAATAACTATTAAATTTGTTAGGCTATTTGTTGCTTGTTAAATTTGTTATGTTAAGAATGTTAAATCATGCTCACTGTATGACTAAGTTTTAATTTCCTTTCCACACAACAATTTGTCCCCGAAAGCTAATTCCTTTCAATTGAGACATGCTTTTTAATTAAACTGAGAACTGTTTTATATAAGACTAGATTTAATGGAAGGACTGGTTACAAGCAATATTAGCTATTGTTACTCAGAATTGAATGAACTTAGAGCAAATCTTGACTGTAAATCTTTATACGCTAAAGTGCATTTTCGGTATACAGTAACAGTAATGTCAGATCGATGAAACACAGATGAGCAGTATGCACAACTACGGCGCAACTTTAAAACACTATCTTGAGTATCAATCTGGAACATTCAATCCACTAAAGTGCTTCAGCAGGCAACTCGAATCCTGAAACAAACAACGCACTGTGCAGCCTTAAGAAAGCTCATAATATCACATAAAAAAGAAGAAATTGTGGTTAACATAGAAACCAATTTCAACATTGAAATGAAAGTCACGAATAACGTTTCTTAAATCTGCACCGTCAAGTTCAGCGGTACTGCTTAGTAGTTCATGTTTCTTTGAAATCTTAATCACATAAAACTCTTTACATTTTTAACTGATGCATTGTTTCATTAAATTAGTGTCAACATTGTGCTTAGGTTACGTATAAAGGTAACTGTTGTCATAAGTAAAGATCACCTGTGTAATGTAGGTGTAAATGAATATTGGGCTAGGAATTGTTTTCTAAAGTAAATACCTCTTTCATCCCTCCTACTGTCTTGCTGTCTGGCTGCGAAAAGCACAGATTTCCTAAAAATACCAAGAAAAAAGGTATTGATATTATGATTATAATACGGTTCTTTATATTAACTGCAAAATATCCTTGGTATTCTATGCTTCTTTGAGACTACTTCTTTTCTTCTAATTAATATCCTTTGATATTGAGGCCCATTTTAAGATGCATGTGGAGAGAATTATTTAGCAGCGTCAGCAAAAGTATTCTTGGACATATGTATGTATGGCCTGGCCGGTTGGAAGGTTTTGATAAGAATAAACAAAATTGATCTAGGACATGCTGAATAAACTTTACTTGGTATATAGGCATATTTAGGCTCAGTATTAATGTTCGATATTAGAAATATCACAGGAAGTTGGTATTGCGACAGGAACGCGTTTGAAATTGTTATAATTATGATACGCGGACACAAACGATATTTGGTGCTGTGATGAATTCATCTCGGATGTTAAAGTAAATAAATATCGAACATAAATGAGATATGCTGTGATGGGATTTTTCAAGAAAAACTGCATATCAGTTTATTATTGACTAATTTGTGCATTAACAGAGTAATCATACTTAGTACATATTTAAATATTCACATGACATTCTTATATACTAATAACCTCTATTAGCCTTTAATAAACTTCATTAATTAAGAAATACTACGAATTATTATATGCATTATATGAGCTGATACCCCTGGATACATACCTAATGCAACTGAAGATCAAGGAATATGAAAAATAAACCAGAAGACGGTCCCGGGATACAAATTGAAGCTCTCTTTTATTTGATGTCGTGAGTCAAAGTCAGCGGAGTTTAATACCCTCAGAACAGCGTATACAAACACTAGGCGACCGAACATACCAACTGAAGCTGGACTTTTTTCGTGACACGGAGGAACGAAATATTCTCCCTTGTGATCTCCCGGATTTTATTTTAAAGTAATATATAATGCAGAAAAGGGAGGAGGGAAAAAGTGTATAAGAAAATAACTGGGATATAAAAGTTTTTTGTTTGTTTATGTTATAGCATTTTTTCCATATTCTTGCCGTTCCAACGAGGCAAGTGTTAGAAGTGGTATTAAATCTTACATTTATGGCATTACTTCATGTTGCCAGATCACTTTAAAAAGTCAGTCGCTAAGAGGCTTTTGTGAAAAAACATGTTTGAAAACTGTAGCTTTGATATTATATTTTTTGTCCAAGAATTGTTTCCTTTTCGAAACTCAGTTATTCAATTTAATTTTAATGTAATATGCGTAAATTCATCAACAGGAATTAGGGTGTTTGAGGGGTATCTTCCTTTCAGCAGAAATGAAATTCTTTCAGACATTCTGAGGGACTTTGTCTGTATTATTTAGCAAGCTCTATATTTACCACTTCGTAAAAGTAATGCATATATATACTAAATCTGATGATGTTTCATTTAAAGAAAGAGGTAGAAAGTCACAAAAGAAAGCATTGTTTGCTGAGCAATGATTTTAACTTCCGGCTATTTGCACAATAGAAAGAAACATTCACTTTCTTTAACTATGAGCATTCAATTATCCTGATATAGTTTTCGTAAACAGCGTAATATTAACACAATTAAGAGATACGAGCTGCAGTTTATTAATAATTCTAATAAAGTTTCATTGTAAAGAAAGACAGAGATTTCAGTTTACATAAATAAACTGTGGCATCAAAGAAAACTGTATTTGCCGAACAATAGCTCCGGGACTCTAGCGTATTTGAGCAGGGAAAACATTCCCGTCTGTAAATTGATACTTTTAATTAGTCTAAAATCAATTCTTTAAGTAAATCATAATATATCTCAATAAAGCACTATCCTTTTATTTCAACGATTTTTGAGATTAATATATTATGCCTACAATTGTTAATATATATAAAAAGGAATGATTGAGCAACATTAAGTAAACTAACAAATAAATAGGGGGAGGAAGGGACCCATGTTCAAAAACAAGTTTGAACTTACATTTTGAAACTACTTTTGATTCGGGTGAGATAATAAAAGGAATCGTGAGACTAATCTTTATAACAGATTGAAAACACTTCTTGAAAAATTTCATTACCTTTTTTTATTTTAAACATCTAATTTTACTTTTTTAAAGTTAGCACGTAATTTTTTTAATATAAATTTTTCTAACCCAAGAGGTAGAATATGTGCAGAAATCACCAGTTAAGAAAGATATAATAAGCGATTTAATGATTCTCTATTATATCACAGATGTTAGTCAACACGCTATGTCTAAGCATATTATTTCAAAAATACCAGGATCAACTTTCCGTGTTTTGTAAGTTTCGAAATATTCTTTAGAAACAGGAATGGAATATGTAGTGCTCTCTGTCGATCTGTAAATATGCCATGCTTCTAAATGTAGCTGGCTCGCAGAGACTACAAAGCAGCTATGAAGACGCAATTTAATTCATAAAACACACGATTCCATTCACAAAAATAAAATTACTTACAAGGAGTTTTCTGTCGTCACAGACGCCATGGAGTGAAAATTTATACTACCAAAATGTATACTGAAGTGTCAGAAAAACTGATATACCAGTGTAATATCTGGTTTTATCTCAACCGAAGCGTAAATACGCAGAAATGGGATAGGCATGGACTATAAGAATAGAAGTTCATAATTTGTTGTATTTGAAAGCATAGGATTTCCGTATTTCACAAAGGGTTGTATAACATCCCCGATGTGTTCAATAACACTGATATCTACTGCCTTTGTACAGCACGGCTCAGATAAGTGCCCTTCTAACCCTAATTTGGGTCTTTAGATTTGTTACATTTGTGTGGCGGGTCATTGTTCAGTTAGTAGAAATCAAATTAATCAAATTCATCATTGGTAAGGCTATGATATAAGTATTTACGAAGTACATCAAGAGCACTGCATCAGTTTAACTAGCTCAGCTTCACGAGTAGTTTCAGTTTGGGACAAGTTTGATGTAACAGCTGTGAAAAATATAGACCAGAAAGAAAGCCCGGTCTTTATCTTTTTGAACCCTTCTGAAGCTTACCGAATGGCATGATATGCACATTCTCCAATTTATAACTTTACCTTCGAGATGAATTTTGAAACTGTTTCTTTCACTTAGGTATTCTTTTCCAAAATGCGCACTTCACAATGTTCTAAAAAGATACATTTTAACTGTAATTCGCCACCACTTTTTTTAATGGACTAAAAATATAAAATCCAATAGTAACCAGTCATGGGAGCTTGTATTATAAGTTTTTCTGATTATCCAGTGAAAACTGCGAAAGAATTTAATATTTCTTTATTAACTTTCCCTGAAATACTTCACTCATATTCCAACGCTTACCCGAATGGAATTTCTATGATATCTTGTTACAAGAGATGTATCGAGAATCATGATAGAAAAGTTTTAGATTTTTTTGTAGTAAAAAATAAATAAATAAATAAAAAATCCGAAAGTTTTCATATTTTATAGCACACCCAAAGGGACGTTCTTTTCATTTATACATACATAAATGTTTCGAGAGCATTTAGGCTAACGCTCCTTTGGGCTAAAAATATTTAAAAACAGCATATCTTTAGAATTTCCGATAGACAGTCTCAAGCTCTGGAGATAAAAATATTTTATTCCGTTCACCGCATTTGTGTTTCAATGAACAGATACTTTTCCAACTCTACACACTGGTTTGTATTTCTCAGCGTCACCTTCAGTTACCAGGCAGACTATACATAAGTAAATTGTAAGCGAACCGTAAATAAGTGACACATTGCTAAAATCCTCATTCAGCACAGTCAGTCTTGACAGGGTCTCTTTAATAACCACAGGTCACAAATTCCCATCTTCCGAAGTAACTTTATAAATTCAGCCACAAATTTAATATTCTATACAGATTTTTGGCTAGGCCTAGCGACAATAGAATGCTCTACCAATTGAGTATAAATGCTGATAGTGATATAACAGGGGGTACAGCAACTCAGCTGGTGGTAAGTAAGTAAGTGTGTTGCGACTGCTCACTTTCAAATCGTTGAGTTTCTTAATCAAAAATTCTTTAAAATTTTAAAAATATGAATTTCATAATAAAACAAATTAAACATTTAAGATTCGGTCTTCCAGATGCCCATATTCGCGTGGCGGACTACGTTATTCAAAATTCGATGGACCTAGGTATCGTCGTTTTTTCATAATGTGATAAACATACCTACATTCTCTCAGATTATTCATTATTTAATTTCTTTAAATATAATGCAGGGCGATAATATTTGGTAGCAACAATTTAAAAAGCGATACAACCGTTTACAGTGATTTGACGCAAAATAGCATTTCGAGACTAATAACTTTTCTGGGCTAATTGCTTGATGCCTTTAACTTAAAAAAGTACATTTTACAAAACTAGCATGTAAAAAATACAAAACATTCTATCCGGATACTAGCTGACTGCATCAGTATTTCCATCATTACTGCTAACTGGCAAAGAGCAAGAATTTAAAAACCCATTTTTGTTAGAACTATAATTTTAAAACAATACTTTTAATGATATTAAAATATCATGATCCATATACAAGGTAATTTTTAACAGTTAATTACTAAAAAGAATAATTAAAATATTTAGTTTATATAAAAGTAATTTCGATCAAAATTTTCTCTATAGATAAATTCCAGGTATCATAATAAGAAGTCAATCCAATGTCTTCCCCCTTGATAAGAAACAAGATCATCCTAATTTTAACTTATAGCTTGGGGAATTTTGATAGATAAAAAATTTTTACCATTGATAAGCACCTTTAGATAACATTAAGAATCACCACGAGCTTTTGTAAAATCACTAAAACGTATAGTCATAAAAAAGTATACGTAGATCTTAATTGTCACTTCCTGAAAAGTGGGTTACTTGGTTGCTTAACAGGAATCTAAAATAAAGAAATTTTATTGCATATCAGTTTTATTTACAGATTAAAACTATTTCTATCTTAGTATTGCATTTGCAAACCTAAAGTCACGGCGAGAGCCAGGGAGAGGAGGACGCGTAATTGTATGGATTTGTATAGCAACGAACGGCAGCACTGACCTCTACGTGATTCCTGGTGGTTCTGCAACAGCCGTCCGATATCCCCCAAAAATTCTGTACCAACGTGATATTCATGAACGATAACGCTCGCCCGCATACAACTCGAGTGGTGCGGAGTTATTTAGAGTGAAACCAGTTCAGATCTGCCATGGCCTGCTAGATCACCGGACATGAATCCCATAGAGCATGTGTTGGATATGTTGGGACGACGGATAGCAACACATCGCCTCAACAAGCGATCAACGAGACTATTGCCAGCTTGCCTTGCCTTTGCCAAATATGCATTTCAGCTAGAAGGTTACTGCACTCGTTATTAGCGTGATGTTTCCATTGCACATTCTTCCGACCCATTTGGTGTCGTAATACATGGGTTTTTGTATGTCTTTGCTTTATTGTTTACTATGCGATCTAGTAATGTCACACCAAACTCTTGGATCAATTTCACGCATATCTATTAAACTGTTT
Organism: Stegodyphus mimosarum; assembly: GCA_000611955.2. NCBI lineage: Eukaryota > Metazoa > Arthropoda > Arachnida > Araneae > Eresidae > Stegodyphus > Stegodyphus mimosarum. Next base: position 610,077 of record KK121680.1, on the reverse strand, counting down.
TTGTTTTATTCCGTGTTCTGCCATTGTTGTTTATTTTTTCATCAGTAGTATATTGCTCTCCTTTTTCTATATATGCATATATATATATATATATACCGGCAATGTACGAAACGGTGGCATTCTGCAGAATACCTAGCGTTTGGGGGCAAAGTATGAAATATGAGAATTATTTTATACTTTCCTTAGGCACTGCATAGAATACCTAGGCATTCTACAGAATAACAGATGTTACTTAGGTAAAATATGAAAACAATAAAATATGAAAAATTATTTTTAGTCCAAAGGGGCAATTTGCTCTGAAAGACTAATTTCGTTTTGGAATTTTGCGTTGAAAACTTTAAACGGCGAATCGTTTTTCAGATTGTTGCCACCAAATATTATCGCCCTGTATTATGTTTAAAGAAATTAAATAATGAAGAATCTGCATGAATGTACGTATTTTTCGCGCATTGTTATAAAACTTTAGCCATCAAAATTGAATAACTTAATCTTCCATAAAATATGGGCATGTGAAAGCCCTAATTTGAATTTGACATTTGTTTTATTATCGATTTTATATTTTGTAACACTTCAACGAATTTTCAATTAAAAACCTAAACGATTTCAAAGCGAGCAAATGGCAACATTATACGAAAAAAAATATTTTTATCTCCAGCGCGCGAGACTCTGTATCGGAAATTCTAAAGATATGCTCATTTAAAAATTATTTTGCGATGTTGCTGTTGAACTGAATTATTGTGATTTGAGTACGTAGAACATGTTTAATAAATAAAGGCAACACACAAAAACGTTAAAAAAGAGCTTCTTTGGAAGTAATTTAAAATCTGAAAACTTTCAGATTTGTTTTACATTTCATTTTATTATATTCATTTGATTATCTTTACTAGCAGGATCACAGAAGACATGAATTTGTTTTATGACAGGTATTGGCATGCATAAGCATCACTAATTTTTTCAAACACACACAACCGATAGCAGAAATGGAAATACGGTAAGCATGTCATCGTCATATGGTTTAATCCCCCATCGACTGTAATCTCATGATTCGAAACGAATTCTAATATTTGAAATGAATCGCAGATGTATTTCATACTTTGCCGCTTTGCTAGGAAATGTGTGAAATGTTAATCGTTTCACACATTGCCGGCCAATTTCCGGATTCCATAAAGTGGCTAGGTATTCTATAGAATGCTGACTTTCATACATTTTGGTAACACATACATACACTCACACACATACGCGAAGGAATAAGCAGAAGAAATCTAAACAATTAAACACCATACAACATGCATCTCAGAGACTCTAGAAACTGCTATTTAAATTGAATGTAAGGAAAAGATTGACAATAAAATTGATTAAAAACATTTTAAAAATTTATAAAAAGATATTTACCGAGAAAATTAACAGTTTTAAAATATTTGTTAAATTTTCTTTATGTTGTGCAGTGACTTATTTAGCCTTATTACATCTATGTCTGCAATGATTCTTATAACGTGCAGTTAATAGTCTACAGACAGGAAAAATTATTGTAAAATACAGTACAGAAAGTTAGATTGTACATAACATGATTTTTTTGCTTTTTACCTTATTCGGTACTTCTCCCGCCTTCTTGGCATGCTTTCGTGGTGTAGTGGTCAGCACACTCGACGTGTAACCGAGATGTCCGTGGTTCGAGCCCCGGCGAAGGCGTTGCTCATTTTTCATCACTCTTGCTTCCGTAAAAACCAAATGTCTCTACAAGTGGCGCCCGAACTAAAAGATGGTGGATGATGATTCTCCAGCACCATGATTTGGCGATTGGGCCCACTAATCCCCAGTCACCCTTTAAAAGGGGGAGTGCATAAGGTATTTCTCCCGCCGTATTCGCATGCCTTCATGGTGTAGTGGTCAGCACGCTCGACGCCTAACCGAGAGGTCCGTGGTTCGATTAACGGCGAGGACAATGCTAATTTTTCACGTCTTCTGTTTCAAAAAACACCTAATGTCTCTATAACCTTAACGTGAACGTCACTTCTCTCCTAATATAACAATCACGAAAGCAATCATCATCCCCAAAACATGCAGACCATGCTCTAAATCTTTATTCTAAAATTTTTAGAGAGGGAGAACAATACTTTTCTGTAGTTTGGTTTTTAGGTTACATTAGTTAAAAATGAATCAGTCGTAAATAAAAATGCAGGCATAAGAAAAAAAAAATAACAAAAATGTGTAAACGTCTCTAAGAAAATCACATGAAAATGACAATGGTAGCTAAATTATTTCATCAGGGGAACAGTTTTCTCTTCTCCTGGAGATTCATCCCCTTTTTTATAGAAACAAATTGTATTTCAGAATTTAACGTAACTTCAATCTCTAATTCCTAACCAACTGGTTGGCTGTCGGGATCTTTTTAATTTAGCAAAGCATAATCTGCACAAACTATTATATGTGAGTGTTAAATCAAGTAAAAGTAAATAAAATTAAATTACAATCATAATAACAGTAAAATGATATGTGCCATATAATATTACAATATACGATTAATACTGACTTTGACAGAATATAATATAACTGACTATTATTATCTTTGTTAGTTGAGTTTAAAATACTGATTTTAAATTTACGGTTCTATGAATTTACTTTTGTCAAGAAATGGAACAATAAGTAAAATCTGTAAGAGAATTAAGATGAATTTTAGCTGTTAGTAAAAGATAAATTACCCCATTAACAGCTGTAGGGTTAGTCTAGGGGGTATTCGATATCAGGACAGCTTTGAAATATTTGCTAAATTTCTCTTATATGCGGCAATGACTTTCTCTTACAACGTGCAGTTTGTAGCCTATAGACCGGAAAAGTGTAACACTTGAGTATAGCCTCTGATGTGCTTAAACAAATATAGCAAATTCAGTACGTAAAGGAAGACTTGTGCGTAACATAATCTTGCTTCCCTCTCAATGTCGCACTACTTCATTCGTACATGTAGCGGTTACGAATCGTTTAATTTCTTCTCAAACTTTTAGCCCGTCAGCGGCCGAGGATAGAGTAAACTAAAAACAAAACCACGGACGTGCATTTTGCTTCATATTTTAAGATACTGCAAAGAATGTTTGAGGAATAATCTTCCATGATTTAGGAATAGGATTTGTTTCCGGATTTTCGAAAAAGTAATGCAAAGAACATACAGCGATCACGATCAGTGTATGTTGATTGCCACTTAAAAATGTTCGATTTATCGGATATTTCAAGTAAAAGAAATCCGACCTACAGAAAAATGTTAATATTAATTGACAATAAATTTCTTACGTCAGAAACATCTAATTCAACTTACATGAAGAATGTAGAATAATCAAAGTTTTCCGCCTCTGATGCAAAAAATATTTTATCACCTTACAAAGAATGGGAGGGTTAATATAAAAAAAACTAAAATCGAAATATGTTCAAAAAGAACATTCCTGAATTTATAATCTTTTCAGAATAAATAACGTTTCCCGTTAATCACATATCTTACGAAATATCATTTTTTTTTGTAAGATAGGAAATTTTAGAGGAACAATTTCCCACCCTGGATAAAGAATAGTTTTGTTTGGAAAGGCATTAACAGTGACGATGCCTCAACAGCAGGCTTTATAAATGGATTGCGGGATAAGAGCACTATTGATTATAAGACTTGTCGTTCTTTGATATATTTTATACGGAAGAGAAAATTTCGTATTTAAAGCATTTCTATAGAAAGTTGCTATGTTAGAACATGCGATTCAACAGAATGAAGGACAAGGAGACAAACTATCCTATCGTAAACATGTTAATAACTTTAATTACTTACATAATAGTCAGTTATATTATATTCTGTCAGAGTATACATTTTCTTTGAACCCTTTAATATTAAAAAAATATTCTGTTTTTAAAATTAAATTCAAGATAATCTCTATAACCCATTTTATTTATTGATAATTTAATCCTATACAAGCTGTATTTTAAAAATATTTCTTGCATTTTTCTCAATTCATACGTTATATATTCTCACCCTTTATAAAAATATAAAATAAGAATTTCCGAACTTTAAAGAATAGCGAAACAAAACCTCTCTCTTATGTTTTAATTTGATTGAAGTATTTTCCCGTTATTTTTCACATACTCGGTTCCTCTTCAACTGCATTATGAAACAATTACGAAAGGTTATCTAAAAGCTCACAGTACTGTTAGGTAAGGGTGTCAGAGTACTCCGATAATAAACGGAAACTTCTGATGCTAAAGACAGATTAAAAACGTGATAAATCAGTTTTGTGAACAAAATATTTTTCTTTGATTTGTAAAAGTTCAGTTTATTGAATAAAAAAATCGTATAAAAGTTACTCAGTTCAGGCATAAAACAAAATATAGCTATCAAAGATGACAGTACCTATTTTACTCAGCTCTTCAGTCTAAATATCACTCAGAAGCAAAGCTGTCGTCTTTTCCCATGGCAATTGTCAAGAAACATTCAAGGGTGATAAAAAAATTTGATCCAAACAACTGCGAAATGTGACATTTTTCAATTAACTGCAATCCTCAAAGACAGCAGTGTAAAGTGGGGCACATACCTGCGTTGCATGCAGCTGTGGGTTAAACGTAATGTATCTGTGAGGTTTGGGGTGTCATATTGTCAACAGACGTCATTTACCTCATCATAAAGTTTCACATGTCATATACATATGCTCCATTACATGGTAATGAAGTAGGAGAAGGCAGAGCTGCAAGCAAAATTGATGCACGTACTTCCGAGTAGTTAATGACAGCACTAGACTCATGAGGTCAGGTGGTCAGAAGCTTGATAAATGTTACAAAGAAAGCAAAGTTCAAGCCCGCGAAGAGGGTATTTTCATCTACACTATCTCAACGTAGAAAGAGATATTTGAGGTGGTTAAGAAAATACTGGCTGGATTTAAAATTGGAAAACTGCTTTTCGAGCCCATGATAAATGCCAGCAATGCATTGGGAGTCCCGTGTTATGCGCCTACTGGAATTTTGCGTACATATTCCTGCGAACGTCATACTCCGACGAATTTTTTGTCACCTGCTTTAAAGAAAAACCTAACGACTGTAAAGTTGGCGCCCGAATTAAAAAGGTGGCGGAATATAATTTGTCACCATCACGATTTGATGACTCGGTCCTCAACTCTCCATCTTCTCTTTAGGAGGGAGAGTATGTAAGATAGTTTATTCCATATTACTGCATGCCTTTATGGTGTAATTGGATAGCACATTCCGACTAGCAATCGAGAGGTCCGGTGGTTGAAATCTGTTATAGAAATTGCACTTTTTACGTGTCTCCTGCTTCAAAAAGTCCTAAAAATTCTATAATTTTGCAAACAGATGACATCTTAAGAGACATATGTTTCGCCTTTTCATGAGTGAAGTTTGTCCTCAGTTCATTTCGGACGCATTGCCTTAGCCGAAATATCCAGACCTAGCGTAGCTGGAACTCTTTAAAGAGCAATTGAGCTCATCTTTAACCTCTCAAAACTTGCCAGGACATGAAAATGCGTTGCTTTAGGAATAAGTTCGATTGCCACACGAACTCAGAAACCGCCTCATTTCAGCATTCAATCACATTGTGAGAGTTATGTGACTGTGAATAGGGATTATACTCCTTAGTAGCCTCCTTTCATTCTCGACTCTACAAATTCTTTGTTAGAACTTCAGGCGCCGATTCGCCTTAGTCACGATCACGAGTGTGTTCCATGACTACTATATCATACTAAGTCAGTGATCAACCTATGCGCATGCAAATTTAATTCAAATTTGTTCACCGCTTCTGGAGATAATAGACCGAATTTGAAAAGCATCTTAATTTGGAACACCACTCTACTTAAAGATGCAGTAATTTAATTATTTATCAGTTTCTGAAAATGGTCGTTGATAAAACAACTTTTTCTCTTTATTTTGCAAAACAGTTACGGGAAAATTTCTTAATTATAAATAACGCTAAGGCAAAAAAATATGTTACTTTGAATATTGCTGTCCCTTAAACGTTCATTTCAAAAGAATTATTCATTCTGAATTTTCACTTTTGATCATAATAGTGCTATCAAACATACAGTCTATGGACTGGCTCTCAGATCCACAACTGGGTTTATATATATTTTTTTTATAATAATAATTACGCATTTCTTGAAATAAAATACAAGTGCCTTAATTTCTTAAACTTCTTTATTCAGTTGTAATTATTTTTAATTTATTTTTATTGATTAATTTAGAAGATTGAAGTGGGATATGTAGCGAGAACTTCTCATATCACATGATTCATATCTCATGATAGTTATATACGATACGTATCTAATTTGGTTTACTCGGGTGCTCAGGATTTGGTTTTGTAAACATATAGGTAGCAACTGGAAATGGATATTTATTATTACGATGATAACGCACGACGACTTGAAAGTTCTAGCTGACTCTCGCAGTAGCTAACATTATCAATTTTCGTTCTACGTCACTCAGCTGAAAGTCCTTATATTTTCAGTGATTTGCTTTTCTATAAACGAGTACTTTGTATTTCCTATGTATGTCACAATACCTATGCAATAATCGGTTTTATATTCAACATTATACATGATATTTAAAAATGCAATAAAGAAGAAAACTTTGAACTCATCGCACTGTAATTTCGAACAAAAACTGCTTACTTTCAAATTTAACCACCATTTTAATGGCTATGTGGCACGCTTAAAGGTTTGAATGTCACAAAGAAATGTTTAACAATTAAAAGTAGAAATGAGTCGAAACGATCATGTTTCGTGAATAGTAACTGGGTTATACTAAATTCCATTTCATTAACTCAATGAGAATAGTTAATTATTTAAATTTTTAATATATTATTAGCTTATACAATGGGGAAAAATTATAGGGCTATTGTTACTTTAGTTCAAAAAGGTTAGTTAAAAAAAAGCTGCAACCCTTTTTTGAATATTATGACTGCCACTTAAATGCACTTTGTTAGCCATTGTATTGAGTCTGGAAATTGATTGACATATGCATGATATCATTTTATGGTGAGTTCTGATATAGCAAGTATAAGCGAAAATAATGTCTAAAAGAACTGGCATATTGAATGCGAATGATGAAGAGTTCTGAATACATGGAAAGTATTAAACTATATAGTAACAGACCAAAAAATGACAGGACCTAATGTTTAATTTATTCTGCACATTTATAGTAGTTAGATTCCAAAATGTATTTGGGATAAAAATTCTTCAATAACTGAGCTGAATATAATTTTATTGCTGGTGTACAGGTACGCAGTCTACCTCGGCTAGTGAGAAATTAAGGAATGAAATTTTGTGCGAATTATTTTGATCAATACGTTATTTTCTTGTGCTGAATACTTTTTTTCTCTTCTACGTTTTTGTCTGCTCTATTAGAAGATGTGAATTGAGTTTTAAATAAAGAGGGAGAACCTAAATTTATTAAAGAGGGATGGCAACTTCAGTCTGTTCTGTCGAAATTTTTCTCTCTGTCTTTAGCGCTGTACTGCGAGTTTGGTGAGTTAAATTTAGATGGTGAGTTAAATTCGTGGGGTGGCAAATTCATATTCGTAGGCTTTAATTTTAAAATTTCTCTTTTAAATACTTTGAATCAAAGTTATCTGTCGAGACTGTGAAAAGCTGGAAGCAATTTCGTTAACTGTTTTGATTCTGCAACTTCAGGCTGAAGTGCAGATAAATCATTTAGTTATTTTAATATAAATCACTGGTAGGTTATTGAAAGGTAAATGCAGGACAATAATTTGTCAAGCAGTCTAAGAAATTTATATTAGCGTTTAGACTAAATGAAATTGAGTTTAACCTTCTAGGTTCACTGCTTCTGTAATAGAGTTCCAGATGATCAGTTGATAGATAAGGAGAATCTAGAGTACAGAATTCGATATCAAATCAGTTCAAAAACGTTTCGAAATTATTATAACTACATTGGAAAGTATAATTATACATCGGCAAACTTACCATATTGCACTTATATAGTAAAATAAGCATGGTCTTTCTTGAACTAAACATTTTACTGCTGTCATCTAAATTGCTTTTTTAATATTGCATGTTTCGAACATGTTTTGACTTTTATTAGTATTGAAACGTATAAGGTATTTCTCTCGCCTTCTTACATGCCTTCGTGGTGTAATGGTCAGCCCACGCGGCGAGCATTCGAGAGGTTCGATTCCCGGGGAAGCATTGCTCATTTTTCTCATCTCCTGCTTTCAAAAAATACCTAATGTCTTTACAAACGCTTTCGGAGATCCTTACATCTTAAAACTCACTAGGATAAAATCGCAGAATCTTTTATTATAGCTAAAATTATTGGTATTATGGGAAAACATATGAATATAAGTGAAATAAAATAATATGTGACATAATAAAATATTGTAAAATCAGATCTCATGCTTCTAGAAATTTGTTAATTTTAGTTACGGCTGCACAACTTTGCTTATAAAATCTTGCAATATTTTCAGCTATAAATTTAATTGTTTCCTCTCAAGCCTTTTACGTTTACATTTGAAAACAAAACCATGGACATGAGAAGCTTTTATTGAGAAGAAAGCAAATTGTCATCTCAAATCCAATTTAAACATTTAAGAGAATCCGCGTCATTTACTTCGTGAGACCTTTACTCTGTTATATTCTTAGACGTGCATTCTATTATTTATATCTCTTTAAATCTTTAATGTTTAGGCTTAAAAAAGAATTGCATAATCTGTATATAAATCAGAATATTACAAACGGCCAAAACTAGGCGTATATTCTCTAAAGCTAAATACTAGCGATCAGTTTCTCCTTTGGAATTAATATAATTCATGTAATTTTGAATTAAATGTTAATATTTAAACAGTTAGACTTTTCTGCTGCTGACTGTCCGATAGAAACGTATGCGCTTCGTAAAGCTTACCGAAATAGCTGCTCAGACAAAGCAATCGCAACTGGCGTCCGAGTCTAATTCTCAAATCTCACGAATCAAGGTACATTAAGCCTTCAAAAAGCGATAAGTGTACTCTTAAGCCCTCTAAATATGCAGCACAGCTTATCAAATCCAACCTCGCGTACATATCCAACGACAGACACGAGCTTCACCGAAAGCTACAATTCGGCGAAGTGCAATATATAACGCAATAAGAGTGAGGGGGAGATTAGCAAGGTAGAATAAACGCGGGAAATAGTAAACAGGGTACCTACCCTAATCTCTTCAGCTAATTAGGTACGTTGATTGGGAAGTTTCCACTAAGTTTAACTTACGAGAGAGACACCAGAGTTATTCTAGTAAACGAAAACCGTGCGGTAATTATGAGTGGATACTTGAATTCAGAGGAGGAAATAACTGTGAATAAACTAAAAATGGTTTAATTGCATTTGACGAGGGAGATAGCTGCGTTTTGGCCTTTTTAGCTATTAAATGCTCTGTAATGGAAAAGAATGAAGTCAGGTAATTTAATCGTTAGATTATTTAATTTATTCAAAGGATGTGTTTTGGGTTAATTAGAAGCCGAAAGAGTGAAAGGTCTTATACTTGAAATATCTAGGAGAAATAACAGTTCTTTTATATGTGGGCTAACAGCACACTGAGGCCCTGGATTCGGTTCTAGCTACTAATAAAGCTGACTTAGGGTGTGTGAGGAGCGACTCAGGCGTGAGCTGACCCAGGAGTGACAAGCTGAGAAAAAAGAATAACTGCATCCAGCCGTTCATGATAATGCTGTCTGTCAGTCTTCTCCATCTTTGAAAAACCTTTCGCTAAGCCATATAGAAAAAGAAATTAAAGGCATACCAGGCTATTAAGAAATGCTACAAAAGTTTTTGTCAAAACTAAAATCTGTGACAAAAAAAAAAAGACAGCTAATAATGAGAATTAGTGCTCTAACGAAAAAGGAAAGATTCCTAAATTGGAATGAGATAAAAAAGTTACTCCTTACCTAGATAATGTTACATAAAACGGATTAATGTTTGCTCATGCGTTGACGCCCGTGTTCAGATGGATATAGCATTTCATTTTTTTAACTGGCATCTTCAAATTAATCAATATATCATTTTTTCGCTTCCACCAGTATGATATGAAAAATTTGCGTTTTTTAATGTTATGTTAAAATGTCGCTAAACTGGTTAATACAAGAAGTTTAGAAGAACATACTTTTGAAAAACATTAAATTTTTGATTTCATAACACGGATAATTGTATAAAATAGTATTTAAAAATAAGTTAATACACACTGTAGGGACATTAGGTATTTTTTGAAAGCAGGAAAGATGAAAAATGAGCAATGCCTTTGCCGGGACTCGAACCACGGACTTCTCGAACACGCGCCTAGCGTGCTGACCACTACACCAAGAAGGCATGCTAAGAATGCGGGAGAAATACCTTATAACTCTAAAGTTCAGTAATTTCTTGAAAAAAATGTAGGTAGTTGACAATAAGTATACTGCTGCAGAAAATCATAGGTCAACAGAGATTTTGTCACAGAACGTATGAGATATGTTTTCTATGCATTCGTGTAGGTTGATTTAGGCTGATTTCAGATATGAACTCAGAGATTTGCTCTCACTGAATGATTCTGAATGACGCCATTACTTATTATGAAAATGTTTCTAAGGAATGAACGGTTGTGATGAAGTTTAACTGTAAAGATTAATTAATAAAAATATGTTATTCGTGATAGAGTTTCTGGGTTTATTTCAAATTTTTATATTTTTGGTGTTGTTTGCAATTAACTTTATACACAAATTGTAAGCTAAAACTCTTAATAATGAAAAAACGCCTTTACTATAGAATTAGTTATCGTGGTCGATGCGAATAATATGAAAGAAACGTATAAATTCTCCTACAGAAAGCTTAGCATAAAGAACATACACTGGTGTGCAAAAATTAAGGACGAATAAGGAAAAATTAGCATATCAGCTGAACGAAGAGGCAGAGCGGACAGAAAGACCAATCAGGAGATTAAGTAAGGTGATGTACGGTACCACATGCGCAGATATGCAGGTAGACGTAATGGGGGGAGTGTCTGAGTAGTATATAGCATGTTGTCGGTGTAAGATCAGTATTTCTGGCCAAGAGATTGCACGCCGTATAGCAGTTAAAATCACACCGAGTTGCTGCTTCAGAGAATAATGGCGAATAATCAATCTGTTAGACGACATCTGGATGCTTTTACCCGAGGTCGAATCATTGGGAAGTTGGAGGAAGGCCGCAGTGTGACAAGTGTGGCTGCAGAGTTCGGAATTGCTCACAGCATCGTTTCACGACTTTGGAGACAATTTCAAACTACAGGGACAGCTATCCGAGGGTTTAGTAGTGGTCGTCCACGTCTATCCGGGGGTTTAGTAGTGGTCGTCCACGAGGAACCACACCCGCAGATGACCGGTATATTGCCTTACAGGCCAGAAGAAACAGGCGGCAGACAGCGGGAGAAATCGCTAGACACACGACACAGGCGACTGGACGACCGATATCGCGTTTTACCGTGGCCAGAAGACTGCACGGTGGTGGTTTGTTTGCACGACGCCCTGTACGGTGTGTACCTCTAACGCCTGCCCATCGGAGAAGGCGTTCTCTGTGGTGCCGGGAACACCGGAATTGGAGAGACAATGAATAGGGACGAGTACTCTTTACAGATGAGAGCAGATTTAGTCTGAGTTGCGATTCTAGACACATACACATCTGGACAGAGCGGGGAACACGTAATAACCCCTTCAACATCATCGAAAGGGGCTGTTTTGGAGGTCGCGGAGTTCTCGTTCGAGCAGACATAATGCTTGGTAGCCGGACCGACCTTCATATCTTCCCAGGAGGTTCGTCACCTGGGACTGCTATTGTAATAAGGTTCTTCTTCCTTACATGGGTCTTTTCACAAGGGCTATGGGTCCTCAGTTCCTCTTCATGGACGACAACGCTCCACCTCATCGCCCAGTTACTGTCGAAGAGCTGTTGGAGAGTGAAGATATTGAACACATGGATTGGTCGGCAAGGTCTCTGGATCTAAATCCCGTGAAGCATGTACGGAATTTAATAGGGAGCCCCGTGGCAGCACGTAACTTATCGCCAGTAACGATTCCGAAACTGCGATTGGTGCTACAAGAGGAACGAGTAGCAGTGTCTCAACAGCTCATTAACAACCACATATCCAGCATGCACAAATGATGTGAAACCTGCCTAGCAGTCAGGGGAGATCATATCCCCTATTAAAGACCGGATGTTTCTTGCTGGACACCCATCACACGGTTGTTTCGGCCTTCAGTCGCATTGCGCTCCATGCTACTTTTTCAATAAAGCTTCTTTTTATCCCTCTGATTTCTCTTTTAGTAAGTGTTGCTTACATTACTCATGTCCTTACGTATTGGGGATCTTACGGTATTAAATGTGTTGATTTGGAAAGCTTTTGTACAAAGTTATATTGAAAAAACTGTCTCGTCCTTAATTTTTGAACACCAGTGTATATGAAATATTTGTGATTATTTGAAAGTATTAGAAACAGTTTCTTTGAATTTCAACTGGCTACATGCAAAACAGTAAACATACAGAAATAGTAAAAATCATTACACCTGAAAAAGAATATGCCAAGAGAAGCATGGGTAGCTCTTATTGTTAGATTAAAAGAGATACAAAGTTATAATGCCACCAAAAGAGCATTGATAAAACTTGAGACATTGTAATCTCACTTCATTACAGATTAAGCTTGGATTTATGGAGAGGTTTTTTAGGGTATGGTCTCTGATAGTTAAGGAATCATAAACCTGAGGAACAAATTTCGTAACTTTATGGGACATTAAAATCAAATGAGGTTATGAGACAACAAAAAAGAAAATTGTTTAACCTAGTTGAAGAATGTCCATCTTGGCAGACTACTTGCAAAAATTTATTGGTGATACGTAATCAGAGCACTGCTAAATATAGAGTAAGATCTTTTGATATCCTGCCAAACTACAAAACCCATGTCTATAAATTTACATTTCTGCATTCCCACCTGTATGCCATGTTTGTCAATCTCGAAGATGTAAATAATAAACACATTCAGCACTTAAGTAGGAAATTTTCTGATACTTAGAAAGATTATCAAAGTACTGGAATCCCAACCGTATGCCTACTAACTTTGCTGAGTTCGTTTCCTTAAGCCACGTAAAACAGAGTATACTTTTTATGATATAGTGTTTATTTCCCTTTTCGATGCAGAGATACATTTTTGTGCACTTATATAATATTTTAATGAAAAGATTCCTATTGCATATATCAGAAACGCAGCTAGTTTCACAAATTTTTATTCATTTAACAAGGGAAAAAATAAAGAATTTGCTTATATGCTTGCCTGTTAAAAAATGTATGCTTAAAAAAGTATATTGTCTCTTATTACGTCCTGACTCTATGAAATATTTTAAATTTTACAAAAGACTAAATAAATATTCCTGTCTGTTATTGTGCTTTAAAGATGCAAAGATCAAATTTGTAAAACTGAAATGAAAACTTCAGCACTACAAATCTCGGTGGTTAATTAGTTAATACACTATTCCCCAAACCGTTTAACCTAGTGACCCACGTGTTTGTATAGTTGTGATTAATGGCTGCATAAGTGTATAAAGTTTCTATGAAAAATGGAGATAATTTAATAATTACATATAACAAATACGCCGATGTAATTATTAATTACTGATTTATAGGTTATAAATTAATTCGGAAATGCAAGTAAAAATACAAAATCACATAGTAAAGGAACGAATATCCGAAAAGTCTCCGGGCTCACACTTTGGGAACCTCTGAATTCAGGCAAAAACCCAAGGGCTCTGTGACAGAACCTGCTTCATATATCTTCAGACTGAAAACCAAAGTTCAACCGAAAATTATTATAGACTATGCAGTTTAAAAAAACTGCCTGAGTATGTTTCATAGGGTAAGTGCCACACTTCCTTGCACAGACGGCTAAAAATTCACTCAGCGAACGAAAAGGAATATTAGAATTTATTTATCTATAAATGCATGAAAAACACACGAAAGAAATTGCGTCTCACAAATCTATACATCTTCTTTCAAAGAATTACAGAGTATCTTACTCCCAGCCATCGTGAATATATAAATTATGAAAATCCAAGGTATAGAAAAATTTCGCTCAAAATTGCTAATTAATACTTAATTCAAATCCAATATATTAAATTTTAAAAAATCAAGCATTATTTTCTATTTCTATTTATCTTCATTATATGTAATTTTCCCCATTAAATATCATTCTATACGACTAAATTGCTACGTTTTAAACTTAATAAAACATCATAAATAATATCACCATACAAAAGTTCCAAATTTATTTTAAATTTTTATTTGTTGTTAACTTGTACATTATAGAAGACTACTTTTAAGCACTTGTATGCGAAAGATGAGTACTAATCCACAAACTGAAATTAAAAGTAACAGATAATTAGTTGAGAAACATGACCGTGACATGAATGAAGTTCCCCATCATAATATTAGAAATACTTTTAGGTCAATTTAAAAGATTCTTCATATGTAGACTTAATATTGTAAATGCTTGTTCATCGTTGTTTGCATTATTAAACCCAAACAAGTGGCGTGTGGTTAAAGCCACTGGCACATAGTAATTCCGATTGATTTTGAGTTGGATGTGTCCAAAGTTACTCTTAGAAATAGTATTCTAAGATATTTAGGCTAATAAATCAGTTTTTTAATGCTCTGAATCTATACGGTAACTTCTCTCTTTCTGTTTTCCTGCCAGAAGGCAAATTTAGCTTGCGTGTATTTGAATAAAGGTTTGAGTTGCTTTTAGACAGAACGTTTCTACTTGCTGAAGGCCACGTTAATTAGTTGTTCCGCTACTATAAGCATTCCTGTCTACCGCGTTGCTTTATTAGTGGCAACAGTGTTCTCACGTCGGCGTAGGTTAAGAGCCAAATTGTGCGTTTAAATATCTCTACATAGCTTTGGGCTAATAAAGACTTAGATTTAGTTTTAATTAAAAATTCTACTTTTGAGTTCACGCCATAAATGTTGGCTGATTTGTAAGCACCGAGACGGCTTTCTGTTGAACTAACTGAGTTTTTAATAAAAAGGACTTTTACACACTTAGTACGTTTCTGTTTGCTTATCTAGACATAGGGATAAGTCGCTTAAGTCTACATAGGACACTTGACTAAGTATATGTTACCAAAAGAAGAGAGCCTTTATACTCGCGCCCGAACTAAAGTAAGGACCACGTCCCAAAAAGAATCCTAGATTTTGTCTGGCCCAACTCAACGTCGCAAAATCCACCGGGACCAGTTAGTCCAATAAAACGATTTGGATTCCTTGTGGATACTACGCGGCCAGTATGAAGCTAGCAGTGACTTTTGATGGAAAAAAGCCGGTAACTAATTTCCTTGAACATTTAAATTCGCATTGTGTACTATATCCAGTACCGGAAGTGCAAAATGTCACAATAACAATCGCCGCGTGACTGAGGCAGGCACTTAACTGGTGCAAATACATCTGCAAATTTGTGTTGGGTGATCAGGGAAACGACATTTACAATTTCGAAATATTTAAAAGCGCTCTCGTCAAAACGTTGCCCGTTGTAAAAGACAGGGTCAAGTTAGAAGCAGAATTTTTCAGTAAATATCAGTTTAAAGTCGAAGAACTGACTGAGTTCATATTATGGAAATACTTGAAAAGGCCTGACGAAGACGTAATGCAAGTTATTTGCCGAGGTTATTTCCTCAAATACAAGATTTCTTTGAATTAAGGAACCTAACGACAATCTGAAATCTGAAAGCAGACAGACTGCGGAAAATACACTTTTGGTAAGATATAGTCAGAGGCTAAATGATCAGATTTTTAAACGTGAACCACAGCAAGGCCGCAGTTTGGCCGGAATAAGCATTTTAGAACTAAGCAAAAGGATTCGAAGGGCAAAAAGAGGAAACAGGGGGAAGGAAATAAGCGAAATTTAAACTAAATAGAGTAACTGAAGATAAGAGGATAGAATTACCCTAGAGGCCAAAAAAAACTCTCTGAAGTTCAATTAAATAGAGTAGTCGTCAAAAATACGGGGTTGTCAGTAGTAATAGTATTGCTGAATAATGTCCTTTCGGATGCATTGTTAGATGCTGTGGCTCAGTGCAGCTTTATATCGGAAATATTTTCCGATATAAAGCTACACTGAGCTTTATAAAGTTTAGATTGTTTCGTGTCGCAGGAGAAAAAGTTAATGCCCTTAGAGGCAAGCAGTGTACATTGTTAGGGAATATTTAATTACACGTTCAAATTAAATATCAAGAACGAAAAAATGTCCTTTTCATTATAAAAATCCTCCAAGAGCAAGTTATTTTAAAGGTGGACTTTTAAAATTGGCGGGAATGAAAATAAGTTTCCTGGAGGCCACACTACAGCTGGACATGACGAAAATGGAGGAAGAGGAAGCACGACCTCCGGAGAATGAGGTCAAGGATCTATCAACAGAGGATAAACAGAAATTTGTGAAACTGATAAGCCAGTTTGCTACATTATTTGATGATCGGCCAGGATATAATCAGATTGTGAGCCACAGTATCGACACCGGAAACGCCTCTCCTGTAGCAGCACAGCCCTGTCGATACGATAAAGCTCAAATACGATAAAGGCACGATAAAGGTCTCATAGATAAAAGATGCTAAAAAGTAAAATTATACTTCCGATAAGTAGCCATACGCTAGCCCGGGGATCTATGCCGAAACAAAAAGTAACCTCCCACCTACAGGTTACAAGCCGTGGCGATTCGCAGTTGATTGAAGGAAACTTACGAGTGTTACTAAATATCCTTTTTATCCCCTGCACATAGTTCAAGAAATCATTCGCAAAATTAAAATGTACAAATTACGTGACTACGTTAGATCTGATGGCAGGGTATTTTCAAATTTGCGTAAAGCCAGAAGACATTCTAAAAACAGCATTTATCACAAAGTCAGGTGTTTATGCCATTCTAAAAATGCCTTTGGTTAATGAAGAGCTCATTCCAATTTCCCAAAGGCCATGGATGTAATTTTGAGACCTGTCCTAGGTAAAAGCACGTTTATTTATTTAGATGATATAATAATTACTGTTGAGTCAATTGACGAACACATTAAGGATATACAGGAAGTATTTTCACTTGAAACGATGCAGGATTAAAAACAAATGCCTCGAAATGTAAATTTGCAGTAAAGGGTTTTAATTACCTCGGATGTAAAATATCGAAATAGGTAATAGAAATAGGAAATTAAAAAAATAATAGCCATAAAAATTATCATCCACCTGAAGAAGTCATCTTCGTTTTTAAGCACATGTTAATATTATAACACTTAATAATTCTTAAAATCTGCGCAAAGTAGCTGTGCCCTTGTTAAAGTTAAAAAGAAAGAAAGCCTGATTTGCTTCGACAGCCAAAGCAAATACGGCAATCGAACAGCTTAAAAAAGCGTTAATTCAAGCACGGATATTAAAGTTACCTGAAGGCGATGAAAACTTGAAAATCGCTATGAAGGCTTCCGATTACGCAGTAGGTGCTGTTTTAACTCAAAAAGTTATCAAGTTGCACACTTTAGCAAAACTCTCAGTACAGATACAGAAAGGAAAACGCTAGCAGTTTTATTAGCAGTTAAAAAATTTAAAGTATATTTTGGAAAAATTCTTCTTCTTACAGTATATTCGGATCATGTGGTTATGTTTCGTTTCTACTATTGAAAGGATTAATCGCCAAGACTGATAAGAAGGACCCTTAAATCAACCTAATTATTAAACAAGCACCTGGAAAAGAAAATGTAGTGGCCGATGCTTTATTAAGAATAAAAATAGGTGAGAGCGGGAATACGATAAATTGTGCTATGCTTATGGAAAAAATTATTGACTCTCATGAAACTATTACTGCTTAATCGTAATTCGACCCCGAATTTAAAGACATTTATGCTTATCTAACATATCCTAATCATTTTGAGCATCAGAACATTACGGCAATTAGGAATTAAACAGCAAATTACGAAGTCATTGAAAACTTCTTATTTTATGCAAAATCTACTAGTGAGAATAATGACTTCAGACCGGTTATCCCGGCTAGTTTAAGGTTAAGCATTTTGTAAGAATTGCATGATTCGTCAGTTTCAGGCCGCCTTGGAATAAGGAAAACGGTACAGCGAGTTCGAAAGGCTCTTTATTTTCCACAGCTACAACAGTTTGTTAGTCAGTATGTCAAGTCAGTTTCTCGCCAAGCGGAGGTGTAATAACCGGAACAACAAAAGATAAGTGAAATTTATTTTTCTTCACAGATTCAGATTTCTAGTTTATATCGTTAAGTGCAATCAATAGCTGGTATTATTTTAAGTTTTGCCACAAACGAGATCATTCCCGTTGTTAAGAAGCAAGAAGCTCTGAATTTAAGCAAGCATTTATTCGCACTGATCTTAAGTTAAGTCTAGGAACAGAAATTATGTTTTAGTCAAAGAGACTGATGTTGAGGAAATTTTGGCAAAATTGTAAAGCAATTTATGTACAAATGATGTAAAGCGTAAACTGAATTTCCTTGATATAATGTATTATAAATGTTAATGAAGTATGCGGAAGCTTTAGAGTTCTGTTAATATATGTGTTAACGTAGAATAAATGCTTGCATAATTGTAATTGGAATCCTGAAGTGTGAATGAAAGGTTTAAAGGTAAGCTAGCAAAGTAAAGAAAATTGCATTATAAGTGAAAGCTAGCGGTGTGCATGAAATGAAAAGTTAGGCTCTCCAGCCAACACAAAAATGTAATCACCTATTCTGTTAGCACATTAGGTGCAGTTTTGAAATTAAGGGGTTTTGAAGTCTAAGTGTGTCTACGTTTCTAACATGTAGGATGTGGGTTAGGTGTTAATGTTGTAATACATATGTAAATCACACTTGCGCATACATTTCAGCACATATTAATGGAGAGAAGTGGAGAAGAAAATTTTAGTATAAATAAAAATGCATGAAAGTTCTGATCAAATTAAATGGAAAATTCGGATAAAGCAATTTGAATAGAAAATGATGTGAATTTTGTTAATCACGTTTACTAAATTCTTTTTTTCGTCAGATGACTGGAAAGACATCAGTTGCTGTTGTGTTATGAAGATTTGCACGCCCAGATGCTTTAAAATTTATTTTATGAGGGGGAGTTGTAATTTCTACTGCTTGTAAGAAGTTGGCTAATGGTTAGTAAAAACATTTAAGATCTTAACAAGTCGTTAAAGAGCTTCATAGCGATTATTTAAATTCCGGTAGAGAAAACTGTAAGGTATTTATGTTAATTAACCGGTCACTTTATCCTCCGAATCTATACTGTCATTTCTGTCTTTCCGTTTTCCTGCCAGAATGCAAGTTTAGCTTGCATATATTTAAGGGCTTGAGATTATTTCAGGCACAGCATGTTCTGTCCGCTGAAGGCTACGTTACTATTTGTTCCTTTACGATAAGCATTTTTAGCTACGGCGTTGCTTTTTTAATGCCGAAAGTGGTGTGACGCCGGTGTAAGTTAAGAGCCAACTTGCGCGTTTAAATATCTCTGCATAGCCTTTGGCTAATGAGGACTTTAAATTTAGTTTTAATTAACAATTATACTTGTGAGTTCGCACCATAAATGCTGCCTTATTTGGAAGCACTAGAGTGCCTTTTGTCCAACTTACTGAGTTCTTAATAAAAGAGTCTTTTACACTTTAGTACGTTTCAGTTTTGTTATCTAGATATACACTGCTGACCACCTTAAATGCAACACCCTGAAGGAAGCAAGCAAATAACATGAAATTTACAACATGCATTAGCGGAGGTGAGATATGCAAATGATTAGAATTTCAGCGCAGACGCACATCACGCGCGCCTGTGGCGCCACTTCAAAGCGCTATTTAAGGCATGGAGTTTTAGACGATTTCAAGTTCGGCAAATGTGTTTTTTTTTTCAAAAAAAGATCAATTATGCCTCGTAGTAAACAGCGATCATCGTTTAATCACGTATCCGAGTTCGACAGAGGAAGGATCGTGGCCTACCGAGAGTGGTGGATTATTTTTCAGGGAAATCGGTAGTCGTGTTGGACGAAACCAAACAACTGTAATGCGAATATATGACAGTTGGATGCAGGAGGGCACGACGGACCGACGTGTTCGATCGCATCCACCTCAGTGCACCACTTCACGTGATGACAGAAACATTGCGCGCATGGCAGTGTTGGATCGCTGAGTCACATCCCGAACCATAGCACAGCATATTCAGTCTGTAATGCGTCATCCAGTGTCTGCGCATCCCATTCGACGCCGTTTAAAGCAGAGTGGTCCGTCCGCAAGACGTCCATTGCTTCGTCTATCCTTGACGCAGAACCACAGACGTCTCCGCCACCAATGGTGCAATAAAAGAAGGATGTGGAGGGCAGAATAGAATGAAATTTTCTTTAATGACGAGTCACGCTTCTGTCTGCAACACCACAATGGTCGGATTCGAGTCTGGAACACCGTGGAGAGAGGATGCTGAACAGCTGCGTTATGTAGCGCCACACTGGTCCTACACCGGGTATTATGGTATGGGGCGGTATTGGATATCACTTTCGCACTCCTCTAGTACGTATTGCCGATACTTTAAACGGCCAGCGCTAAGTCTCAGAGGTGTTGGAGCCAGTTGTCCTTCCTTTTTAGGGCTTGCCCACAGCCATATTTCAACAGGATAATGCCCGACCACACGTGGCACGCATTGTCCAAGGGTTCTTCGTCATTCGCCAGATTGAATTGCTTCCCTGGCCGGCTTGCTCTCCGGATCTTTCCCGATAGAAAACTTGTGGTCCGTGGTTGATGAATCATTGACCCAGGTTTACATCCCAAGCTGCCGCACCAGATCAACTTTGGCAACGTGTGGAAGCTGCTTCGTCTGCTGTACCCCAAGAATACATCCAAAATCTCTTTGAATCAATGCCTAGGTGTGTGGCAGCGGTGATCGCCAAAAATGGCAGCTACTCTGGCTACTGATTCTGGAATTAACCACACTTCACAGAAGTCTATAAATTTAATCATTCGATACTTGGTCAACATGTTATCTACTAAATAAATTTTGTTGTGATAGTTCTTGTCTTTCTTGGTATTGCAATTTGGGTGGCCGACAGTGTAGCAATATGTCGCTTAAGTCTACATAAAAGTCTTGACTTAGCGTATGCTACCGAAACAAGTGAGACTTTACAGCATAATGACAATACCATTAGAAAGTCCTACACGAATACATAGCTCTTAAATACAGCCTGAAAAGAGAAAAATAATCTTTAAATCAAGTCACTAACTTCAAAATCAAAAAAAGTGTATTTTGTGTTTCATAATATATATATATATATATATATATATAATATATATATTAATATTCTTTCGTAATATCACCTAATTCTTTTAAATTCTGATATTTCCTCTTTTAGTTCCGAAAGTAGTAAAATGTTTATGATGAATCTTTCTGAAGAATGTCATTTCAAAATTATTTCCTGTCATATGATTCTTATATAGCGCAAACCACATACGTGCTCACATGTCTGCAAACTCAAAGCAAAACCTTTATCCATTCATAATTAAAACAGATATTTTTACTATCCAACAGCAATCCCTTTATGGAAAAATATATCTCTTTAATTAAAAAATAAAATAACTTTGACCTTTTTAATTTAATGCTAATAACATTATCTTTGCTCTTTTCACGCTTGTAATTTTCTTGCTAATATGTACTTTTCCGTCTGTCTGTACTGAGGATTCTAATAGTAAAATTATGTGAAGATTACTGATGTAAATATATTGAAGAATGGGCTTGCGCTTGGAGCCAGTTTAGCTAATATATGTTTCCTTTTATAATACTGGAAATATAAAGGAACTATATAAACCTACTCTTTCTTTTTCGGTGGGCTAGCATCACCTTTATATCATTGTCATCACGTCATGAGGTAAAGACGGAGAAAAACCTTTCTTTCTATTTTACAATTAGCTGTGATGCAACCTAAAAAATGACTATACATCGGACTTTCATTATAAATTTCTTAAGTGTTACTTAACTAAAGCTGCTAAATAATTTAAAAGACGGAACTATATTTTAATGGGAGATTTTAGCGGGATTTTAATTTTAATTTGTTGAATAACTTTCGAAAGCTGCTTTTGAAATAAATTTACTTTTGCATCTTGAGAAGTATTAAGTCGGGTTAATACTTCTCAAAATTTTTCTACGCTGGCTCAAAATAAATTATGAATCGTTTACGAACGCTTTAAAAATGAGCTTCTAAACACATTACTCACATAGGAAATTTAAACTGGGTATTAGAAAATAATCGTGTTATAAGACTTTATTATGAATGTAAATAATTTATGAAAGTTTGTAGTACAACCTTATTGTGAATAAAATCGTATACATAGAGTTATAATTTTAACTGTTTCCTGGTTAATGTAACTCATAAATTAGAGAAAACGTTTTTTAACCAAAATATTGTTGTTCAGTTGGATTATCTATGCAGTTCAACTTTAAATTAAGCAAATTTAATTACAAAATCATCCCTCTTAAATAGAACACATTCAACACTAACTTATTCATGTTGCATTACGTTTTTTTACATTTATTCACCATATGAAGCGTAACATTTCGAATGTAGCAATAATTACTCAAATTATTCTCTCTTATAGTAATTTAAGATGAATACATTTCCCTAATTCCCTAAAATGCCAAGTTTTGAGTGCTTTTAAAACGAAGCCTTTCAAGGCTGGTGAGATATTCAGACCGAAAATTCTGATGTTTATTGTAAATTAAGAATCTCTATAAATTAAATGTGACATAGAGCATAAAATGAAAACAAAGGATTTATAAAGTAGCCAATCATTACTCATGAGCCTTCACTTCGGAAGAATGAGCTCATTAAACGCAACATAATGTGTAAAACGCCATCCTTCCACAGTGTTTAACAGAGCGACTTGCATAATCACATTTATCAAACGAAAAGATTATCCGCAACCGATTACTTCAACGCAGCAATAAATGCAGACGAGTATTTTGCCTTGAACCAAATCGAAAATCAATGTTAATGTGAGTTACGTTTACGGGCAGTTTCTAACCACTTATTTTTAAAAAGATAGCGCAGTTTCCTCAGAGTGCTGTGATTAATACAATCTTCGCTTATAAATAGCGTTTAGTGTTTAGGGGATTCTACAAGCTTTGCATTTTTCATTTGTATGAGTGTGGTATTCGATTTTCGGTTTCTGTTTAATGCTCGAAAAGGAAACAGTTGAAGACATGCTAGTCGATTAGGATGTCTTACCTGAAACAACTATGTTAAAAAAGTTCGCAAATTATTTAAAGGGGAGCAAACACAAAACGTTTAAAGACTATATTCTGTTTCGACCTTTATTACAACAAATAAATTAAAAGCATAGAAGCTTTTGAAAATTAAGAATAGAATTTAAAAATAGAATACGTATGCAACCTTTAATAATTGATGCATACTATGAAATTGTTATAGTGAATGTGATTAATATGTTACACAAAGAAGAACAACTGAAACAAAAAAGGATATTTTAGTTGCAATCCCAAATTCACATTGTAGTAGACATTTGGGTGAACTCTCAAGTGATAAAAAATATAAAACAGTAACAACAGCATGTCTGTTCTAAAGTATACGAAATAGAGTAGAACTCTATCCGATTTAAATGAGGCCGAAATCCGACCTTTGGATTAATCAATAGTAGTAATAATAATAATAATAGTAGTAGCGACGACCACAAAAGCAATAACAACAGCAGCAGGAGCAAAGGTTATTTTGCTTCATAAGTTAAATACGTATTTATTGTTACGTAATTTATTAACGTAATGCAAGTGATAATTATGTAACGGAAGCAATAATTATTACATATTACGCTGCAGAAAGAACTGAAAGTTTCATGTTTAAGATTAAATTTCATGAACAAATGACAGGACGTCGAACCTCAGAAATTTAATTAAAAACTACAAACTGCAGTTAAGTTGTATAATGTAAGGCAGATTTTTCATAAGGAGAAAGAATTAACATAACGTCACCATGTTTTGTTAAATTTGTTTTCAGGGATTAAAAGCACTTGTTACGAGCTATGACTCACGATGGAGAATACGTTTACATGCAGTATATTAACTCTTTTCCATCGTTGTTTATGGGATGCATATATTCAAAATATTTTAAACAGATCCGTACACTAAATAAATTTAACAGCTTTTAAAAATATGTGTTTCTATCTCTTTAACATAATTTATAAAAAAGTTTGAACAACGTACGTTGAAATACAAGTTTAATATTCCTTCATTTAAAGATGAGATTGCAAGCTAACCGATACTGGGATTTTCTGATAAGAGGAGTTTTACAGCGTGTCCAGAAAGTTCCTGTGCACTCTGTGCACTTCACACTTAGGTTTGAGTAGCACAAGCTGCAATGTCAGTGTAATTTTAGTTTATTTATTTAGTGTATATTATAGTTGAGTATTTAGATATGCTTTTACAAATTCAGTGGATCTACAGGTGTTCCTTTGTGCTATACGCACGAATATACGCGTCTCCACGTCTTCCTTGACATGTTGCAGAGCATCTGAGAGGTTATCGTTTGAAAGGTTTCCGAAGAGGCTTCCGTTCTCGAAAAGGGGGATGCGTGATTTGATTACTCCTCACAATGACTTGTCTGGTGTTGTAAGGTTCCGGCCTTCGTGTGGGCCATTTCAATGGATATGGAGAGGTTGGAGAACAATACCCAATCCAGCAGGGTGAAAATTTTTCATTCAGGAAACTACGCATCTGAAGAGAAACATGTAAGCATATATGATCCATGATTCCTTTCTCTTGCAGATGAGATGTTAACCACTTTTGTTACACATGTAAATAAGAATGTCCATTGACAGCATCTTCTCAACGCCACCATAATATTACAACTAAAATTACTATTTGCGATACTCAAACCTAGGAATACAGAGACTTCAGGGATGGAAACATGCCAGAGAAGGAAACTGAGTTTAATTTTGGTGCTTTAAACCCTGCGAAGTGAAACGAACTCTTTAAAAAAGACGTTGCATCAAGTAAAATATTTTGCAATAGAAAGTCGCAAAACAAAGAAAGAAAAGAGAAAGAAGAGTAAAACCAAAATAAGAAAAGCGTTACACATTTTACAGCATCCAAGTTAATATCTTTAGAAGCAGTGCAATGTACATTATCAGATGCTCGGTTTGATCTTACGTAGCTAATTTTTAAATCATTTCCAAACCCCTGGATTTTAGCACTTAAGCCTTCATACTGCAATTTTAGTATGGTTTTTTAAATTTATAATACTGCAATAATACTATTATTTACTGTATTTTATTAAAATAAAGAAACTAAAATAAGCGAGATATGTGACCATCACAGAAGCATGCATCTACACCGAAATTAACGTTTTTTTGCACAAAAGCTTTATTACATTCTTCTGCATAAACATGTTTTTTTAGTATGAGAATTTTCTTTTATTTATGTAAAGATAGAACTTTTACATAGTCTAACTGAATATGAAAGGGGATATTTGAATTTTAAAGATTCTTTATAAACTTTTATATTTAAAACTTTATTTCTTAATAAAACATTAAATTTAAAGAAGAAAAAAAATGCAAAATAATACATAATTAAATGTACGAGTTAAGGCTTTTATAATTAAACGTTTATCACTAATTGTTATAAAGGAAATATTCAAATACTTTAATAAACGTAAAGAAAATGTATTAAATAAGGCTATATGTTTAAAACAATCTGAAGAAACTCCTATAACACATCAAAATCTACAGAAATTAATTTGTCTCAGAATTTTCTGTCACCCACAAATCAGCATTTAAGTATCATGACAGTTTAAATAAACTATACAGAAGTTAACCAATTGACGAAAGTTTATTTTAATTATCACTTTTAATTTAAACATCCCGAAAATAATTTTATTTCTGATTAAATTTACCGCAAATCTCAAATGATTTTATTTATCTCCGGTTTAAAAAACCTATTCGCAATTAAAAAAGTATAGAACTGAAATATTTAGTAAAATGTGCTTTTAACAGCTAAAACATGAATGCTATTTTAAAATTATAGATAAAAACTGCAAATAAAATTCATCTTACTTATTATGATTATTATTAGCATTATTATAATTATTTTTACTTTAAATTAATATTGTTACAAATATTCTTTCATTGACCCAGTTGACACAAACCTTTATAAATTTCAAAATTCTATCTTCTGTTTTATTATATATTTATTTATATAGAAAGAGACTTATAAAATCTGCCACATTTTTAACCTGATGAATAATCTTTTTGTTCAATTCCCGAATTACTGATGTCCATTTTACTTCTCAGCCTGATGTTACATGATTACATTGGGAAAAGTTTTTAGAAAATTAATGTTCTGAAATCTCCAACTATTTCACTAATTAAGATACAGCTCTACTTCCCTAAAAGGAAAACTTATCGAAAGTCTTAGAGCGCACTTTTCTTTTCCTGTTTTAACGTCACAGCTTCCTCACGCCCCCCAGGAGTTCCTTTGCTTCCGTTTTTGCAGCTATTCCGCTCTTTGAGATTTTGCAGGTTTAACATTGTTTTTATGCAACTTTGGCGTGTTATCTTGTGTCTGGTCTCATAAATTAATGGTTATAATTCAGTTATCAAGGCGAAGGTAGATTTTCATCTTATATAAATAACATTTGGCATTAATTGCTTCAGCTTTATTAAACCTATGACATTTATCAAAAATCAAAATTATGAAAAATTCGTATTAGAAAAAAATCAGAGAAGAAACAAATACATATTGATTTTTTGCTTTCCTCCGAATGACCTGTAT
>KK121680.1:559063-583256 GCA_000611955.2 Stegodyphus mimosarum | reverse complement strand
CTTCATTAGAATCTGATTATTCACTACATATTATGTTATATGTATTTTACGAGGAGTAAGATTAAAACAAATAATTTAAATTTTTTACATATTTGCGTTAATTTTGTATTTTATTTATTTTCTTATTTATTTTTTAACATTTTCTAGAAATGTTTACATTTATTTTTCCTTTTAACTTACATCATTTTACGTGTATCTGTTTATAATTCCTTTTTATTTAAATTGTACATATTTGTGCCCAGTTTGATAGTTTCCGTTCTTTAGCTATAATTGACAGAGAGTCTCTAAATCGATTACTGCAAAATCTGATGTGCTTTGTATGTTCAGTTTTATTTATGCAGACATAATGCATATTACTGCTACATAGACAAACATATATATGTGTGTATAGACAGAGAGAATGTGAGATAAATACAGTACATAAATTGATAAATGCTTTCATGAATGCATAAGGGTGTTTTGACATAAATACACAATTAATATGCATATTATTTCTGGTTTCTTCCAGACGAATGCATATATCCTTATTTATAAAAAATATTAATACGCGTAATAATTTTTTTTCGTATTATCAAATATTCGCATAAGTTTCAGTACAGTTCTTTTCCTCATCTTGTGCTTAAAACTCGCAGGGAAAAATAAATATAGATGGACGTTAAAAAGTGTAAAGATAACCATGGATGTACTACCATTAGCTAGATTTGCTCTACATAAAGAAAAGAATAAAGTAGATACTCTTTAACATTAATCCCAGGTAAGCAAAAAAGAAAGCAAAATGCCTTAGTTTGGTTTAGTTTTGAACTATTCATAAGTAATATGGTATTCTATACTAGAGATTACTTCATACTGAATGTAGGAGCAAAGTTCCGATAAAATATATACGCAAGGAAATGAAAGTACCAAAGAAACTGCCTAAGTGCTTTGTATGTAGTATTTATACCTCCAAAATCTGAAGCTAAATATTTCTTGAATAGGAAAAACTTCAATACATTGATGGATTTGTAATTCATTAGTAATGGAATTCATTAGTAAGTGAATGAGTAATGACTCGTTACGTTAACACGATAAGATCGTTTCCTTTGGAAACACTGTGCGACTGTAGATCTGACTAACGCCCAGTTTAGATGTCTTAGTGTAGCATACTTTAGTTAATCATTAATTTAGTTTAGTTCATTTTAAATCCTTCTGATGATTAACTATACTTTGCTACCAGCCGAACGGTACAAAAACGATATTTTGATATTTGATTACAACTTTTAATTAGTAAAAAAGTTTCTTTTGGCTTCAGTGGTTAATTTGATTATTATGCGAGAGACTCATACGTCAAGTTCTCCTGAATGCATAAAGCTTTTCTATAACACAAGGGCCAAACTGAGGGTGAACTTTTAGTAAATTTTAAATTTTAAATATGTTTGCTTCTGTTACAATTACTAACTCATATGAATAAAGATAAAATGCTAGAAATTTCTCTTACTGCGCCATCAATAATCACGATTTCATAGAATTTGGTAATTTAGATTTGAATTCAACTTTCTGTGCTCAGAAGTAGATTATTTCTAGGTGTATACTAGGTTTGGAAGCTCAACGTCTGTAAAATCTATTAGCTGCGTTAAAAAAATCTTTATTATCTTCCGGAAACTAACCATTAGTATATTGTATTGCAATGTATTTTAAGTTTTTTAAAGTAATTTGTAATTGTAAAGCAATGCATTTTAAGCTTTTGTTACTAAGCTTACATTAGCTTTAGACGGTTTAGTATTTTAGCCAGGCATTACCGAAGAGATTAAGTAGAGTAACAATCTATTGCTTAATTTATCTGTATTTATCGTGACATCTAATTATGCTTTCCTTATAGAATTAGGAGTAAAATACTCCAAGAAACAATTCTCTTGACCCAGAAATGCCAAGGCAGGCTTCAAAATCCTTGACTTTCTGCGCTTTCGTAAAAATTTTAAGAACAAAATATATAGGAATCTATTTTTGATCTTAGATCAGCACTGTAAACCTGCGTGGTCGCTAACGTGCGCTAATAGGGTTATTTTCTTTAGAAACTATCATATCATCCATTCTGAACATTTAGGTAAGTATTTGCGAAATTCAAGATAACACGGCTTCATTTAAATTTTTTTATTGTATTTTAGACCCTAATGTTAATTATTGCTTCGCTTTATAAATTCAAACTAAAATTTTGCTACAAAACTGCGTACATACAAGGATGTGTGTGTCATACAAGGATAGTCTACTGCAATATACAACTAAGATACGAAAATACTGACGTTTAGTTATGAAAGTATAATGGACATTTTAAAGTGCTTTCGGGATCTATATAAAAAGGTTAAATTTCATATTTATAAAAACCATGAATCTCCCCTGTTGAAAGTATTTTCACAAAATTTCTCACTTTATAGTTACTTTTGTTACTGGAATTAAATTTCTATGATCAATATTTAAGGAAATAAATCCAACCCTACACTTTTCGAACACCCTGTTTAAGTCATAAGGTCATATAATGCAAAGAAGAGTGGACTTCGAATGAATACTTTAAAATATTTTAAGCTTCTTGACAGTAAACTTCTGTTTTTCCTTTGTTGTATCGGGAGAGGCAGAAATACTCTTTTATTTCCTGAAACAAAACACGATTGTTGAAAAATCAACTCCATAAATGATATAAATCCCGAAGCTTTTGGGCCGTATTCATAGAGCTAAAAATGTATTTTATTACTTATTTATATTTATAGATTTGCTTTCATTTTTTACACATGAAGTCTTTTGCCTACTAACATATCTTGATTAGAAGACAAAATCAACATGTTAGACTAGAATATTTAATCATTAGTAATAATTAATTAAACTAATTTAATTATTCTGTAATTACTTTTTTAATATTAGCTTCCTTGTACTTTACAATGGATAATTTTAAAAGAAATTAGACTTTCAAGCATTCCATCACAAGCCATTTAAAATAATACTTTAAATCATATTAATTTATGTCAGTTCTTCTGTAGCATTAAATCTCAGGAATGGATGTATATCACTGGGAGTAAACTACAATTAAAGTAAATTATTATATTTCAAAGCCATTTTAGAACTAACTCTGGTGATGTCATGAATTTTATGTCAGGATTACCAATTCAAACTTGTGACTGCACTTCGAAATCAAGATCTATCTATGACGATTAAAGTAACTTTCAGAAGTGTTTCCTCAATATTTGTTCCTGCGTATGTATAAAATTTGCCAATGCAGCTACCTGGAAATAAGCGGCCAGGCAATGTTAGAGTGTCTTGAATATTAGCGCTGCGAGTAAGGGGGATCAGCAAAGTAGGGTAGGGGTGTGTTGCCAATTAGGGAGCATTAGTAAGCATTGCGTCCCAGTCGCAGTAGCGCTGCAAATGGGGGATTATGACGATCGCAAACTGTGCAGAGTTAGTCCCGCTGGGATTCCTACTCATATGAGGACCTGGGGGATAGGAAGATAGTGTACTAAATACAGAATTTCTCTAGAGGAATAACGATAAAACCTCTTTGCCATTGTAACAGTGATATTCGTTAATTATTCAATGGGACAGGATGTAAATGCCTAACATATTTAAGGAGGAAAAATCTTAATTTTTAACGAAGATATTGTGCGAGAGCAGAAGAGTAAAGGGGCTTTTATTTTTATAAAATTAAAGCTGATAAATGGTAATCAGTAAAATCTGTTGCTAATAAAGGCTGGAAAGCTGTAGCAAATGCACAATGATTCTTTAATGATTATCTTCATTCAGATTATTGCCATGCACGGCGAAATTAGGAAAATTGAAATAAAATGGTTCAGAGTAAATTCCGAAATGATAATCTATGTTGAATGAAAATATAACATTGTCTAAACTGCTAAACAATTTGGAATTTTTGAATAAATTAACAGCCTTACACGGAAAAGGCATTTGTTAACCAAGATAAGTGATAACAAATTTAATGACATTATAAGGTATTTCTCCCGCCTTCTTGGCATCCGTTCGTGGTGTACTGGTCAGCACGCTCAACGCCTTTTGAGAGGTCCGTGGATCGAGTCCCGGCGAGGGCATTGCTCATTCTTCATCCCTTCTGCTTTAAAATGCCTAATGTCTCTACAGTGGGGCCCGAACTAAAAAAGTGGTGGATGATGATTCTCCACCACCAGGATTTGGCGATTGGGTCCCTAATCCCCAGTCGCCCTTTAAAAAGGGGAGTATATAAGGTATTTCTACCGCCTTCTTCACATGCCTTCGAGGTATAGTGGTCAACACACTCGGTGCGTATTCGAGAGGTCCGTGTTTCGAGTCCCGGCGAGGGCATTGCTCATTTTTCCTCTCTCCTGCTTTCCAAAAATACCTAATGTCTCTACAACATTACTGCTCTTAAAAAGTTTTATACTTGCTGTTCTCCAATTGATAATTGATGAAGTAGTGTGGATATTATACAATCATCTACCTTCTTAGATTAACGCATAAAGCAGATTGTTTTATTATTATAAATGTCTGTTACCTAGATTTCCATTTAGTGATACGATTACATAAACAGAACTGATGTAAAATAACGATAAATTAATATTTATTAAAATTATAAAAAAAATTATTAACTAAAAACTTAATCGTACGATTAAATCAACTTCCATTTTGAAGTCTTTTTTCCCCTCAGATAAAAAGTTATGTCCCGATGATACATAGCGTTGGCATAAGTTTCTGCGTTGTGAGTTTTTAATTCAAATGAAGATTTAATGTAACTTGTTTCCTCACATATGTGCTTAATCTCACATCTCTTCATTTTCACTACATTTACTTGATTTCAATAACGCATAAAAAAGAAATAGCTGTATTGTTTATATTTTTCATGCATTGATTTGTCATACTACAGAAAAAATAACTTAAGAATAAAACGATTTAGATCTAATAGACATACAATGATTTTAAAGTTGGATTGTTCCTGTTCTAGCATGCAATTTTGCAAAGTAACTTTAAAAGCCTCTTTAACAACTTACTGTTCTTCTAAGGCAGAAAAATGCTTTCTGAATTAGAGCTATTTTTCTCTTATTCGTTCATTTTAAGGAGGCAATACATTCTTTTTAGTGGATCTCGAAATGCTTTTATAGTCCTAATTTATTTCTGAGAAGGCTTGCTTTCGTTCTAATAAATTCCTCTTTCTTTTCTTTTCATTTCATTCTAGTTTCATGTCTCTGCAAACTAATCAAAGAGAGCTTGCTAATTGTATTATTGCAATGCATTGGTTATGAGTTTTAACTGTCTTTGAAAATGAACTGTTATTCACAACTAGAACAGTGTAACAAAAATTCTTTTTTATAAATAAACAATCAAGTACATGCTGCAAAGAAGTTCATCTTAGTATTTACGGTGAATAAATCATAAAAATGTAAGAAATTATAGATCACAAATGTAAGCAAATAATATAGCAATTACAGATTACTGAAAGATAAAATATTCATTAATTCGGTACATATTATAAAATGCAAAGTGAAATGAAGTCATAGCTAAGGAAAATATCCTTAGATAATTTGCTAAGATTAGAAATGCTTAATAAAAGGCAAATCAGCTCCTTCACTAACCCTTCGCGTAATGTAATAGGACTAGAAATCCTAAAATATAAAAACTCATGGAGTTTACTAATATTTAAATCATAAAGATATTAACCCAAAGGGTATGGAATTTAGAACATCCAGCGAGGACGGTCATTGAGCAGCAATCTAATTAACAGTAATCCTCTTGATTACATAATGGTCATAATTATTTATTCCCTAGCCCTCAAATTTTCTTTTCTCTTCCTTTTTAGCTGACAGTCATTTTCACTAAAGACAATACTGTTCAAATTATGAACTACCATGCGTGATAATGAACATCATCCATGACTGTGAACTGTTAAGTTACATACTGCATACTAAAGAAATATAAACAATAAAATGCTAAAATGTGAAATGCTGAAAATAGCATAAAAACGTTTTTTAAAAAAATATGTATTTGTTTTAGGAAGCTCGAAGTGTGAAGTAAGATAAATGATTTCTGATGTATTCTCGTAGTCTTTAATTGTTAGATCAAACCAATAGTCTCTCAAAATCTTCTAAAATTACTATATGAAGCAAAAATTCAAAATTATTGAACTCCGTCCAAAACACTGTCTTTAGAATATGCAAACATCAGGCCGATGAAGTATTCAAAAGCCTCTCATTCTTTTCTTCTGCTTATGAGAGATTAGACAGATATTAAACTACAAGGAATTTAAACTAAGCATTATAATACAAAGTAATTACGATATGGAGCATTACAGGCCAAAATGTAGTGTACAAAGCTGATAAATACTGGTAATTTCCTCTTGAATTAATTTCTTGAGAAAATGGTTTACTTAATAGAAGCTCTTTGTGGGTTTTCTTACGTGTAGCATACGTAGAAGCTAAAATGTTGTTACTTAAAGTTATGGCTTCCTGAAGCAGATGGTCTCTCTTAAAGTAAAAGAAAGGAAAGATATGCATTTTTCGTGAACAATCTGAAAACGAATTGACTAAAATGTATTTGAAGGAGAAATAATTCTCCACAGTGATCAATCCTGTAACACGAAATCTAGTCAAAATCCCATGGAAAAGTAATTAATGATTCTGCAATTCAGAAAAATTATAAAAAATTTTAATGTGTTACACAAAAGAAACCAAATATTAAAGCTGCTTCATTATAAGTAGATTACATTGTTTAAAGAGTATTTAAATAAAGTTATCAAATGACAATAAATACGGGTTTTAAATTAGAAGGATTACATACGGATGCGTCTTAATTGTATATTTTGCAAACGTACGCTTTATTTGCATATAAACTGGTCATCAGAATTAAAAGATAATGATATAAATAAAACGTAACTGATACTTAATGGAAAATTATTGATATAAATTTGTACAAAAGCATTAGTTAACATAAATTAAAATATTTGGCAGTTGATTATTCGCAAAATATTTAAGTTAAGAGTAAATTTATAGAAAATGGAAAATGATGGGAAAATTAATTCACCTCTTGTGGAAAAAATTGGTTTGGAGCAGAAATTCGGCGCCCTAAGGCATCCACATATGTTCAGTATAGTGACTAAGGTGGCTAATTCATTCGAGTGATATCTTCTGTTTGCCAGTATTCTGGCAACACATAAGTTCGACGAGGCCGAACATTGTAATCCATTATCGGAACCTCTGAGCGAACAGTACGCCTAACTTGGACTAACTGGGGTCAGTCTAACTTGAGGTTCCAATACCTCGTCCACATATCTCCGAATGGAACTTACAGGACCTCCTTGAAAGGTAAGCAGTGCGGTGCGGGCATTTGTCATGATTCCTCCTCAAACCATTAAAGCGTGGTCGCGAAAAAGGGATATTCGACGGACAAAGAAAGGTAAGTTGCATATTCCTTCCTTTCTCCAGATCAAAACAAGTCTAGAATCACTGTTCAGACTAAATTTGGACTTATCAGTAAACAATACTCGGGCCCCGTCGTCTTGACTCCATTGAACATAACAACGTCACCAGTTTAAACGAGTCCTTCTGGAATCAGGAGTGAGTGGGACACAGCCATTGTTTTTCTCGCATACAGTTCAACCTCGTTAGCTTCGTGCAACAGTAGAACGGCTAAGTCGAGTACTTGTGGCAGGCTGAAGGTCTAAAACTAAATCTCTTGTAA
This sequence comes from Stegodyphus mimosarum, assembly GCA_000611955.2. NCBI lineage: Eukaryota > Metazoa > Arthropoda > Arachnida > Araneae > Eresidae > Stegodyphus > Stegodyphus mimosarum. The sequence continues at coordinate 575,576 of KK121680.1, read as the reverse complement.
CCTAATCGCTTCGAGCGACAGAAAACGGTCTTCTGATGCAGTTATTGCTTATGGTCGTCCTTGAGCAGGCTGTCTGTCAACTGATTCAGTGTTTAAAAGGCGGCTGGAAATTCTTGATATGACACTTTGAGGGATAATGAAATCTTGCGCGACCTCCATTTGTGTCTGACTTCCCTCGATTCTACCAATTATTCGCCACTTTTGACCTTCACTTAAATAATGCTTTTGAGCCATAACTGCTGAATGTTAATCACTCTTAGGAACCACATTCTTTTTAAACAACACTACAGACCTGAGTTCACATATGAGTCCATTGCGCAACACATTGTCAATCACCGAATTTGCATTTTTCCAGTGCTCGAATTTGCATATTTCCAGTGCTAATGAATGCGCGGAAGTGCAATATTGTGTTCAATTATATTTAATTAACATAAATAATTACATTTGGCACTGGCTGCAACAGTAACTTAGTGAGCATATTTTTTCTCATTATTCTTTAATTTTGATGCCCAGTGTATGTGATTCGCATGCAAATTTGCCTATGCAAATGAAAATGTATATGTGTTTGTGGGTTATGACAAGATAGCTGACTAAGCGTAAGTGCTGCATGTGTTGAGAAAGATACCAAGAGGGCCATGTAAATATTTAGTAAATGACTTCAAGCTTTTTTTTAGGAAATAACTGTTACTTTTCTAAAATTGTCAAACATCTTGAAGTAAAACTTAAGCACATATACGACAGCCATAAACAATGTATTTCAGTGCTAATGTTACAAACGGGTAGGAGGGGCGGGTGAACCTCTTGCAGGTTTATTCGGGTATTAGAATTATAAGTTAAAGAAAGGATGCGTTAGATTTCTACAAAGAAAATATTTTTGACTCTAATTAAATAATAAAATATTCAACTATAATTCAGATCGAGCTAAACAAATACATGCTGTAGCTATTACCGTGTTTTAGATATCTAAAATCGTAAGTAAAACCAGCGCAAAGCTTGTATTACAAACTGAATGAAAGGAATATCCATTACTTAAAATATCCACCCGGAATAGGTTGACTGGTATTTGTAGAAATGTAACAACAAATAATAAATATTGAAAATAGTACTGATAGAATATGTGAAAGCATATCATTAAACAAATTTAAGTAAAATAATAAAGAGGATAGACATCGGAATGATGTCTTTTCTAATTTGTAAATGAAGACACCGTTTCTAAAATGTAAATGAAGAAAAATAGAGAATGAACAAAATATTAGTAAACAAAAATTTGTTTCAATGAACTTACAACTGCAATCAGCACAGGAAGGTCTAAATCTACGCCAGAAAATTTATGAAAGAATTTTCATGATGTAAATGTTTAGGTATTAGATGGCGTTTTGTAGAATACAGAATTCATTGATCTGCTTTTAAACTGTGTTTGTCTTATAGAAACATTAAACTGACATATTAAAAATTTTTTAATTTGATATATTAAATATTCCTTGGCTGGAATCTTTGGGCTTTCCAAATGATATTAAAGGATGAAGGAAACTCAAAGGAAATTATATCAAGTGGTAATTTCAAGTTGAATTGAAAAATATATTACATGTAATACGTATAAGAAATTACGCTTTGCCAAAATGTCCTCTGATGAATTCTAACAGGAAAGCTGTAAGAAGATTATAAATTACTGAATGAATGCCAAATTTTCACCATCAAATGAAATTATACCTTGCGAGTGACTCTAGAAAATTCCTCAAATCAGGAAAAGACAGCAGTGTAACATCATGAGAACTAAAACTCTCATACATTTCTTTGATTGCATAGGCTAGTAAAAGCTATGCTTGCAATAATTTGTTTATATTGTTGGAAGCCTCTTAGTTCAAGTTCGTTAAATTAGATATTCATTTGTATTATATAGTTTTATTTATCAATTGTATATGAGGGAAAAAATTAACGAATTATAAAATTATGTATTGTAATACAAAATGCGTACTTAACTGATGCTCACAAACTGTCTACAAACAATTTACTGTCTGTAGTTGCTAAACAATATACTTATTTTCTAAGCATTTCATCATCTATCCTTATATCTATGACACATTCAGGTCATAATGAAACTAATTTTGAAGTTCGACTTAGTATATTCAAATCATTCATTTCAGCTGAAAATCTTTACGGCATTTTGTTTTATATTAAGAATACTGTATTTTAGGAATTTTGATTTGTGCAATTTCATCCAGTAATGATAACACCACACTTATTGTAAAAAAAGGCCTTATAGTAGTATTCAATGATTATTACTGCTGCTAGTCTTAAAATACACGTATGTGTGATATACTTAAATTTTAAATATTGCTAGTTCTACTTTTTAAATACTTTAACTAGATTTTACACAAATAAACAGTTATTTCAATAAATTGTTGAATATATATACAATATTTTTAATTAACTTATAGTATACTACTAATGCATGCACAATACTGCAGTTTAAATCAACTCAAAGTTTAAGTTATATCTTGTAATCAACATGCTGTAATTAAGCATACTTGAAATTTAAATGAAACTTTATAAGGTATTTCTCCCGCCTTCTTAGCATGCCTTCGCGGGGTAGTGGTCTGCATACTCGGCGCGTATTCGAGATGTCCGTGGTTCGAGTCCCGGCGAGGGCATTGCTCGTTTTTCATGTCTCCTGCTTCGAAAATAGTCTGATGTCTTTACAAAGTGTTTAAAAATGTCTTACCAGCTCAAAGTCTCTGATAATGTTAAAAGATAACATCAATTTTCGCCTATCTTTGGAAAGTCATTGGGTTATTTTGAAGCAGAGGACATGAAAAATGAGCAATTCCCGGGGCGGGACTCGAATTTAGACATCTCGAATACGCCTTTGTTAAAGGGTTTCATTAAGAGAAGTATTTCTTTGTGTATGAGAAGAATCATCGAATATTGTGCGCCAGTTTGGTTCTCCATTTTTCAGCTTTTGAACTTCATGATGAAAGAGTAAGTAACATTTAGAATCATGGACAATTATATTACAGACAAGATTCGATTTGATTCTTATGAATATAGTCTTGCATGCATTCCATATAAACATGCTATAAATCTCCATTAACAGACAGATTTCTGCGTAAGATATACAAACGTTTCAGGGCTATATCATAACTGTTGGAAGAAAGAGTGACATCTTGTTTCCGTGGCAATTTTACAACTCGACGTCCCTCTGTTATTTTGTAGAAAGCATAGAAATATCCAAACTTTCGCTATCTTGATAAAGTTTAATTCCAATGATTTCTAAACCCAAAAAACCTTCTAATATCTTTGTCCATTTTATGCTTGGCAACTGATGTATTAACAATATGAATTAAGAATAAGGGAATAGCAGTAGTTTGAAGACGAGATTAGGTAATGATCCAACCAGATATTGAAGGGACCTTGGCAAGGGTTTCCGTTAACATGACAGGTCGCTTTGAGTTGACAACACTCTAATAAAAGTCTGAACTAACTGGTATCAGCACTTCAATATGTATGTTCTGTGACGTGTCATAGTTTCGGTTTCTGTTTACGAGCAGGAAGTGAAATATCTAATACTGCAGTGGGATAATATGCGTAAGTGTTACTGGTTTCAAGCGCTTTTATGATGACGGTAGATTTATTCCAAGTGCCAGACAGTTTAAACAACATTACGTCTAGGTTGTGCAATACTTGAGGAAGACCCAAATACTCTAACGTGCAGCGTATCCGAACTAATAATTTGCAGTTTTAATATGTCTACTATACGTGAATGGGCAAAACCTAACTGGCTTTCACTATCTAAAATTAACGGTGTTAATTTAGTAATGCCTGCTGGGACAATGATGCAGATTCAAGCAGTTTGTAAATGAGTAAAATTAGGAGCAAATACACTTATTTGATTAGCAGAAGTAACTGTAGGAACTGGAATGGTATTTAGATTTTTGCAGCCTCAAACATGGAGCTTTTTTCGCATTTAATGCAGAAAACCTTTTCCTTGCGGGCACAATTTTTAAGATTATGCCCTTGATTATTACACAAGAAGCACCTACTAGCGCTCTTTAGTTTTCAGATACGTATGCGAACATCATATATAGTTCCACAGTTTTGAGGTCACTGTCCGCTTGTGTCACAAGATGGGCAAAATGGTAAAGGTTGCATTGAAAGATTTGGAGTTTAAGAGTTAATACTTAGTGCTGCTGTAAAAGAATTAAGAGTATAATCAATTAGTTTCTACCTTCTAATCATTTAAGTAACGAGTGTTCCTCCTACTTTTTCTGCCAGAAACTGCTGCAATGCGGTAACATCCCTTTCCGAAATTTTCGTTCTTTCGGCATGAATAATCCATACACATGACTTCAAAAACGGCAAGTACAGTTTTGGGTGCTAAGACACCACCGTATGATTCGATGTTTTTTTCCTAAAGCAGTAAAAGCATGTGACCTTCGGTTGAAATTAATGAAAATTCCATTCAAGCTTTAGGCGATGGATGTAGCATTGGCGCAATGTTTTTTAAAAAAATTGAGGTGAGTTTTAAATTAAAGCTATTATCACCATATTTGTTAATAAAAAGTTTTTGTTACAGTTTCATAAGTATCTGCGATAACACTTATTCCATAAACTAATTCAATATCAACTATACAATTCCAGTTCATTTTCTAAATAATAGAGTAAAAATGCATGTTTATCAATGGCTAAAAGACTAGGGTTATCGTCTTTAGAATATTTAAATCATTCCCAAAAATTTTGAAACTGTTATTCTTTCCCAAGGAATGGTTCAAATTCAACTGTCAGTAAATTCCCAGTATACGAACGTGAAATGGGCGTAAGAATACTTGGTATCAAATTAAAAAGTGAAACGTTATTAGCAGTTACGGGTATTATATCCTTAATAGCTTTACGTGCTTTAAAATAGCGAGTTTGAGAATACCTGTATATTCTTCCCATTGGAAAACATCAGATTCATATTCAGCATCGGAGAATAAATTACGAATACAATACCCAAATAGTTTCATTTCATTCAACAGATCCGAATGTCAATCACAATAATATTTCAAATCATCATTACTTACAATTTTGGAGATATCATTATTAGCGTCAGTCAACTTCCTAACGAAGCGATAAATATTTGCTCTAACAGTCTATCGTTTTCATTTAAAAATCGTCGTATCATCCATAGCGCCACCTTGTAAGGATATTTCAAATACAGAAGTAAGGAAATAAAATTCTAAACTATATAATTAAAGCAAAATAAAATTGCAGTTACCTCTAATTCGAGATAAAAGGAGCACAAATATTCACAATCCTGCATCTGTCAAGTTTTAGCACGAAAATTTTGCTTTTATATACACATTTTATTTCATTATTAAATGTACAACGGTTAAAACATAAACATATCATTTGTACATAAATATTCTGTTTTCGGATAAGAGTTCAGTGATACTCCGGCGTGTATGAAAATCCTGACTGATGTCACGAGCAGCACTGCCTATCAAGAAGCCAGGATAATTGTCTTGCCGACCTGCAAGCTTACTTCATAGTCTCATTTTTCAAATTTTTTAATAACGCAATCATTTTATCAGACGTTTTAGAAATCCTTCGTAGAGTTTTAGCATATTATCGTTTCGACAGGCTTAAATGCACAACGATATGCATTTAAAAAGGCAAGCAATGCCTACACACTACTGAATGCCAGTATATGCACTTATTGGGAAGTCTGGAAGTTATTGTGTTTCCAGTCGTAACTATTACAGTGTTTTCAGTGACTTTTGTTGCAAGCATATCTCAATTTAATTATCTTATGTGTCAAACACAAACTTAGAAAAGCAAAAGAGTTTGTTTTTCTTACCTTTTAACAGCAATTAGTTGCTGTTAAACGGTAAGAAATGCATTTACTTACATTGCATTGCGGTTAAACGGTATGCGGTTACTGAGCAAAGTAAATTATACTATTCATAGGAAAGGAGTTATCTATAAAATCCGACCCACCTAAAAAGTATTTTTTCTAACTGAAATATTACACTCAAATTTTAATTTTATTGGATACTTATTTACTTAGATATAGGAAACTTTGATTAAAATTTAACAAAAGATATTTCTTCTCTCATAGAAAAAATTTAATTTCCTGTCCACTTGGATCATAATATTGTTAAAATTTTCAGCTTAATTTCTCACTGCCTGAGACAGTTTCATTTCTATTTCCTTTTTAACATATTGCTTAGTTATTATCTTCTGGTTAGTTCTAGCGGTAATCCTGCTAGTTAGTTATTAATGTATAGAAGGTCAGAGAACTCCCAAATCCGTGAAATACGTTGTTGAAAGTACCATAATTTCCAGCCGCCAAATTTGAATGAAATTTACATTGCAAAACGCGAACCAGTTAAATTCATTTCAAGTACGACTTCTATGTGGAGAAAAGTGTACATTTATTATTCAGCCCAACGCGCTGCGAATTCAAATTGGACTCATGTGGGATATCCACAATTTCATTCATTCGTCATTATGCCAGACATGTCCAGGAAGATCCCATTCGACGGTCTCCAGCTAAGTTGAGTAGGACTGACAGAAAGCTAGAACCCCCTTTCTCCAGATAAAGAGAACAATCAAGATCTTCTAATTACTGGCTAATTAGAGTTTCAAATGTTGAGCCACGGTTTAAACCGACTTTCGCGTTCGCTGAAGCAAATACGAAAAGGGAAGCAAAACGGTTAATTCTCTCAGATGAACGGATTTTAGCTCTGAGGGAGCAGTTGGGATATAACGTTGAAAAGAATGTTCATAAAACTAGAAGCGATAAAATTGTACTTAAAAATAAAAGATAAAATTATATATAAATTAAACGACAAATTTAACGATTACCTTCTATTATTAGGTTTAATTCAGTGCACGAGTCAAACTCAATCTACATTCTGACTTATAACGCTTAAATTTTTAAAACGTTTGGCTAAATGCATTATTATACGTTATTCTTAATCATAAAGTATCGTATTTAATAATATATGAAGGCGAAGTAATCTGATAAGCTTACACAGTTGAACAGTTTGGTCCAGTAAATGCAGATATCATTTCGTTTGTCAACGAATGATATTTATACTAATCATCTAATACGCTTAACTAATAGGATACCTAAGAGGTTTTATCCAAAGAGACAAAGCAGGAAAAGATGAAGAGCAGATTATATTTAAACGCATTGCCATGAACCATTAATATTACAAATTATAATATTAATGGCTCAGTGCATTATATCTGCAGATATATAAAACTAGTATCATTAAAAAAAGTATATTTGGAAATTTATTAGAAATTCTGCTTAAAGACAAAGAATTTAAATAAAGGGCAAAAATACGAAAGGCTTGTGAAACAGAGGCGAAAGACTTCTGGAACATTTGACAGTACTGAGAGTTCTCTTTTTTGGGGGGGAGGCTTAATTATTTTTCCTAGAAGTTAATTAAAGTAAATAAGAGTATTTTATTCAATAACATTTTGAATAAAATCAAAAATCTCAAAAAGGAAAACAATTTTTTTTTCTTCTGCATTGCAGTCTAATTCCAAACTGCAGTTATTGCAGCAAAGTTTATTCACTTAAATGGGGCACTTTCCTTACTACGGCATAAAGTTGATTTATTATAGCATTAATACAGTTTGCAAAATTCCTCCACGTTAGTTTACAGCGTTTTGAAGTAAAATATCAGCGAAATTTCAGGAATACTGGCTTTTAACAATAGGCGTGACATTCCCTTCCCTTAATAATAAAATTGCTGGCATTCTTCATAGATTTAACTTTCTAGTTATTCCTTCTGTGTAGACTTCTAATGTCTCCGAAAGAAAGCTTCTGTGATTGATCTTAAAGAGTAAAGAATACACATTTCTTACTGAAGAACCCTCTACTGTATTGTATTTCTCGGAAATTTGTAGGATTCTTTGATGACGCGTAATTTTGTCTAACCAAGGAAGCCTTAAAATTTCATTTTATTCAAGCACAAATATTATTTCAAAAGAGACAGCAATAAATAGATTACGACTAGTAACTAGAAATTCGTCTCTCGCCTATAATTCAATTTTTTTTTTGCTTGCTAAAATCATATGCACACATAACATTCAGCCCTTTAAGGAATAAAATAAATGTATTTGAAGTATTCAACATTCATAAAGATCAATCAATTTTACTTAAAGATTTTAATTGCAGTCTTCATTATCCAATAGCGTTTAGTTAAAATGTTTTTTTGTTACATAGAATTCAAACTTCGTTGCATTATTTTTTTCGATAGAATTAAACTGAGCGTTTGAGATGAAAAGTTTAAACTTGAAAAATAAGACTATTTCTTTTGTCTCGTGAATTTCATACGTTTCTTCTCTACTAAAGTAACGTTAAAAAATTAGGATTTTATGAACAGCTAAGTCTAGGTGCTTAGTTGTTAAAAACACGGGAATGACATATGCCTTAATCTAACTATTTGTCGCTTCATCTAGATTTAAATGATGGATGGTAAATATAAATTTCCTTTCAAATGTGAATCAGATTATATGTCGTAAATTTGTCCAGTTATTAAATTCCGTTTCTTAACATCTTATTCAGTTTTCTAATATTGCACACAATTCTCCCAAATTATACGTGTTCTGTTATTTTATTTCTTTCGTAATAAACCCTGTTATAGATCTTTAATCTTCGGGATTGAATGTAAATGACTAGAAAAATATTTAAATCAGAAAAATAGATTGAACATTTGCAAGTAACTTGAATTTAATAATTAGGAATATCCAACAAGCCTTTTGCGCTAAAACTAACTAAATATTTTAGTAATTTTGAGCAATAAAAGGGTACACTAAAATGTTTACTGTGAAATAAAAGCCAAAACGGGTTGCCATTTAATCGTAGCAGAAATTGCACAGTTTGATGCATTATTTTGCGTCGCTATAATACGATATTTATAATTTTCTACTTTACGAAACTTTACTATTTTGAGAGATATTATAAAAGGAATTTCTCTGCCCTTCGAAGAAAACTTTAAAATTTAATTCGAAAACACACTATTACTTTTTTGTCCTTAACAAAAAAAAAGGTTTCTCTTATTTGTTCTGAATGAAATGATTCACTTTTACTTCTGTCTCAAGCCTCGCAAAAGCAACAATAGCTTCAAACGAAGAAAAACGGCATTTATTTCACCAGGGAGTTCTTGAAAGTTGAATTCCACAGGCTTCGGATTATTGTTCTCTTCCCAACTGGGGATGTTTAGACCCCATTTAAAAAGCGAGTTTTCTTACTTTTCTTTTTCAGGCGAGTTACTTGTGTCGTTGTCAGGTTATCAAGACATAAGAATGGCGGAAACTATAAAAATAAAAGATCACGTAAGTGCTACGAAATCCCAATAAGCGCTGGAACTGCTCAAAGTGTTATCTTTTGAACAACATTTAGGGACAAAAACAATGTATCGAATGTATGTATAGCAAGAAAAATTTGAAGAAATGCAATTACTAGAGGGTATTATTTGGCAATGCTTCCTAGCATTAAGAAATGCAAATGTTAATACTTTTATGTTAATACTATTTTGAGAGATATTATAAAAGGAATTTCTCTGCCCTTCGAAGAAAACTTTAAAATTTAATTCGAAAACACACTATTACTTTTTTGTCCTTAACAAAAAAAAGGACAACATTACAAAAAAACATTAGAAGTAAATCTGTCACGTTAATTTTCCTTTTATTTATTTATTTTAATTTTACACAAAGGGATTGCGTCTTGAAATGACATACAACGTAGGAAATTTCTCTTTGATTGAGGTAGTTAAAAAATAGCTAACATTAAATAGTATTTGGGAAAAAAAATTAAACAGGTCTATTAAAAGCAAAAATTTACTCGAATCTAGGAATTTGGGTAAAAATTCAGAAAACAATCTCGTAAAACATTTAGTAACATTTTGGAAGTCTATTCAACTTAAAGACACTTTGTAACAGATGAAAAGCCTTGAGCAATAAACATTTTACAAATTACATTCATCAATTCGAAGCAGAACAAAATATTACGCAAACTGTAAAGCACCTGTTTATTATTACTTCACTCATCCAACTGAATTAATAAGGTAGATATTCACTTTGACAGATAAAATGATTGCATATAACTAACGCAAAGCAAAAGAAAGATTCAATGAAATGTTTTATGTGTCAACAAAGTCTGCAGATACGTTCAAAAAATGAAATATAAAATAATGCTTGAAATTGTTTCTGCACGCATACATAAATTTTATGCAGTGGTATTTAGAAGTTCATAGACTGCAAAAGGAAATATTTACGCAATAATGTTGAAGAAGGAATGTTTAACCATAATCCAATGCAGAATACATTCGAGAAGTATTCTTGTTTCTATCTTCATGCTTAATTTCTTCGTCTCAAGATGAATTAATCTAAAAATATGTTATGAAGATGTAAAAGCTTTCGGAGTTTTACTGATAAAAGACCTTTCAAAGAATTCTTAACTTCAGAATTGCGATGATGCATTTCTCTGATATCAATACCTCCTGCAAAGAAAAGTATTTGAACTTATTGTAAACAGTGGAATAAAACTGTGAACCTTAGTAGAAATATGAAGCTTATGGAGGTGAGACAACATATTGAGGACTCCTTTGCGCAACTAAACTAAGAGTCGTATGGATGTACTTAAAATAAAGCATGCACAAATATAATTATAACAGAAAAATTCTTCAAAACAAACGAAAATTAGAGAGCCTTCCAAAAATAAACGCAAAATTACCTGTATCAATCTGAAATAAAAAAAAATGATTAATTACTTGGATATAAAAACGCTACTAAGTATTCATGTAAGCCATAAAATACCTGACTATTTTCGAACCCCACCCTCTTTTCTGGAAAACAAAACAAAAAAACTTAATTTCTTTTAATCTTTAGTAATATTATTGACTAAAAATACGTGTCTTTTAAAAAATGGAGATTTATTTATTTTTTACAAAAAATTCAGTTTTTACTTTAAAAAGTAGAAAAACTGAAGTATTTTCAAGAAAATTCTCATTTCCTAAAATACGATTTCATTAGTAATTTTTATTCTTCTCTTATAAATCATTATATGTGTTTATGTTGCCTTTTATTTTATTTATCTACAACTTGTCGTAATTTTTGCTGACAGTATGAACTAAGCTGCTTGATATTTGAATATTGGCAATAACGGAGATATTACGAATCGAAATACCAAAAAGTAATTTTTACACTAAATTCAATACTTGTTTGAAGTTAGAAAAGACATAATTACTTTCAAATTTCGTTTTTCATAAAATCATAGTATATACCTTCGAAAACGGTATGAAAGAGTGCTCCTTGAAGTTTTCCAACAGTTTATGGAAAACCGCTACAATCATCAGTTTTAAATTTTAAAACATATTTGTAAAACTTAAACTTGAGGCATTATATTTGAATTTCGATAGCTAAATTCGCTATGAATTTACATCTTTCCTGTAGTTCCATTTCGTCATGGACTTGCTCATTCCAAACATTCGTGTAAATCTGAGTGGCAAGCAGTTCAGTATAAATTTAGAGGAATAGCTTATAATCGTTTGTAAGTCTGAGTTAACATCGGCTGCCAGCCATCCAAATCGTCACTTGGCAAAAACTACTGCTTGCGTAAGAGTAGATGCTTAAGGTGGACTTGGTTGGTAAGCTTAGATTTTGAGTTCGCAGTCGTCTCTGAGCGTGCGGTTTCTATCGGAAGTTAATTAGATATTGTACTTGCAATAAGTTAAACGAAAACTTTGTGTTCACCGACAGATCCAGGTGACGTGTAACTTTTATTACTTAATATTTTCTTAGTTTGACTCTCACAAGTGGTGAGGCAGAATAAATTTAAAGTTAAAAGTAATATTTGTAGCTGTTTCTTCTTTTGCAGCTTAGTAAAGATCGTGATGAAAATTCATCCCACGACTAAGTGCTACGTAGGTAACTGTTCCTTGAACTAGCTGAGTTCAGATAAAGACCCAGATACTTACAGATCTAAAATACTATACCCCACTTTGACAAACTAAAAGTCGTATTAATAAATTTTCCTCTCTTAGCCTTCGGTTTCAGAAAAATTTACTTTCCTAATACTTTTTATATCACTTTCTGCCAGATTTTGCAATTTGTAATGAGTGTTGTTTAAAATCATAGATGCATCCGATATCAAACGTTTTCAGTCTGTGTCCAATGAAAGATAAAAAATCTTTAAAGCATGAAACATTGTCAAGATGCCCTAAAATCTTTCATCAGTTTGTATGATAACCATATCTCCACCGCAGTGAATTACCTAAAATTCAAAAAGCACATTTTTGGGCTTAGCTTCCCGCAGATTTTATTTTAACTCCCAGGGCATTTTGGCTTTTGTATTCTAGCAATTTTCAGTCACATAATTCGAAATTTATGAAGTTTTATAAGTTTAACAGTGTATTTTTAGCCGCATTCAAATTGTTTTTCTGTATACGTTTTGGCTTCTGATTATTACATGCTGATAGAATCCCATTGAATATTGTCTGTATTGTCTAAAGAGTTATACTTAAACATTTACAGTAAAAATGCTTCTGCTATAGCATTCTACACTGCGGACAAATTGTCTAATTTCCTAGGCTTAGCGCCAATAATTTTGTAATTTATTTAAAAATCCTTATGGCAGATTTCCTTTGCCATCTAGCCCAATTTGCTTAGCTTCGTTGCTGTTGTTGTGACGTAGCTCACTTGTCTGAGAGTAACATCAGAACAAGCCCACGAATCGTGGCAAGGATTACAAGATTGCGCCTGTCGTTAGGAAGAGCCTTGAGCACCAGTCGTGTGACAGTACGACTTCGCGCAGTCCCGCCTCCAATTTTGATGAAGAAAAACACACCAGGGGGACGGGGTCGAGAGCCTTCCACCCCTCTTCGCTTACCATCAACCCCTCGAGAGGACTTTTATTCGCCATGTATTTAGAGTGCATGCCGCAGAGGCGTTATGCATTTAAAAATATCCAAGCCTTCTCTCGGACTCGAACTCGTACCCTTCGGTACGGCACAGCATCGATAAGCAATATTCCAACTGAGCGGCTTAGCTTCGAATTTACCCGAACATGCTCCAAATAATGTCAAATTCCCTCCTATTTTGTAATACGGTTTATTAAACGTAAATCAATGCTAATTAAATATGTTTTATTAGAAAAGAAAAATATATGACGTATTACGTAAAAGATTGTAAATTTCAAGATTTCAAATTTGCAGTAATCTTACGTTTTCTTAGGTTTTTTTTCTCACAGATTTTGCAATTTTTCATGTCGTTTAAATCGTCAGCATTGTTTATGATGTGCCGTTTTAAATTATTGATGAGTTCGATATCAAAAGGCTTAAACCAGTGTTTAGCAAAAGGTACCAAAAAAAGTAAAGCATGAAATATTGTCAGGATATTCACTCTAAAACCTTTTATCAGCTTGTATAACAAACATAGTATATTCACCAATTGCTTTGACAGCTGTCATGTCACATCAAATGCTTAGAAGCAGGCTTAGAAAGGTTTAAAATAGGCAGCAGGCTTAGGAAGGTTTAAACGCAGCAGGCTTTGAAAGGTTTGAAATAGGCAGCAGGCTTAGGAAGCTTAGGTTTAAAAGCAGCAGGCTTAGGAAGGTTTGAAGCTTGCTTAACAGTTCTTGAGCAGTGAATATTCCTAACACGTTTTTCCTCTTTCTGCTAAACAATTAGCCAAAAATTAATTAATTTCTTCTTTTTTTGGTCAGTTTAAAGTCAAAATTTCAACACGCACATCTTATACTCAAACGTTTTCCAAAGTTCCATGACCACCTCTCTCTCGCATTCTAAAAATAGATTCCAACAAGTCCCCGCCTACGCCCTCACTCACTCTCTATTCTCCATCCTGGTTCGAATTCCAAATTCCATTCTGAATACGAAGAAAGTAACGGACCTGCATCACTTTAAAAGCTTGCAAACACATAAGCTAATTAATTCATTTTCTGGCCATTTATGTATATTATGTAAAATTGCTTTTCATACACTTTTAATTTTACCTTTTTGTTTTTGTGAATGTAATTTTATTCCATTTTTCTTACTTGCTTATTTTTTTACAAAGATTGCATTGTGTTCATTATTTTTACAAGGTTTATATTGAGTTAATATTAGTAAAGACGAAAGTGTCGGGGGAGGACATTTTTCTCAAATAAAAAATAAAACTCACTCTTACAAAAATATATCACGATTTTAAGATTGATTTTAAAACTTGACGGAACAGCCAATTTCTTACTGAATTCTAAACAGCAGGTTTACTTCAACTCATCTCACTTAAACTCAACTTACTTAGCTTAAACTCATCTTACTAAAAATCTTTTTTGTCATATTAATTCTTACTTGAGGAAAACACAAAGCACTTTCGCATTTATTAATTATTGTTAATCGATCAGAAGTTAGTTTCTGCCCCTTGAAAAGTAAATTCTCGTTCAATGACGATAATTACTTGGTTTATTGATTACATTTTTAGTTTTAATTGTACCTTTTTAAAGTTCCCATCTTAAATTTATTCAAGATTCATTTTTTAAATATGCCATTGAGTTACTTCAGTTCAATAGAATTCTAACTGTTTTTGTCAAAGGAGATAATACACTAAATAATCTATTATAAAATAAATTATACATATATAATAAGATGACTCGGAGTGAGCTGCAGCAGATTGACGATGGTTCTCTGCGTTATAGCCTAGGGAGACGTGACACTCGAAGGAAAGACGTGTACACAGATTTAATATAACGAACGTGGCCGAATTAAATATAACTTTTATTCTTAAATACGAATAAATTATCAAAAATATATTTTTCATCACACATGATCATGGGCGCAATACGCACCCCACAATTTTATATAGAGTATCATATGTTAGATGATGGCATAATTAGCAGCAAGACAAAGCAAATGGTACAAAATAGCATCTTGACTGCAGGAGAGCTAATGCTAAAAGTACGCAGTTATTTAATATGGAGGCTCGCAAAAGAAGGTTTTGGTTTAGATTAGAGAGGTTTCAGTTCTCAGAATTTTGAGTTAAGGTTCCGAGTTAGCTACGTAATCAGTTCTACGCAAACCATGCAAAATGGATTGATTTAAAAATGACGATATCCAAAAAATTTATTACAATTTTTAGAATTGAGGGAGGGAATTAAGGGGTTACTACAGATATTCAAGCTGATTTACTTCGGTGCGATGCGTTTCAGTTTGATCGCATACATATATTTAGTGATGGCATTTAAACTTTTATTGAAATAAAGTGAAAGTGTGGTAATTACTAACTAATCGCAGGAATATAAACGCAAAACCGGTATTTATTACAATTTGCTGAATACTCTTTTTGTGAAGTCGTTGCAACAAGACTAAGCAGAAGAGAATGATTAAAGACAACAAAGAGGATGCTGTGTTGTAGCAAATCAAATTCATGCATTATTACCGTATCAATGATGCATTTATTTTCTGACGCTTCGATGATTCCGGGTTATAAATTTTAAAATCTCTTATACGGAAGAAATGAAAGATTAGAAAGCAAGCTCCTTTGGTTTTAACGAATAACATCAATAAAGCTTTAAATAGCTATTTCAACTGGATTACTTAGTAAGTAGCAATAAAGAGCATAGATTATCTTTTAATTACTGAAGGAAATTTTAGATTACGATTAATTTATGCAGTATTCAAATTTTGGAATATTTATTAACTGAAAAGATAAAAAGCTGTAACCCGCAAGTACATTTTACAAGAAGCAAACAACTAATAATATTAAATAAACGAAATTTATTACTTTTTTCACGCATGCAAATGCAAAAATACAAACGCTTTTGGCTTCAAAGCAAGAACTCATTACACAGTTTCTGAGTCACCATAAATTAATATTATGCAATGGAAAAGGACGTAAACTTACTAGTGGAGTAATTACTTAGATTAATATTTTATTTGTTTCAAAACTACAGTGGCTATAACCACGAATTTGCTACGCACTGTTGGTTTAACTTTGCTCTCTGAGATTAAATCCTTGTTATTTTATTTAGTCTCAGTATTGTGAAACACATATAATGTCAACTTAAGAAGTAAAAACAATTTTGCTGAAATACAGTAATAGCATTTTTTTCTTACTCATGGGTTTATTACAAAGCCTTAAATTCTGATTATAGGCACGGTTGAGATATTCCTGATATTTTTCACCAGCGAAGATACTTTATTTTGCGAAGTTTATAGCAATTGGAGCTCATGAAATCAATGGAGGTGCTTTATCTTCGTGTCCTGGAGTAGCAGCACATTAATTTCAGATCAAAACAATTTTGTCGAAGGCATGCAGTAAATTAATGTTAAGAAATACAATTGGAATGCAAAGGAATTTTCACGACGGACTAACGAATGCTATAGAGTAGTAATTCATTTATATTATTTTTCACTCCAGATGCATTCGTAAACATAAAAACGTATCTGTTCCTGAAGCGGGAAAAACCCGCGGCGTGATTTCTTCCATTTTGGATTTAATTAGGAAAAATATTTTTTCCCTA
>KK121680.1:530943-551733 GCA_000611955.2 Stegodyphus mimosarum | reverse complement strand
ATTAAATCTTCATTTTTTATTTCCGCTTGTTGTGGCCACAATCAACTTGGCACATGAAATGTGCCTATTCCAAAATAAGTCACATTTTAGATTAATTTTCAGTAAGAAAGAAGAAAGCAGCAGACAGCAGTCCAACTAGACAGAAGCGTAAAGAGCAAGTGCGTTACGTTCAGGGTGAAATCCCAATTCAGACTGAGTTAGTTTTGGTTTACAATGCATTTTGATTGGACAGTTAATACTTCTGTAAAATTATTACTGGTTACTTGACTTTTAGTTCCATTTACATCATCAGAATTATGTAAGAGTCATATGACAGGGATTGATCTAGAAATGACGCAGTGCAGAGAGAGGTTACTATTTTTAGAATTGAGAAGGGAAATTTACGTTGTTAATTTAAAATTTAATCTTAGACATATTCTTAATTTTTCTTACATATATATACTACACTTACATAAATATACGTGTACCATAAAATGTGTCATATTCTTAAAGATACATACATTTAAGGACTTATTTTCTCCAAGTAGTTTGAAACTCGATCGTCTCTAAGAGCTGTTTTCTTGATGAAAATGCATAAGTAGATTTATTTTTCCAATTTCAATTTGAATTTGTTTTCTTTTTCTTTTTATGCTGACTTCGAATTTCATTCGCAACGTTTTGTTACTTTGTAGATTTTAGCGCTTTGTAATTACTCACAAATCTAGTCTCATACAATTTTCGTTCATTCTTGAGATTGAATTCTTATTTTATTTAATTTTTGATTTACCATATGTGTCTAGAATGTACTCTTTACCGTTTTTTAAAGTTAGAATTTATTCACTTTTAGTAATTTAAATTTACAGAAGTAAAGAAATACAGAAGCAGCAGTGAACATATTGCTACAGGGCCATAAAATGATTGGACGTATTTCCTGTTATCTGTCGCTCAGAGTGTTGTATTTTTCTTCATTTTTGTTTTTGCTTTTTTAGTTATTTACCTAATCCATTTTAATGCAGTACTTGCTAGCTCTAAAAGGAATGTTTAAAAACCGTCCGTTTTTATTAAGATAAAATTAAGCACTCTAGTTACGTTTCAGTGCACATACGTATTCATGACATTATGTATATATGCATATATCCACAAAAATTTTTAATTTAATACAGAAATATATGTAGAGAAAGATTTTGTCAAATTCTTAAATTATTCGCTGCTAATAGAAGTGAAAGGAACTTGAGCTCATTATAAATTCCTTTCAAGCAATCCATTATTGTGAGAAGCTAAATTATAAAATACCGTATTTACGGTGTCATGGTAAATGAGTTTAAGTTATGCTGAGATAGATAGTTATATTTCAACTATATACCAATTAAGCCTCTGATGAAATCAATTGTTAATACTCAAGTAAACAAGTGACAATTATGACATTGTATTTAAAGAAAAAAGGTGGAAGAATCGTAGAATTTATGTTAATTAAACACGAGCTTCTAACAGGAAAGCAAATAATGGCAGGATCACTTAAGCAAACGAAAAAATTTGTTTAGGTCTGTATCCATCATATCTATAACGTAAGAACAGCTGTCGGAGCTATCTGCATTTATCTACTGCCGCAAAGAAACCTTCCTTATAGTAGAAAATTCTAATTTTGGAAATAGTCGAAAAGAATCAAATATTGAAAATAGGGAGGAACATCGAATACGCAAGCTTATTTCCGGGCTAATATTCCTATAAGCATATTAAGCAGCGTCAAGGAGCTTTGTTCTTTAGTGATCACGTTTGGAACAACGGTATCTGACTTAGTAATGTAAAAAAATACCATTGAGATCCATAAAAATTCCCATATGAATTGAAGTTTCAAACTTCGATGCACTTTTGAGCCATCCGTTTCACAATTTCAAAAATTCAGTCTCATTATTTAATCGCCAGACTGAATATACAAACAAAACATTAAGCTCAGTTCTCTTAAAATAAACAAACTGTTTCAAAAATTGCTTTCAGATTTTTAATTTATTTCCTATTTAACTTTTTTTAGATCATTTACAATAACTAGAGATAAGAGGTAACATATCTGCATTTATTACACTTATTATATTTTATATTATTATTTATTTTTTACTTTTAAAAGTATTTTTACATTTGGTTGGTTAGTTGGTTGGTGTCGTGTCCTTTGAGAAGTCAAATGGATCCATGAGTGGAAATCACAGTTTCTACTTTTCACATTTCTAAAAGTTATGGGAATGTAGTTAACAGTTTATTTACTTAAAAAAAGCACATGTTAAATTTGAAATTTTTAGAAACTTAAGATGTAATGATCTTTAATTCGTTTTGCTACATTTAGGTAAGTAGAAATAATAGGACATAAAGTAAGTAGATTTACTGTGACAGTTTGGTGTTTAATAATATATCCCATTTTTCTCAATTTTGATTCAACTAATTATACGTTGCAATATTCCAATTAATCATTATCAACAGTTTATTGCAATTATTGTAACTAAATTACATTTTTGTGTTATTTTTTTACTTACGGAACAAAAATTATATATTTTGGAACATTCAGGTATGTTGTGACTGCCGATTTGACCGTTAGGCAGCACTGAAGTAAATATTTGATTTTGCATATTTTTGTGGCAACCCTGTTGCACTCTGATCTGTAGAACTGTTACAAGAACCGACTGAGTCGGTAATAAAGATTTTGAACTCTCGTTTTGAGAGTAATTTTAAAATAGCTAATGTTATAAATAAACTTGTAAATAGTTTTAGTTCGTGTGCTGATTTATTCACGTATTGAAGTGCTTTTATTGAACCGTGTTTTGAATCCGGTAAGAATTGTGACTAACTTGCTTGGAAGTGCAAATGGGACTTCAAGGAAACTAATCGAATTTATAATTTCATGAATATCGTTCAATTTTGATTACATTGCATTTTAATCCAGTACGACTGTAGAAATCTTAAAAACTGGGTTGTTAAATTATTATATTTAAATCTATATTATTTGATTCTTTATTTTAGTGAAAGAGATTTAGTTGGAATATCTTTACATTAAAACTAATGACTTCAGTGTGTAAATGCATGTAAGTTAGTTTTATTAATTATTTATTCATCCCGTTAATTTTTAGTTGTTACAATCAAATTTACTACGAATATAAAGAAATTAAACAAGATTACGATCGAATGGAATACTAAATTAGCAGAAGATTTGTGCACTGGAAGATTGAAAATTTCCGATTGTGGCTAGAGACATTATAAACTGTTCAATTAATTTTCGAGTAGGATTTTGGCTTATCTGTTAGCATTTTCTTGTACAATACATTTGATTTGAGTACTAAAATCAGTCTGGATGCCCTAAAATGTCGTTCTGTTATTTAATTGAATTGTCTTTGCAATAATGTAAGAAGAGAGAAAGTACAAGATTATTAGCATCAGATAGTTGCACAAAATACGCATCAGAGTAAAGTTCAAGATCGTTTACACACTAAACAGTAAAAACCTATAATTTAAAAGTAGCAGGTCTAAAAGAACAAGAAAAGCCCACACAAGTTTCATGTTTGTTTAACCGACAGCAAATGTATCTAGAAAGAAAATACTATTGATTTTAAATGTAACACGCAATATTCCTACAGTTTATCGGTCATACAAGATTATTTCATCCGAAACAAATATCGGGTTTACAAGTAAAAGTAAAATAAAAGTAGTATTCCGTGTTATCTCTCGAAAAAACATATTACCCCTGCAAGCAGAACGTCATTTCCATGGCACAAAATACTTACGCATTAACGGAACTGGGGAAGAAAAAGAAGAAAAAAAAATTGAGAACATTTAAAGATTATCAGCACTCTTCAATTCCAATAAAATCCGCCGTGGGGTTAATACGAAATACGTGCCTGAAATAATACATTTTTCGTGCCTTGAGGCTCCCATACATTTAAAAGCCTATCACGAATGCCCAATCAAAGAACCTTCTCCTGCACCTGTGCTATTGATCGGAAAAGGGACCAGACTGATATTCCGGGATTTTCCTGAACTTACATAACCTCTACATTAGCTGCAGCTGTTACTTATCGCTCCCCACAAAAGCAAGTGTAACGAAGAGATTTTGTTTCCTTACAGTTGCTTGAAATAAGCACAGGATGTTGGTTGGGCACTTAGCAACAGAAAGCCGTTGTTACATATTGTGCAACACCTCTCATAAACATTTTCTGGAAATTATAAATCTAATGGGCCTTTGTCTCAAACTAAAGACGCCTTATTTGAGAATTTTCACTGATTGCTTTTAAAATATACGAAGTTTATCGTTAAAACAAATATGCTAAAGACATTTTTTTCTCCTTTCTTCAATAAAGAATGTTACATAGAACGTTTTAAGGCAACCACAGAAAAGACGTTAACTAACTGCGAAGTACAAATTAACTCTTTTGAGATTCTTAAAATCAGTTATAGAATGAAATGGTATGTTTATAGTGAAATCTTAAGAATTCACTTACAAGCTAATAAGATGCGTGTAGCAGAACACTAAGAAATTATCAAGATGTTCGCCTGATCTCAGAAAGGACAATTCAAAAGATGCATTAAACTTGAAATCAGGCCACAAGAGGGTATTTGTAGAGAACACGTGAAGGATTCTTTAAATGAATTGGTTAAGCAAAGATTTGACAAGTATAAACAGAGAAATTGCTGAAATTCTTAATTTTGTAATTTCATTAAAAAGCTCATTTTGATAAATTTTAGAGCATATTTCAGAATTCCTTTCGTTATAATAAAAGAAATACTAGAATTATGAAAAGCATGTCCATTTCGTAATTCTGAGTGATTTGTATTTTTGTTTTTTTATGATACCATGCACTCCACTCGCATACATTTCCAAGACTAAATTTCTCTAAATCAATGTATCAGGACTAGTGTTTCTCCTAGTTTCTTTCGCAAACATAACTGAAGTCCTGAGTACGAACAAGGAGCTTACTAAAAGCTATGTTCGTGCGTGTGTAGAAGATACAACAAAGACAAGAAGTGTTAAAATTCCCCTTTATTTCCTTATCGATTTTACAGAAGTTCCCGCTCTTCGGGATACAAAGACCAACCACTTGTGGCCTGAACGTGAAAGAATATAAGACTACTAACTAACTAAAAATTTAAATAACAGCTAACTTTTAACGTTTTACACAGATGACTAGCATTAAGACTGGCCTTTTAAATTACTACGTCTGTAGTACGCAAACTGCGGAAAACTACAATACGTCTTTAACTTTCAAGAGGGTTAAACGTCTGGCCTCAAAGGCGGACAATAACTGATGGCAAGCTCGAGTGAAGACTCGCAGCAAGAAGGCTCTCTCTCCTTCCTTCTTCTTTCTATTCTTGGCATAAAGCCACAACTTAAATACTTAAGCGTTAGCAAGTACAATTTTCATAAACATATGCACGCGTTAATTCTGGCCGGAAGTGGAAAATAAGAGATGATAGTAAAGTTTTAAAATAAAATAAACGTTAGTGAACTTAAAATCCTTACAAGTGAAACTGCATGTTTTACCATCACTTACCTTTGATTTATAGTAGGTAGATGGCAGCTGGTATTTCAGTATATTGTATATGAGAAAGACTTACATATATGAATATATTACTCAATATATGAGATATACATAACATTTACATTCTTATGACATTCTTTTCCGAAACAAAGATGAAAAATGTTTTTATATTTTATGATGCTCGTGCGTATGATGCTCATTTTATGAATATTTTATCTTCTTGCACAAATGAAAACACTATATTATGTAAACTGACTTAGCATTTTTCTATATGTTTAAAGCATTAATATTGGACTTAGGAAACTTCTCGAAACTGTAGAGGAAGAGCTCCCAAGACGAGTCATCATTGAATGCATTGTACTTATAAATGAAGCAATAAATATTTACATAGCGTTTCTTAATGATTTTTTAACTCAGTTAGAGCTGTTATGTATATTAGTTTTATAATAAGCCTGTTTCTTCAATCTTAGATTTAATGTGATGCCAAAATAAAGATAATGGATGTATAACCAAATGAATTATTAGCTTATCTTAAATATATTTCAATGTTATCAATGCTGTTAAAAGCTTCCTTACTTTTACTTTTCTTCTGAAAGAACACGTTGTGCAATGAAAGAATAAAAGCACTTCAGAAAGGTTTCACACTAAGTAATATCATATTTTCGTAAATGGCAATTAAAATATATTTCATCAATTATTTAACTGAGCTACGCAACTGCCATCAAAATTAAAAAATAGTAGCCTGTCAACATGGAATTTGAATTAAAGATAGAGCTTAATAAGACAAAAAAAAGAGCTGCAATACAATGCATAAGCAAATAATGAGCACTTCTATGGCTGCCTGGAATCAGTGCAAAAGAAGAAGAAAGAGAATAATAAGAAGAAGAGAACCCCATATAGAATAAAATTTTCTATATGGGATTTTTTTTATTTCCTTGTTTGCTGGGATAGAAGGACAGAGCATGCTTCGAGTAAGAAGAAGAAACGTAAAACAGCCTATGTTAGAACAGCGGACTGTGACTAAGGATTATCTTACTTGTTTCTTTCCTTAAACTGTTGCGAATATAGAGCCGATGGATTCAGAAAAGATGGACGAAGAAACTTGAAATCTCGCAACATACCAGTGTCTGAGAACTCAACTTACCAGTGCGACATCGTCCATATAATGCAAATGGTCCATATAATGCAACCTAATATGGGTAATACCGTGTATGGAATATCAAGATGTATACATGAGGCGAGCGTAACGGACTCACTGACTGCCGCCATTGCTTTATTTATATTTAATGGCAGTTGGAGTGTATGGCCATAATGGTGTGTTGAATGACTAATATGAATGCATGAAGAGAGTATCATTTTTTCAGACGAATTTCTCTTCTTTATACAGCGTCATGATGATGATGTTCGCGTATCTTACTACCATGGGCAACGCTATCTAAATCTTGCTTCTTGCTTTGTGATATTGGTCAAGCCCAGAAAACTGGGGTATAGCATATAATTTGATCCGAATCTCATTCATGATTGGTGCACATATCTGAAACTCAGACTAATCAGGTTTATATTGCAGGAGTGTTAAGGCCTGTGTTTCCCCACACCCTCTGAAAAACCGTAGACCCGAATTCCGCAGGACAATTCGCTATCACGCACCACACTAAAATTCCAATACTTTCTTCTCGACACACAAGTTACGGTTCTGTCTTGAGTGGTGCGTTCACCAGATCTTTCCTGAATTCTTATATTTGGTATTATACGTACCGGCATGCAAAAGACTACCAGCTACCTAAGATGAATTCTTGTAATGCATTGTAGCTGCCTAGGCTTATAATATCGCAAAATGTCATTCAAAAACTTTCCTACATTATACCTTACTATATAGTTGCGTTTATTGTTACTTACCGTGGTTAAATTTAGTACTGATAATAGCACGTGCGGTTTAACCTATGTCAAGGAAATTTTAACAATATCAATTTTGTATGATAAGGAATGTGAAAAATAAACTCAAATATGATATCTTCCGTCTTTGCTGGTGCTATAATTTTACTAGCCAGCTGTATATCTAGCTACCTGTATTCTTAATTTTTTATACATGTTTTATTTATATGCATATGAGAAACGCTAATCTGCCATAAAACGTGTCTCTTCATGCTAGAAACATTCGGTCCTTAGACCACTAAATTATCTGTAATGTATCTCCAAAAACAATGGGCCATTAGTTATTTTAATGCATATTCTCGAACGCTGGAATTAATAACTTTGAGTAAAATGGTCGCTTCAGTTTCAAGTTATAACTTCTGTATCTTTATAATTTTAGCGAATGTTAATCATGAATATTGATATTAAGATAATTCGGCCCATACTTACATGATTATCGTTCTTATTATTGTTCTCATAGTTATAGGATTTTCATTGCTGAGTTTTGAAATGCGAGTCGTTTAGGGAAAGTGATTACAGTAATCTTTAGTTCAAAGGACTTCCATATATTTAAAAGAGATTATGATATTAGGCGAATGGAAGTTTATCACATTTTACAGTTTCATTCTAAGTCTTCAGTTTCAAATGAAGTTAACACACAATTCTCCCAAATCTATAGTCCAAATTCTGTCAAAATAAGTGTTTTACAAACATATACATTGTTATATGTTGTTATACATGCTACATTAATACCTTTGGATTTAGTTCTCTGTAAAAGAAATTCAAACTAAACGTTCATAGCATCATTCATGTTTTTTGACTGTAAAGAAACTTCTGAAATAAAATCTTTAATAGATATTCAGGTAGAGGATATCTTGTAATTTGGAATGCTGAGATTATTTTATACATTTTCTTTTGTAATTTTTTTCTAAATTATTCACTCTTAATTTTCTGAGAGTGAGGTTTTAACAAACTTCCAAACAGAAGAAAGAAACTGGCATACAAAAATTTTGGGTTTACATTCATCCTTGGAATATCTGTTAAAATCATAATAACATTAAAACTTATCACATACAAAAGGTTTCTCGACCTCATTTTATTCAAAATATTCCTCTAAAACATTTTGCAGCTGTCAAAACTCCCTGCAAGTAACTGCTACATTTATGCAATAGAGCCTGCATTAAATTATACTACTACATACTCCAATACTAATATAGTAAAATACTAATAAAATAAATATTAAATATTAAAATACTGCTCCTTACTAAATTTTCTGGGACAGGCAAAGTAAAAGAAGCGTCAATCCAAGTCATACTGATATACACTAGTAAACAAAGACAAATAATTTTAAATAAAGACAAATAATACATATATATTATTTGTCTTTATTTATAATTATTTAAAATACATTAATTATTTAAAATTAATTATTTTTAAATAAACACAAATAATACACTATATATATATATATATATATATATACGGCGAGAGGAGATCCTGTTCCGTGAACGCTTTCGACTTTTAGCTTCCCGATACCCTTGCCAGATTAGTGACTGGAGACAGCAAAGGAGCAGAGTACATCGGCCCTTTCACAATTGTTCCCCTCTTTTTAGCCACCGAATCGACATCTTCATTATCGTGGCTGCACAATAGCCAGTGCTTCATTACAGGCAAATCTTCTTTTTCTAATTTTAATCTCAATTTTCTTAACGCATGTTAGGCCTCAACATTTGTCATTTCCACCACGTTTTATAAAGCTAAGGGATGGTTGAGAGTAGCTCTATGCTGCTCAAAATTAGAAATATTACTTAAATTAGGCAAATTTTCTCGATAGTGAGCGATATTTAAGGTTAGCTTGATATTGAGGAAATTGGTTCCTCTTTTTCTAAAAGCATAACGTAAGTGTCTGTCAAACAACTGAAACAAAGGAGGATTTACTTTTCTCATATATAAATTCGATAGGATTAATTAATCCCTATATTTCAGGCAATCACAACGTTCTTTCACAGAAGAAGGAAATTTAGTGGAATGCAGTGCAGAGATATTCATACAGATGAGAATAATAACAAATCGTAAGAAAGAATGCAACGCCTGATTTGTCTGTCACCTACAGTACCTTCAACGCTGATAAAAGACTTACGCTCACTTACATATAAAATTACTTTTATGATGCACTTTCTATGTCATGTAAAAGATTTACATTTTAAAAACACAAGTAAATTTAAATGGATACTTTTACTACACTGTTGGCCACCGTAAATGCAACATCCTGAAGGGAGCAAGCAAATAACGTGAAATTTACAACATGCATTATCGGGGGTGGGATATGCAAATGATTAGAATTTCAGCGCAGACGCACATCACGCGCACCTGTGGCGCTACTTCAAAGCGCTATTTAAGGCTTGGAGTTTTCGACGATTTCAAGTTCGGCAATTGTGTTTCCCTTGTGGTTTTTAAGCCTCGTAGCAAACAACGATCATCGTTTGATCAAGTATTTGAGTTCGACAGAGGAAGGATAGTGGCCTACCTAGAGTGTGGATAATCTGTCAGGGAAATCGGTAGTTGTGTTGGACGAAACCAAATAACTGTAATGCGGATATGTGACTGTTGGATGCAGGAGGGTACGACGACCGACGTGTTCAATCGCATCCACCTCAGTGCGTGATGACAGGAACATTGTGCGCATGGCAGTGACGGATCGCTCAGTCACATCACGAACCAGAGCACAGCACATTCAGTCTGTAACGCATCATTTAATGTCTGCGCATACCATTCGACGCCGTTTTCAGCACAGTGGTCTGTCCGCAAGACGTCCATTGTTTCGTCTACTCTTGTCACAGAACCACAGACGTCTCCGCCGCAATGTTGCGATGAAAGAAAGATGTGGACGGCAGATTGGAATAAAATTGTCTTTACTGACGAGTCACGCATCTGTCTGCTACACCACGATGGTCGGATTCGACTCTGAAGACACCGTGGAGAGAGGATGCTGAACAGTTGCGTTATGCACCGCCACACTGGTCCTGCACCGGGTATTATGGTATGGGGCGGTATTGGATATCACTCTCGCACTCCTCTAGTACGCATTGCCGGTACTTTAAACAGCCAGCGCTACATCTCCGAGGTGCTGGAGCAAGTTGTCCTTCCTTACCTTCAGTGCTTGCCCACAGTCATATTTCAACAGGATAATGCGTGACCACTCTTGGCACGCATTTTCCAAGGGTTCTTCGTCGATCACCAGATTGAATTGGTTCCCTGGCCGGCTCGCTCTCCGGATCTTTCGCCGATGTCAACATGTTATGTACTAAATAAATTTTGTTGTGATATCTCTTGTCTTTCTTGGTGTTGCAATTTGGGTGCCCAGCAGTGTAATTTTGATATGTCTTAAGCTTTTCTACGAGTTCTTTGGTGGAATGTTTTATGAATATGTTAGGTTTATGTTTTAGTTAATTATTCAGAAACTAGGGAGGCTGTGAGCAATTTATTAGATTAACATTAGTAAGCGTACCCATTGAAAGTTACTTGAGTTTTTAAAATATAAATCCTGTATCATGTAATAATATTACATGACATAGAAAATGCATCATAAAAGTAATTTTACGTAGTATAACTCTTTTATCAGCATTGAAGTTGCTGTGGGAAACTGACAAAATCACTTTGCATTTCATCTTGTAAATATAAATCCTGTATCATGTAGTAATATTACATGACATAGAAAATGCATCATAAAAGTAATTTTACAATAGTATAACTCTTTTATCAGCATTGAAGTTGCTGTGAGAAACAGACAAAATCACTTTGCATTTCATCTTGTAATTTGTTATTATTGCGATTGTTTCAATTAAATCTAATATTAGATATGATTTTGAAAATTAGATTATCTTGCGATTTGATTTGGTGTAAGAATAACCTCTTCCCCAAACTCTGAAATTTAGTGGTGTTAATGTAAAAAGAATCAATTTACAGCATTGCGCTTTTCTGACTGCAAACGTCAGATTCGCTGTTTATTTAAATTTACAATCAAAGACATTTATATAATAAATTAATTTGCTTGACATTTATTGCTCTCTGTGCGTATATTGTGATCAAGTGCAAATACATCCAAAAGTAACCATGCAAATATTTTTTGCATATTAAAATCTAATCCAGAACTCTATAGGCAAGTACTGTAACAATTAAGATAGTAAACATAACTGAAATAATGTTCTTATTTTACTGCCCTCTGAGTTATTTTTCGTATAGGATACCAGATGAAAAATAAAATTTAGAAGAATTAGGATTTAATTTTTTCTTGAACTCGTTTGAAGATAAAAATAAGAAAAAATGTTATTTAAACATTCTAGAGGAATCATGCAAGTCATAAATGTTAAGCATAACACATCGATGTATTTACGAATTTTCCCGCAGTGGCCGTTAAGTTATTTATTAGTGCATCATTGATGAAACAAAAAGAAAATCGTTGTTTATCTGTCTCTGTTTCCTCGAATGAAAGTTCATTCCACGTGAACGAAGAAATAAAATTTGATCTAATTCATTTAATGCGTCTTTGTATCGCTCAGAATTTCATTTCTTTTCATAACAAACAGAGGGAGAAGTTAGAAAATTTATTTAAATTGTAGCCGAATTACAAGGAACGAAATAAACAGAAATGCAAAGAGTAAGCAGATACTAAAAGTAGATTGTCATCGCATTTATTCCATGCTAGCACTTATGTGTTTAATTTTTTTAAATTTTAACACCTAAGTTGGAAATGCGATAGTTCTATTTTAGTAATACGAATAATAATTAGCAGCAGTAGTAACACAGTTACCTCCGATGACAAAGAAATAATATTTCCAGAATTAATTCTTACGAATTTTAAGATAATGATTTTAAAGCATAATATCTTTAAATTCCTAACAGCACCATATTGATATGTTTATTACTTGTTATTTCATTTTCAGTTTTGCTACAAGCAATTTAACTAACTTTTAAATTGCGTTCGCACAGAAATGCCATTCAAAACGGCATCATAATTGAGCACCCGCCTAGAATTCATCAGGCGTAAAATAGCTAAGCGTGTCGTTTTAAATATTCTGTAGTTGTCTTTATTAATTCTGAAACTACACTA
Source organism: Stegodyphus mimosarum (assembly GCA_000611955.2). Classification (NCBI taxonomy): domain Eukaryota; kingdom Metazoa; phylum Arthropoda; class Arachnida; order Araneae; family Eresidae; genus Stegodyphus; species Stegodyphus mimosarum. The sequence continues at coordinate 539,217 of KK121680.1, read as the reverse complement.
ACTTTGTAAGGTTTTAGTTAAACTAACCAAGTTTATTTTAATTTAAATCTTTTCTATCTCCTCTCTGCTTCAACTTCCTGTCAGAAGAAGCGCGCGTTTTTAGCTTATGCTAATTTTTTTGAAGTTCAGCCAAGCACTATTTAAGCCAGAGGTAGAAACCTCTCGGTGTGTGAGAGCTTTGCCTCAGATCACGGTCACGCTGCTCAACGTTCGCCTGACCAGCTAGCAGTTTAAATTTATAAGCCATAGTGCTTACTACGTGATTGCATTGTAAAATAAATTAAAGTGCGGTAGTATTTAGTATACCTTGCTACGCACCCTTTTAGATAGAGGCCAACTTCCGCGAATTGCTCTGCGAAGCAAAGTTTAATTTAAGTTCTATTTTAATTTATTTAAATTTATTTGATTGTTAAGTTCGACCAAAGTGTGGTCTGTTACGTTCTGTATCTCTCCCGAATTGGGAGGTTTGTATTTAATAGTGATTGAATAAAAGAGGATTTCAAATCCCTTCACGTGCAGTTATTCTCCAGCCCAGCAGTTACATCAGAACATAGCGTACCTTCCGCTCCCTGTTCCAGTTCAGGACTTAGAACGTAAGGATAAGAACCCTTTACAGAATTTACCATGTTCTCAAAGAATACACACAGAATGCTAAGTCCTGATAGTGGCGCCCGCACAAAAAGAAGAGGATGGCCTCAACAACAAGAAGACGAACCTGAGACACCTGCTGTACCTGTCCAGAATCCTGAGATAGCACCTCCTGGCATAGAAGGATTCGGCTACATCGTACAAACCATGCGAGCAGCCATGAAGCCAGCGGCAAGTTTTGACGGCAAGACAGCCGTAATCAATTTCCTGGAAAAGCTAGACTCCCACTTCATGCTATATCCAGTCCACGAATTTCAGAAAGTCGCTCTTGCTACCAGCGCTTTGAAGGGCCAAGCGCTAAGTTGGTTCAAGTGCATCGGAAAGAATCTCTTGGGGGAACCAGGAAGCCCCACATACACGTATGAAAATTTCAAGAATTCTCTAGTGAAAGCATTTCCCGTGGTGCGAGATCGAGCCAGATTGGAAGCTGAACTGTTTAGCCGATACCAAGAAAGAATAGAAGATTTGTCTAATTTTATTTTGAGGAAAATTCAAGTTTTCAAGCTTTTGTATGGAAGTCGCCCGGATCCTGAAATTATTCAAGTTATACTTCCTAGGCTACTGCCCCAAGTTCAAGATTTCATCGAACTAAGAAATCCAACAACATTAGACAGATTATTTGAGCTCGCGGTACAATTTGAAAGCCGAAGAACAGCCGACAACGAACGACGACGCCAATTTGAGCGAAGAAGTCAGTGGAGTTCGCCAAGACCGCAGCAAAAGCAAAATCAAAGTTACGGGAATAAGGCGAAGCAATGGCCGAAGAAAGATGTGTCTCCTAAAGCGAGCGGCGAACGAAGGGAATTTAATAGAAGAACAAGCAAAGATTCCGAGGGCAACCAGAAGAAAAAGAATTTAAACTAAGAGGGATTTCTTCGAGGAAGGTGAAGAAGTCCGAAGCAGCGCAAAACCCTTCCAAAATCAATTTAAACACCGTGGTCGTTAAGAATTTGAGTTTGCCGAAGATTGAAGTTCTAATCAACAACATACCGGCGACAGCCCTCTTGGATACAGGAGCCCAAAGCAGCTTCGTATCGGAAAGATTCTTTAAGAAGCACTTTCGACGTTACAGAATTTTTAGTGCAAGAGACACGGATGTCATAGCGGCCCAAGGAGAAAAATGTAGCTGTTTAGGAAAAGTACCATTGTTCGTGCGTATCAACAACGAACAGGTAAGAATCCTGTTTTATATTGTGCGTAACCTGCAGACTTGTATTATTCTAGGTGTGGACTTTTTTAGTTTGGCAGAAGCAAAAATTGATTTCAAGGGGGGAGAACTAACATTAAATATGAAGCCAATTGAAGCGAAGAATGATAAGCCCCCGCAGCTGGACTTGGAACATTTACAAGCAGAGGAAAAAGAGAAAATCCAAGGTCTGGTAAGTCACTTTGCGAATTTATTTAGTGATGTACCAGGCTTTACGCAGGTGGTGAACCACGACATTGACACGGGGGACGCTCAGCCAGTTAGGCAAAAGCCATATAGATATGATAGGACAAAAGAAGAAATAATTGAACATCATATTAAAGAGATGTTAAAGAATAAAATCATCACGCCAATTTCTAGCAGTTATGCTAGCCCCGTTGTCCTGTGTAAGAAAAATAATGATTACCCGATTACGCACCCGAAGCGGTGGCGTTTTGCTATAGATTATCGCAAGTTAAATTCAGTTACAAAATATCCTGTATATCCGTTGCCGATAATTGAAGAAATTATTCGAAATATTTCGTCTACAAAATACATGACTACATTAGATCTCACGAGTGGCTATTTTCAGATTGGGGTAAAACCCGAGGACGTACACAAAACCGCGTTCATAACGAAATCTGGTACGTACGCATTTCTTAGAATGCCGTTCGGATTATCCGGCGCGCCGGCAACGTTCCAAAGATGTATGGACATCGTCTTAAGACCAGTCCTTGGTAAAAGCACTTTCATATATTTAGACGATATTATAATTACGAGTAGTACTCTAGAACAACACTTACAAGATTTAAGAAAAGTATTTTCATTGTTAAACGAAGCTGGTTTAAAGATAAATGCGTCTAAATGTAAATTTGCCGCAAAAGAGTTACGTTATTTAGGATTTAAAATTTCCCAAAAGGGAATCGAAACGGATCAGTCAAAAATAGTAGCCATTAGAAATTATCCTGTTCCTAAAACAGCGAAGAAATTATCGTCGTTTCTCGGGATGTGTTCATATTACCGGGCTTTCATTAAAGACTTTGCAAAAATAGCTGAGCCACTGCTAAAGTTGAAAAGAAAAAAAGCTAGGTTTTCGTGGTCAGCAGAAGCCAACTTGGCGTTTCAAAAATTGAAAGACGCATTGACTCAAGCTCCCGTCTTAAAATTTCCAGAAGGGGATAAAGGATTAGAGATTTCAGCGGACGCTTCAGATTTCGCGATTGGTGCAGTGCTTTCCCAAAATGGTCAGCCCGTGGCTTTTTTCAGCCGAACATTAAATGAAACCCAAAGAAACTATTCCGCAACAGAGAGAGAAACTCTCGCAGTGTTAGCATCAGTACAGAAATTTCGTGTGTTCTTTGGAAGTTCTCCAGTAACTGTATATACCGACCACGCGGCGGTCACTAGACTCTATTCTGGAAAAAATTTATCACCCAGATTAATAAGGTGGGCTCTCAAATTACAGGAATATAACCTAATAATTAAACATACGCCGGGAAAGGAAAATGTTGTGGCAGATGCTTTAAGCAGAATTAACTTAGATGAAAATGGAAGTGTAATTAAGATAGCCATGTTAACATCCAAAGTATTAGATTCTCGTGAAACAGTAATAGCCGAACTCAAAAAAGATCCGGAGTTCAAAAATATATACAATTATTTGGCCGACCCTGAGAATTTCAATCATCCGGATATTGTGCCGATAAGAAATAGGGCCGAAAATTACGAATTAATTGACGGACTGTTATTCTATACGAAAGCTACTAATGAGAATCATGAATATAGACCGGTTATCCCAGCTAGCATGAGGTTGAATGTATTAGAAGAGTTGCATGATTGTGCCATTTCGGCTCATTTAGGTATAAGAAAAACTGTTCAGAGAGTTCGCGAGGCAGTTTTCTTTCCAGAACTGCAAAAGTTTACTAGGGCGTATGTCCAGTCGTGCCCAACATGTCAATTAAATAATTATGTTAATTTCCGCCCGGCCGGGTTCCTAAATAGTATTAAATCAGAATTCCCAAATCAAATAATAGGCATCGATTTACTTGGACCTTACCCTCGAAGTAAAGTTAATAAAAGCCGATATCTTTTAGTTATAGTGGATCATTTTAGCAAATGGTTAGAGTTAATTCCGTTAAAACGCGCGTCTGCAAAAATTGTAGTAGATTCAATTCTAAATAAGTATATTTTAAAATACGGGGCGCCCCTAAAAGTTATTTCAGACAATGGTCCTCAGTTTGTTAGTAAAATGTTTGAGGAAATGTGTGCAAAACTGGGCATACGTCATCTAAAGATGGTCCCGTATCGTCCGCAGTCAAACATAGCGGAACGGGTGAATAGAAATGTAGTGAAAATAATTCGTAGTTATGTGAAAAACTATCACTCTACCTGGGATAGCCATATAAATGAATTTGCATTTGCACTTAGGACCGCCAAACACGATACTACACAAAAAACACCCGCTGAACTCTTCTTAGGAAGAAAGATCTTGACCCCCCTAGATAAACTGTTCTTTGTACAGGAAAGGGCAGAAGAATTTAAAATGAGTGATATACAAAAGTTAATACGGGAAGCGACGGAAAATATAGAAATGGCCCAAAGAAAACAGAAATTGTACTATGACCTAAAAAGAAGAGAGGTCAAGTACAATGTGGGAGATGAAGTGTTGAAGATTAAACACAACTTGTCAAATGCCCCAGAGGAAAAGGTGGGGAAATTTTTTCCGCGTTTTGAAGGCCCGTTCACAATTGAACAAATTACGGGGGCAGTGGTTATATTAAAAAGAAATGATGGTCAAACGCTCAAAGCGAATGTGGACCAAATAAAACCGTTCTATAATCGCAGCAAAATGGCTGTATTTAAAGATTCGTTTCAGGATCCGAGGCAATCGACTAGCCAGGAAGATATACGTCAGCAAAAACAGCAGGAACCAGCTACAACGGCATCGAAATGTCAGAAGAAGAAAGCTCCCCCCCAACAAAGAAATAAGAACCAAAAAGGTGGTTTCAAAAGAAAGTCTCACGATGCAGGTGAACAAATCTACGAACGGAATTACGAGCGCACCAAGAGAAGAAAGCAGAATGGGCAAGGGAAGCCCAATGTATCCAAAAGAACTGTGGAATCATCGGACAGGTGCCTGAGAAGCAAGAAACGTCGATTGCAGCCTGAGAATCAACTTCCCGAATACAGCAGGAACCAGGACAAGCAACGAGCAAGGGCCCAGGAGAGAAGGGCCCAGTCCACCAAACGTCCAGCGGAGCAACCTCCTCTACAAAGGAAATTGCCGAGGATACAACGACGGAATTTCAAAAGAAAAAGAGACGAGCAGGCTCCGAAAGAACAACGAAAAACGAGGAAACTGAACCAGGCCACAACTTACTCAAGTTTTAAAGATTGGGCCAAGAAAAGGATGGACGATCATAATAAGATAAGTACAATTTCGTATTCAAAAGTTTAGTTAATTTTTGAGTATACTGCAAGTTGCAGGGCTGATTTTACCTCAAGCGAGGTTGACTTTTACGCCAAGTGAGCGATAAGTCCTCATATGGAAAGTAAAATGTTTTGTTAAAAGAAATTGTAATTTTCAAAGATTTAAAATCACTTAATGTTTTGTAAATAGATTAATTCTGTAAAAGCAATGAATTGCTGAAAAGAATATGTTAACTAAATGATTTTGTATGACGCTTTGTCTAAAGACTTGTAAAATGTCTAGAATGAAAATTCGGAAAATTGAAAAACACGATTTAGTCTGTAGACTATTAATTCAATGTAATTTGATATTTCAAGAAAGTACCTTGAGAAAGGAATAGGAAGCACTTGCTGTAAGCTTAGAAATTTAACCTATATTTCTGTAAGCTTAGAAATTTAACCTCTATTTGCATTTCAGGATTGCTATGAAATTGTTAATGTGTTATGAAATGTAACAAATAATATTATGCTAGCAATGCACGTTAAGTGCAATATTAATGTGAATGTTGTGTGCAAACTGCGAATTTGTATGCATGAAAAGTTAAAGATTGACTATTTTAGAATGCAAGTGTTAATTAGGCTCTCCACCAAATACACTTAAAGTGTTAGACATAAAGCTAGTGAGAACCTTAGGATTAGCTGGTTATAGGGCGTTTTTTTCAGGTCTCGTATGTCAAGTTCTAACTAATGTTAGTCGATTGTAGGTGGAAGAGTTGAACACCCCCGAACACATAAAAACCCGCAATGGCGGTTTGCTTTACATCCAACACCGGTGAGAGAGCATACGGGGGAAGAATTTAATTGTGCTTGAATGATAATGTGTGTGTGCAAAATTACACAAAAAAAAAAAAATAAGGATTTGTACCACTTAGAATTATTCTGTTATTATGTCATACTAAAGTTGTTTTCCTTCCAGATTTTGCTGGAAGGAGTAAGACTGTTTGAAGAATAAGACTTGAAAAAAAAAATGTTGAAGATTGTTGTTCCAGAAAATTTCGTCTGTATTTTACACAAACATATATTGCCTTGTAAGAGTTGGCCTAAGTTTAGAACAGTGAAATTTTCGACTATTTAGAATTGCTAGTTTTCAACATGGTCCGTTTGGACCAAAGTAGTTTAACTATCGCAATTCTGGCGGGAAGTTTGTAAGGTTTTAGTTAAACTAACCAAGTTTATTTTAATTTAAATCTTTTCTATCTCCTCTCTGCTTCAACTTCCTGTCAGAAGAAGCGCGCGTTTTTAGCTTATGCTAATTTTTGAAGTTCAGCCAAGCACTATTTAAGCCAGAGGTAGAAACCTCTCGGTGTGTGAGAGCTTTGCCTCAGATCACGGTCACGCTGCTCAACGTTCGCCTGACCAGCTAGCAGTTTAAATTTATAAGCCATAGTGCTTACTACGTGATTGCATTGTAAAATAAATTAAAGTGCGGTAGTATTTAGTATATCTTGCTACGCACCCTTTTAGATAGAGGCCAACTTCCGCGAATTGCTCTGCGAAGCAAAGTTTAATTTAAGTTATATTTTAATTTATTTAAATTTATTTGATTGTTAAGTTCGACCAAAGTGTGGTCTGTTACGTTCTGTATCTCTCCCGAATTGGGAGGTTTGTATTTAATAGTAATTGAATAAAAGAGGATTTCAAATCCCTTCACGTGCAGTTATTCTCCAGCCCAGCAGTTACATCAGAACATAGCGTATTATCCGCTCACTGTTCCAGTTCAGGACTGAAAATTTGAGGATAAGAACCCTATCACAGAATTTACTATGTCTGCAAAGAGCATACACAGAGCACTCAGTCCTGATAACTTATTAATCCTAAAGTTATTCAAACTTATAATTCCTGTTATTATTCTGCTAATTAACCTCGGAGGAATTTGAATATTTCCAGCTTAAAATAGAGCCTACCTTGTGATATGCATAACACATATCTTTACCATCCTGGAACTGATGACTCAACATCAGCTTTCGCATTACTTGTGAAATGAACTTTTGTAATCGTGTTATTAACATAGCAAAATTTAGCCTCCTCAAAAGTTTTTTTTATGAAAGCTATAAAGCTTATAGGTTTTAAAAAAGACTAGTTCAACTATTTTCAAATTTATTTTTAAAGCACTTCTTTGCTTTAGAAATTTAAAAATTATGCTTCAAGGAAGAAAATTAATGATGATAATAATAAAGGCCTTCTCCATTGTTATATTTTATTGAAGAATCAAAATATTTATGTGTTTTATATAAACAGAAAACACCAGATTATTTGATAGACTGGGGTCAGATACACTATCAAAAACTGAGAATCGTGGAATGCGAACAGGAACTTTTTAAAATCTGTCTACCTACTTTGGCCGTCTAATCTAAAAGCGTAAATTACGCTACACAGAGTATTTCATTTTCTACTGTCTATCATTTTCTATTTATCTGGAAGAGCAGACAAAAATTGCTAAAATTAACAAACAACCAACCAAAAAAATGTTCCATATCGATTGCGAGATTAAATATCTCTTGAAACACTGGTCGTGCGCACATAATTTAAGAAATGAACCAAATAAAGTCGTCGTTCAGACTATGACAGTTTTTATTAAGCAATTCGTTTCTTATCGAAATACAAGAAGCTAAAATTATTAAGATTTAAAAAATAAGCTCATATCGGGATTAATTTCTTTCTCGAAGTCTATCTCTCTTTCCATATAATTTTTCTTACGGTTAGAACTGCTTTAAATGACATCAAATAACACTTCGAAGTAATACAAACACCACTTAAAACAGTTACTCAAGTAGATTTCAAATGCCATATGAATTATTAATTCCCACTGGCAGAGACGCTAAATTTATATCAAACGTAGCTTGTATAGGGTCGCTAAAGTCAACGCTTTTCTTTTCTTGTTTTCGGAGAAAGAGTCGGAGTCAGGGAATTTCGCAATGTTTTTCGGGGGCCAATTTTGCATAGTCATAAACGGACTATTTTTAAGACTTTGGCTA
>KK121680.1:495728-530870 GCA_000611955.2 Stegodyphus mimosarum | reverse complement strand
CTTTGGGTAAAATCTAAAATTTCGTATATTTACTAAAACTTATAACTTGACCGAAATTTTTATAATTTGAAAGTCTATTTTATTTGATTTATTTGTTAAACCGGATCTGTGAGTTTCCGAGTAAACGTTTAAAAGACATTTAGTCATACGATATTTCCAAAATGTAATGTTTACTACAATTTGCGAATGCGGCGAAATATGAATAACGTAATTTACACATGCAAGTAACATACTAAATCTATCATAAGTGCTCAGTTACACTTTCCAAAATGAAGAAATAGGCTTGGAGACAAAGCTACGTTTCGAAATCTATTTATAATAATGAAAGATCGAAAAGCGGAGGACGTCCAAATCTTGTTTCTTTATTATAAGATTTTTGAACTATGAGTCAAAAAGATATGAGAATGCATTATAAGAAAGTTGTTACTAAATTACATTTACCGAACGATTTAAAACAAAATTAGATAGAAACTAAAGTTTTAGTTTTCGACTTAACATAGACTATCTTGTCATTCTTTTCTTTTGCTTTATTGCAATATTTTTAGACCTTGAATTAGAATTTTTCATTTTTTAGCTCAATGAGAATGGTTTAAATAAAATTACATAAAATTAATACATATAGTTACACATATAAGGTAAGCTATGCTTTCAACAACATAGCACTACCCATTAGTTATTACATCTATATTAATTAACTTATGTGGTATTAATTTTTAAACCGACTTTTTTTCTGCATAAGCGTTATTTCTGTGCATTGAAATAAGATCTGAAAAAACCAAGAATTCATTAGTTGCCAAACAATGCTAAACGTGTGAGCCAAATGTCCTACAGCTATTCTAACCTGCACTGGTTTAGAATTAGATTCTAATCAGTTTATTTGTGCAAATAGCTAAGTTATTTAAACTTGTGGTAATTTAAGCTAAAATTATATTAAGCTTAAATTGACTAAAAGTTCTTTTAGTTACAAATATTTTAAGATGAACAAAATCAGGTGGAAAAGTTGCAGAATTGCATGAAGTATCGAGCCACAAATTTAGGCATACAGTTGATGCTCAGCGGAAAATTAAAATGCTTTTCGATATTGCATAGTTTATTTCCTATATCAACAGTTCTAATCGTTAATGATAAAAGTCTGCCTTAAGAAAAAACAAAGCGAAGTTTTCAGTTGATACTTAGATCCAAATTCTTCATCTGTATTCATTTTACTGAGAATTAGAAAAAAATAGAAATAAAATAAAAAAAGAAAATTCTTATGTATGCTAGTATTCAGAAATAAAACCGGAACTCGAATTCAGGAAATTTCAGAGATATCCGAATAAGAGCAAAATATTATTTTACAAAAATGAAATCTCTATGCACTCTAAATCTCCAAATTTCAACGAAGTTCTCATCCATTTTTGATGAACTTCGATATTAAGATTCCACATGCTGAGGCTCAGAATATCGCGCAGAGCGCATACCTCGAAGGGATTTGAATGCAATATTTTTTGAAGCACGAAGATTCACGACGGTTTCATGAAAGACATTCTTCGCCAGACGTCCATTTTAAAACAACCGCAGTAAAAATGGCTGGCCTCTGGTACAAATGAAAATTTAATGCTTTTCTGTTGTTGTTTAACTATGTACGTTACAGAATATTGAGGCTTTGACTCCTTTTTCAGGTTGGGAATTCTTAGTATCAGTAGAAAGAATAACATTTTTATACATAATTTATTTTAGCTATTTCACTGGAAGGGGACAGCTCATAAATAACACTAGAAAAATTTCATTTTTACTTCAGTAGTAATTTGAAATAATAAACAAGTCTGGGTCGGGCCAATATAATTTAACAAAAATAAATCAGTTAATAAAACCCAGATAGAGTCAGGTAATGGAATTTAATTACAACCATATTTTTTAAAGAAGTACCATAAATCTAACATTGAAACTCGTTATCTAGTCTTGCTAAAAAGAGAAAATCGTTTAATTGATACGGTTATGTCTCTTGTCCCTCGGAAAGGGAATACGTATGTCCAAGGGACAAAATTAATTCGATGCATTCTTGAATAAATGAAATTATTGCAATAAAACTGTACAATATATTACTCAAATTGTCAGGACTGAGTGTTCGGTGCATACTCTTGGCGGACATATTCGTGAAGTAAACTAAGTCCTGATCTTGAACAGGAAGTTGAATGCAGCTATGTTCTGTGGTAGAAAACTGTGGTTAAGTGGTAGAAGAACTGCAATTAGGAAGGATTTAAAATCCTCTTTTATTAAACCACAATTATATACAGCCACTTCCCAACTCAGGAGGGATACAGAAAATAATGACCGCACTTGGATCTAAACTGAACAATCAAATTATTTAAACTAAAGCTAATTAGAAATTAAGGAGTCATTGCTCACAGAGCTATAAACGCGAGGTTGGCCTCTATGCTAAAGGGTGGGTAGCAAGATTTAACTAATACTAACGCACTTAGATTTACTTCAATAAGTTATAGAGTAACAGCGCTAAGGCTTAGAACTTAAATACTAGCTAGTCAGGCAAACGTCGAACAGAGTGGTAGTGATCTGAGACTAAAAGCTCTCTCACACTGAGAGGTTCCTACCTATTGCTTAAATATAAACTTGGCTCCACTTCAAATTAGCATAAAGCTGAAACGCGCGCTTATTCTAACGGGAAGTTGAAATAAGAACACATAGGAAAGGCAAATTAAAATAAATCTTTGTTAGTTTAAACTAAAACCTTACAAGATATCCAAATGATTTACAATCCAGTGTTTAAATCCACTCCATTCGTCTCTTTTAAATTAGTGCGCATAAGAAATCGATGTTAAAAATAAAAAATGTTTAATTTTTTTAATATTTCACTCCATAATTCGCATTAACCGTTTGACATAAAATATATACAAATCAACGGGTTGGAACGGTTAAGTTATTTCATCTGCAACTCAGATGTTGAAGCTGTTTGCTCAACTCAGATGTTGAAGCTGCATGTTTTGGGAAGTTTTTTAAATATAAGTTCTTTCCAAAGATTTGATCAAAGTATTAAATAATATGAAACTCTAAAATAAAGCGGAAGCTATTTCTGCATTCGAATAAAATTTTTGTGTTTCCTCGAAAATTGTTACAATTTTTATAGCAGAATAAATCATGTGTGATTTTCTTCCACAAGGTTAATTTTATTTAAAAATTCTCACACTTAGACTCAAAAAAAAAAACAGTTATGTGCTTCATAGCATGCACAAGATTCCCCCATTTTCTAAACAAGATTTTTCACATTTAAAATCATAAGAGCAGACGAGCGTTATGATTTTTCGGACCTAAGGCATAGTCGTATCACGTATAGTAACAATTCGAGGATTGGAATCAGAATTCCCCAAAATCAGTTATCAGTTCTTATCAGTTTCCATAAGGACGACTAAATTACTTTTAATTAAGGAGATTTAAATAAATCCAATTTTTGAATTTTTAATCCAAAGAAAAAGTGAAGGTTTATTATTCTATTTATTTCCCTATACCTAGAACGAAATGAATATTCATATCTTGTCTCGAAGCCATAATTTAATTAGAAAATCTTCAAAACGAATTCATATCCTCATACCTAAATTTCACATTTTCTTTGGATTATCCCTTCATTTTTTTTTTCAAAACATACTATAAAACCCACAGAAATTTATAAAATTAATTGTTGTGTTTCTAATTTATTGTAACTATTTTCATTGACGATTGCAATTTGTAATGTACATCGACGAAACGAAAATACAGTCTCAGCAACATTTCATGGAAGTCTCAGAGAATATTGTATTCGGAATCTCAAAGACTAAAAAGACTTTTCCCGCTTTTCTATTTAAGAAGCGCAGAGCCAGGTAAAGTAAATGCATCATGGGAATACGACCATCAGGCTTAAGATAGGCTTGTTGCCAGAAAGAAAATAAACTTTTATTTTGAGTAGTTATTTCAATAACGGCAAATACAGTAATGGAAAACTGACCTACGGCTGCCGAGTCCGAATTGATCGTCTCCCATTACAAAGATCGATCAAAACTGCAATTATACGGGAGGGTCTTTTATTTATTATTTCGCTCTTTTCTTTCGCTCCTTGGACGCTATTAAACGTACTATTCTTCCAGTTCCTTTCTCCTGGCTTCAAATAACAATCGACAGCAGATGCTTTCTTTATTGTGACCGTAATCAAACGAAAGGAGGAGAAATAGATCGCCTGTATGGGGTAACGTCGTCAACAAAACTGCAAAGAAGATGATTTTTGTCATCATTTCGTCTTCTTATATATCTCCGAAAATCGATCGTAAGAAATTTTGTAAAAGATTGATTCGTAAAATATTGAATTCAATTTGTAAAATATTGATTACAAATATTTACAGATACAATAGATATAAATACAGTTAGTTAGTAGCTTCTTCACTTTTCCAAAATTCTGCTGCCAAAAGAATAAAAAATTTAAAGAAAAATATTTGTTATTATCTAGTTTTCATTTGTAAATGCCAAATAAAACCTTCTTTTTTGTATAAAGGAGTTCTTTTTGCCTGATTGAATTAAACATGATTTCTGATCACAAATGTTATTTTAGAGCAGGAACATTTTCTTAAATGAAAAATAGAACATGATTGCAAAGCAAATCTTTTAACTTTGTTACAAAGATGCAGAAATGAAAAACATTTAAGTAATGGTATAATACAGGAATTTTTATTACACCGTGAAGTAGTGTCTGAAATATTCGAATAACATATATTTATAAAATATTCATACTGAATATGTTTATGGAAGTATATCTCAATATTATAAAATGATATTATACACTGGGTAAAATGGGACAAATATTTTTAGTTATTCAATAATTTTGAGTTTTGCAACAAGTCTCATCGGATTAGTTGAACTTGTAAGGAATTACCGAATTCCCCTCTGCCCTCACTTCTGGTTTGTGGTTACCACATACAGCTGGGAAATGGAAGATCTGTGGTTCGAGTCCTTTTGAGAGCTTAGCTGATTTTTACTTTCCGTGGCTCCTATAAATCTAAAACTCTCTATAAGTACAAACTAAAGCAAGACCGGCACCTATGTGGGCATATTAGGTATCGGTGCACCTTACTAACTTCTACTACGGATGGAATTCCGAAGGAGAATACCACGGGTGCAACCGACGGTCTCCGATCCTTCTTACCCTAACTTCAACTTCTTGAGAGGATTTCAGATCGCTTTGCATTTAAAGTGCCTTTTACCTCACAGATACTATACGCTTACAAAGGTGCATGTCTTTTTCAGGATTCGAACCCAAACTCCTTAGTCGTACTTTTAATAAAGGAAGAATTTAAGGAAATACTGGATTCCTTCTGCTTACGTTTGTGTTCTAAGTGGTAATCACATCCGGATTAAAAATGGAAGATCTGTAGTTCCAATTTGGATGATGGCACACTTGATTTTCAGATTTCCTGCTTCGAAAATCCTAACAGATTCTAAAGGCTCTTGCCATTCTTGGAGGAACAGATGATTACGTCATCTTTTAAATAATAACAGTACATTGCTTAATGATTTAACAAAGCAGTATATTTAAAAATAATGTACTTCTTTATTACAATGTTATAATTTCCGAAGGCAACAAAATTATTAATACAATAGTTGGGGCTAAAACAGCCCCTTCTATGACAAAATTTTAATAAATGTTTACAAAATTTGTACAGTCAATAAAAGAGATTTCTAAAACATTGCGTCATGCATATTTAGTAAACCATTTTGCTTGAATTCTCGTACCTGTACATTTCTTTAAGCTTACTAGTTATAATGAAAAATGTTTAAACGTAAAGAGTTAATTGATATAATTGATTGCAGCATGCATTTTTTAACGGCTTCGAATTACATTTTATACACGCATTACTTTAAATGCTACCAGGATTAATGTAGATTCAGAAATTTCTGTTAGACATTTGAGAATTGTTTTTCAATATTTCGAAAACTAGTTATTTAAATATTTCTGCTTTTGACTTGCTTTAGTTTTTCAGATGCTATCTGATGTTTCGGATTTCGATATTTTTCATATTCTAAAATTTCTGCATTTATGCACGCTGTAACTCTAAAATTCTGATAGCTGTTCATTACAAAGTACTAAATGAAAGAAAATGCTTCACTGCATTAAAAATGGGCTATCAATTTTTATATATTTAAAATTAACTGTTCAATAATATATATCAATAATGAACACCATATACAATTATAAATTTATGAGCTAACTTAGTTTTCAGCATATAAGCATTAGTTTCCTTAGTATTTCCTTCAGCTTTAGTTTTAGGTATGACATTTAAAAAGGAGGGTTGCAACACAACTAATTTGGAAGAAACCGAACTACTTTTATAGAACGCCATCTAGTGGTGACAAAAACGACTTACAGCACTCAACATACAGCTGCGATGAGAATAAGTTCTCCAGTATTATGTCTCCGTGACTTAAATGGTAATTCTAAATGTCTGGCATTCCGTTTTGGTGCATGTTTTGCTTTGATGTATATTTTCCTTGTAACTGTTTCTGTGCAGAACGGTTACAAAATGGCGCCTTTGCTTCAAATATAGTTATTCAAACAAATATCCAACACTCAATTCTTAAGTCTACAGAAACCTCTGACATAGCAGCTTACCTGCATATTTTTGAGAGACAATGTGAGAAAGTTAATGCTAACGAAATACACTGATGTGCAAAAATTAAGGACGAAGTCAAAAAATTAGCATATCAGCTGAATGAAGAGGCAGAGCGGACAGAAAGACCAATCAGGAGATTAAGTAAGGTGATGTACGCTAGCACATGCGCAGATATGCAGGTAGACGTAATGGGGGAGTGTCTGAGTAGTATAAAGCATGTTGTCGGTGTAAGATCAGTATTTTTGGCAAAGAGATTGCACGCCGTATAGCAGTTAAAATCACACCGAGTTGCTGCCTCAGCAAGAAATGGCGAATAATCAATCTGTTAGACGACATTTGGATGCTTTTACCCGAGGTCGAATCATTGGGAAGTTGGAGGAAGGCCGCAGTGTGACAAGTGTGGCTGCAGAGTTCGAAATTGCTCACAGCATCGTTTCACGACTTTGGAGACAATTTCAAACTACAGGAACAGCTATCCGGGGGTTTAGTAGTGGTCGTCCACGAGGAACCACACCCGCAGATGACCGGTATATTGCCTTACAGGCCAGAAGAAACAGGCGGCAGACAGCGGGAGAAATCGCTAGACACACGACACAGGCGACTGGACGACCGATATCGCGTTTTACCGTGGCCAGAAGACTGCACGGTGGTGGTCTGTTTGCACGACGCCCTGTACGGTGTGTACCTCTAACGCCTGCCCATCGGAGAAGGCGTTCTCTGTGGTGCCGGGAACACCGGAATTGGAGAGACAATGAATGGGGACGAGTACTCTTTACAGATGAGAGCAGATTTAGTCTGAGTTGCGATTCTAGACACATACACATCTGGACAGAGCGGGGAACACGCAATAACCCCTTCAACATCATCAAAAGGGACTGTTTTGGAGGTCGCGGAGTTCTCGTTCGAGCAGACATAATGCTTGGTAGCCGGACCGACCTTCATATCTCCCAAGGAGGTTCGTCACCTGGGACTGCTATTGTAACGAGGTTCTTCTTCCTTACATGCGTCTTTTCACAAGGGCTATGGGTCCTCAGTTCCTCTTCATGGACGACAACGCTCCACCTCATCGCACAGTTACTGTCGAAGAGCTGTTGGAGAGTGAAGATATTGAACACATGGATTGGTCGGCAAGGTCTCTGGATCTAAATCCCGTCAAGCATGTACGGAACTTACTAGGGAGACCCGTGGCAGCACGTAACTTATCGCCAGTAACGATTCCGAAACTGCGATTGGTGCTACAAGAGGAACGAGCAGCCGTGTCTCAACAGCTCATTAACAACCACATATCCAGCATGCACAAATGATGTGAAACCTGCCTAGCAGTCAGGGGAGATCATATCCCTTATTAAACACCGGATGTTTCTTGCTGGACACCCATCACAGGGATGTTTCGGCCTTCAGTCGCATTGCGCTCCATGCTACTTTTTCAATAAAGCTTCTTTTTATCCCTCTGATTTCTCTTTTAGTAAGTGTTGCTTACATTACTCATGTCCTTACGTATTGGGGATCTTACGGTATTAAATGTGTTGATTTGGAAAGCTTTTGTACAAAGTTATATTGAAAAAAACGTCTCGTCCTTAATTTTTGCACACCAGTGTAGGTTACATCACTCATCTCCTTATTTACTCCTCGAAATAGGTTACATCCTTCTGTCTACAGACATTTAACGAATTCTTTTACAAGAACCGAAGGACAAATTAGAAGATTACTCGTACGTGAAGAAGATTCTGCTCCAAAGATTCAATTTAAATGCTGAATCTTTTCAAATCAAATTTACCATACACCAGAAACAGCCTGGGAACTTATGGAATGACTTTGCTTAATAATTAAGCAATTATCTAGGAGAGTGGAAACACAATCTCGATGTTACATACTATGAATCACTCAAAGACTTGGTACTTACGGATTAGCTAAAATGAAGAGTCAGTAATGATGTTAAGGAGCATTTTGTTAACACTTGGGAGGAAATAAAGACTTCATCTGAATGAGTCCATAAAATTGGATGATTACGAAGCTGTATGTATTAAAAATACGAATTATAAAAATCAACCCGTATAAGGGAAAACTATTCATTCAAAGCAGCTATGGGTACAGAAAGATTGGGTTTATCAAGTCTAAATGTCCAGATTGTAATCCCCCAAAGATTTCAAATTCATTTGATTTTTGCATTGTGAAAATCTGATCCTGTTTATCTTCCACATGGAGTGCTATATTCTGATTAGCATTGGAAGCTTCCGGTACTGCCTTCGCCGACAGTGGCGCTAGTCACTCAGTCGGAAATAAATCAGTCTATCATATTCTGCAGCAACAAGTTTTTAGTGTTTGAAAAAACGACACTACAGTTGTCTTTCGCTGATAGTTTAGTATTTGAGAAAGAGGCACTTCGCACCGAACAAAATATTATTTTTGAAGATAGAGACTTCAGAACTCCGCTCTTTGCTTTGCGTGATGCTAAAAATAGCTTTACTCTGCTAGGAATTGACTTTCTTCCAAAAACTAAATCTTGTTGACCCTTGCTGAAAATAAGTGGAATTTTTGTGATGAACCTCGAACAAAAAATACAACTTTCTGAAACACCATGAACCCAAAGGATTGGTAGAAACTCTAATTGCTGTAAACAACTGCTAACTACGAGAAAAGACAACAAGAACTACAACAGTTAACTACATCCCCACGGCTTAACACAGATGCATTGCTTAAAAATATCAGTCTGGCTTCACAGTAGGAGGAGAAGCCACTACATTCATTGAACATCATAGTAACACAGGAAATAGCCCCCTCTTTCAATTCCTCCATATCGGATGAGCCCAAGTAAGAAGAACTGTTGAAAAGGGAACTTGATTCATTTCTAAAACAAGGTATCATAGAAGAGTGTTAATGCCCCTCTGCCTCTCCTGTGATTTTGATTCCCAAGCCGGATAGAGAAGTGCGGCTATGCATTAATTATAGCAACCTAAATGCTCAGAACATTCTAGACACAGATCTCTTGTCGCGCATAGATTATCTAGTGAATGAAACAAAGCCCACACCTTTCATGTCAACAACTATTGATTTGAGGCAAGGTTATCATCAGTTGAAATTAGCTAAAGAAGATCAAAAGGAGACTTCATTTATTTGCCTCTTTGTTCCGTATAAATTTATCCTAATGGGCTTCGGACTGAGAAAGCTCTGCCCACCTTTTCTAGCTTGATAGCTAAGTTCCGTTTGGATCAAGTAATATGTTTTCGTTGTCATATTAGGGTGATATCATCATGCTGTCCCCCTACCTCCCCAAAACATCTTTCTGACTTAGAACAAGTTTTCAAACGTCTGTCATTATTAAAGCTTCTGTTGGGAAAAAGTGAAATATTTAGGTCATTACATTGCCAAAGACGGTATATCTATTCATCTGAAAAAGACTGCTGCCACTACAGACATAGCGTCGCCCAAAACAGTCAAGCAAGTACAATTTTTCGTATAAATCCGCTCCTGGCATCGTCGACATATTGCAAATATCTTTGAAATAGTCAAATCTCTGACTGATTTAACAAAAATGAAAGCAGTGTGAAAGTATTAAGTATAACAAGAAAAGGCTTTCTAAGAGCTGAAATTAAAATTAAATAAACTGTCAGTTCTTAAGAAAGCTGAGGGAATGAACCATTTTTATCATTCGGATACGTGCTAGCGATGTAGCCATTGGAGCAATATTGTTTCATGGGGAGATAAGTGAAGAACACCCTATAGAATATGCCAACAGCTTGCTCTCCTTCTTAGAATGAAACTATTCCACCATAGGAAAAGAAGCATTAGCACTCAACAGATTTAGAGGATTCTACGAAAACTAGTCTATCACAATACTTCTGACCACCAACAACTGAACTGATATTTTTAAAGTTACCAACCGTTAGGCTCACAAAATAAGACTTACAAATCAAATCCTGCAATTTAACTATTTATTACATTCCTGGACGATTGAATTCTGTTGCTGATCTAATATCTCGTCCTGTTTGTGAAGACACAAGTATAGATTATTGTAACGTCTATGCTGTCTAAATCTCTAGTATTAATCTTGCTGAATTACGTCAGCAATAGCTGGAAGATGATGATCTTCGAAAGGTCATTGAAGCTTTTTAGAATCCAGAGAAAGAAACAGACTGTGCAACTTGGACTGGAAAATGATATATTGCAAAAAGATAAATGTTGTACCGATTTCTCCTGATTCGGAAGAAGAAAATGCACAACTAGTTATACCTCAACAAATAAAAGTAGAAGTCTCGGAAAAATATCATGCTCAGACCATGGCAGGTCACTACGGATCTGAAGGGAGAGTTTATCGAATAGTAAAAGTATGCTACTATGTTGGAATGAGAAAAGATATAGTAGGCTGTGTTTAACGCTGTCTCGAATGCTGTCACTATAAAGCCTCTAATCGAAAGCCATCTGGGTTACTTCAGACTCCTGTCTATGGTCAATGCTTTGAGACCCTGTCAATTGATGTTTACGGTCCCTTTTCTGAAACAACGTCTGGGGAAAAATGGATTTTTATTGTGCCACGAAGTGGAGAAAACTATTTGCTTTAACCAAGAAACGAACTAAGAACTAAGAAAGCAACGGTTCGAGAATGTGCCTTGATTCTTTTGGGAGAAGCGACCCTTCAATTCGAGTTACCCAGAAAAATAATAAGCAATAATGGCGTTCAGTTTACGAGAGTTGTTATGCAACAACTTTGCTATATCTTGAGTATTAATCAAAGTTTTACACCTGTCTACTACCCACTATCTAACTCATTTGAAAGAAAGAACAAATATCTGAAACCTAATTTAGCAATACTTGATGATAATGACAAACAGCCATGGAAGGACAAATGTGACTCAATTAGCCAATCTCCTGCATTTTTACAATTTGCACGAAAGTTATGAACCTTAGATGATGTAAAACATGATATAAAAGCCATCATTGAGAACGATAATTTTGTTCCAGAAATGACTCTATATTTGAAACGTTTTGCGAGAACAGTACAACAGGTACGAGTAAGCGTCGAGTCACACCAAGGTAAAGAGAAGCATGCTGATAAGAAACAAGAAACTTCGAAATGTATTCCTGGAGATAACGTCTTGGTTAGTCTTTACCCTGTCAGCAAAGGCGCACTAAAGAAAACGAATAAATTAATGCCTAAGCGAGACGGTTCCTATGTAACAGTGATTATAAGATCTCTTAGGACGTTTGATAGAGCCAATCCCAACGAACTAGACAAAATTCTCAGCAAATATGATGTTTCAGCCCTGAAACCATGTCAAGAGCGAAATATGTTTCAGACTTCAGGCCGTGTAACTCCAGTGGCTTCCTTGAGAAAAGGAGACACCCAAAATATCTAACCCATTGCATCTACATCCATTTCAAAAGATGGTCCTGAATCTAGAGCTGCTACTCTTCAAACTCGAGACCGTCCACCTTGTTCTCCATATACAGCACAAAGTAGATAAATGTCAGTTCTTGACTTCTTGAGCAGACGTGTACGATTTCAGAGAGGGAGGATGTAACAGAAATATTTGGATGTAACTGAATTATTTTTATCGCATGCCAATTAGTGGACAACTTATAAGAACAACTTACAGCAGTCGAACTCCAGCTGCGACGAGGGTAGTTTTTTCAGTATTATAAGGCTCCGTGACTCGAGCGTTCATTCTAAATGATAAGTACTCTGGTTTGGCTATGTTCTGTTTTGACGTATATTTTCTTTGTAACTGTTTTCAGGCTTTGTTAATAAATACTTTTAGAACTAGTCGGCGTTAAGTTTTATGGTGAACACCTAATGGCTACAGGTTGTGAATTGGTATACTGTTTAAATATGCAGATAGGTACGGTATTTAAAAAGGAGGGCTTAAATATACAAATATATTTACCAGCGTACTTAAAAAATGTAATAATAATTAATACACTTTAAAAGCCTCTTTTATTTCATATTATATGAAGACATTCTGCGCCACCCTAAATAAAATGATTAATAATCCGATAGTTAATATACATATGTATAAACGCGCATATATATTTTTCGCTGTAATCGAAGCAAAGCTGTTGCTTTTTAACTCTGGGAATATAATGTATGACAAAAGTAAACAGATTACATATTTATAAAATACAGACAAGGAAGATTATAACATCGGCCGATTAGTGGCAACTAGTCACACAATATGTTTCACTTAGCGAATATTTAGGAATACATATTGAGTAATAATATCATTTAATTCAGATGCTCTTTGTATTCATTATAAACAGTTTTGAAGTATAAAAGGCCAAGATACCATATGTGATTATACGAATAAATAATTTTCAATAAAATATTCATGCCATGTTCACCAAAATAACATTTTATTGATTCTTTGCTATTTTCAATAAATTTGAAAGAGGGATCATCAATCGATATATTTTTAACGATAATGTTACTGCTTTCAACGTCAAAAATGTTTTGCAGGCATACATGCATTGTTGAACACGCATGCAGTT
This sequence comes from Stegodyphus mimosarum, assembly GCA_000611955.2. Classification (NCBI taxonomy): domain Eukaryota; kingdom Metazoa; phylum Arthropoda; class Arachnida; order Araneae; family Eresidae; genus Stegodyphus; species Stegodyphus mimosarum. The sequence continues at coordinate 517,758 of KK121680.1, read as the reverse complement.
TTCTTGCTAAAGCCATTTACTTCATGATAACTTTTGCAAGGTCCCTATATTTGAAAAGCCGAAATATTCCTCTTCTCTTTGGGTTAGATAATGCATCTGCAAGGAAAGTGTATGAAATTATCCATGCATGAGGAAGTCTGAGGTCTGTACTAATAAATAGCTAACAACAATGTGGTCCTCGAAAAAGCACTTTATGAGCCAAACGTGAGGTGTAAGCCACTAGTTTTAGACGCATCATTTAGATTAAAACATGCCGGATGATTACCAACGAAATCTCTAAAAAGTTTTCTTAAATTCCTTTTAAATTTCGTAGAATCATTAGCTTATTTTGAAGGAAACATGAAAAATGAGCAATGCCCTCCTCAGGACTCGAACATAGAACTATCGACTACGCGCCGAGTGTGCTACCATTACACCGCGAAGGCATGCTGGAAGGAGGACGAAAATGCCTTATAACCTCTTTAAATTATCATATGAACTTTCAATTAAATAACTCAGACATCTCCAATATTTTAAACCTTTTTTTTATTATTTAATATTGACAGGATAATTTTAACTTTTTTCCCCTTTCAACCAGAGTCGTGCCAGTATATTTCTTTACCTGAAGCAAAAAGATACCTTTTCATCTTCATGCGTGATTTTATTACGTAAACTAACGCATGAAGTTGTTAATAATAATGTTTGCTTTATTTTATTACGTTCATGCGTTATTTTATTTAATAAAATTTAAGATACGTTAATGTATTTCCCTAAAATTACCAATTTTTAATAGTAGATTTTGCATCAAAGAAAATGATATTGTACTTAAATATATGAATTCAGTTCTAACAGCAGCAGTTCTGCTATCTGTTTTGCGTTATCCTGCCTGAGTGAACACTTAAAACAAAATTCAATTCAGGCATGACTGTTGCTAGATAATGATAAAATATATATTTAGAGAAATACAGATATAAAAGACTTGCTAAATAGGTTACCGAATTACTTACTATTCCTGTGAATACAGGACGTTAAAGCAGGTAAAACCCTTTCATAGGGAATAAGTACTAAAGTATAAAAGTTAACCAAATTTAAAGATTTGATGGAAAGGTTTATAAAGTGTTGCACTTGAAATTTAAAGATGTAAACAGGTTGCTAACAGACTGTCAGATTTAGGGTATTAAAAATTTAATTGTACTTTTTAAACAAGAAACAACAGTATGTGTTGTGTTTCAACAAACATAAAAGTAACCGTAGCTAGCGTTTTACAGGAAATAACAATCATACAATGGAAGCAAGGGGCTGTTTTCGTCTTTTAATGTCATAAAACTCTGTTATTTGTTATTAATATTTTAAAACTTAAGCGTTTGCATGAAAGCTTTCAGCTAATTTTATTGCCTTAAAACCAAGCTGATTTTTTCATTTTATTTTTAAATAAAAGTCCTTCTAAAATATGCTTTCACCAAAAAATGATCATTAAGTAGCAGTTTAATTTGCTTTTGTTATCATATACCTCAGACCAAGTACTTCAAATAAGAGAATTTATTATTGTAGTGTTTTTCAAGTACGTTATTTACTGCACATATGCGATGTATATAAATCTTACTAAAGCTTTAATGTGCTGCTGACTTGGCTTTATTCTGTTTTTTTTCCTTTTAAATGAGGGAAAAAATGTTTTTTTTCCCATATTTATAAACGTTTACTCACATAACGTTGTTATAAACCGCATAATCAAATTATCATTAATACCAGTGAAATGAAAGAAAGACAATTTTCGAGGCAGAACTTAAGGGTGGGAATTTTTATAATCCAATAATATTCAGCTTAGAAAGAGCACACGATAATCAAGAAAAACTAGACAGTAACTACAGCTGTAGTGAAACCTTTTTTACAACTACAGAGAATTTTCTAAGTCGTAAAAGCAATTTAGAAGCTAAAACTATTGTATACTACTTAAAGCGTCAGAAAAAATCCATTTATTAAAAATACAAAAGTAACAATTGTTAAAGCTGTTTAAGTTTTTTCTTTCACTATATTCACGTATAGACATACAGCTTTCACTTTCAAAACGTATAATTATATTATAAATTCTTTATTAAATCTATATTATAAACAAACAGGAATGCATTTCTTCTTATAAAGTGCTTTGCTATCCCATGTTATTTTCGGGAGATTTTTGAATCTATGAAATTATATATTGAAATGAATTATACGAAATTTAATCTGATGTTTCAGAATCAAATGGTTTAAGAATTGTTTTGCAGTTAATTATATTTTTCCCTCACATATTTAAAAATATTTAGATGAGCAAGATGTTATCCACTACATTCCCTTTTTTTAAAGAATATACGAAATTTTTCTTATGATCTCTAAAGAAAGCAGCGGTAGATATATCCTTGTCCTTCTCTTAATATACATGTCCCTGATCATATCCATAAATAAAAATTACTATTTTAAGATGCACTTAACACTTCCATTATAATCATTTGTTAGCATTCGTTTACAGCTCTTCTTAGACCGAGTACTTAGCTATCAGGTATCTATTTACTGCTCTCTCTATACAGAGAGTAGGAAAACGAAATAACTAAAAACATCAAGAAATTGCTCGTTTCTGTTTCTAATATTTCTTAGATAATTATTAGAAGATAGGTACATTCCACTGCTTAAAAGATGCATATTACAAATATACACAGTCCAGTCACATTAATGTGACCACCACGTACTTTCCATGTCAGAGTTAAATAACCAATCACAGAAGGCAGGTGGCAGCACAGTGTAGTTCAGCGTATATAAAGGGTGTGTGAGGGCTTCGGAAAACATTTCAATCGTTGGCGTAATGCAGAAACGAAGCGATTTATCCGACTTCCAAAAGGGCATGATCATTGGCTTTCGGGCCAAGGGTGGAAGCATTTCCGAAACGGCTGAGTTTGTGAACTGTTCGCGTGCCGCCGTGGTAAAAGTGTACCGTGCATGGCAAAATGGGACTGTCCAAAATCAGCGACGTGGCAAATGTGGTGCACCACGGGCCATAGATGACAGAGGCGAACGACGGTTGCGGAGATGCGTTCGGGCAGATAGACGGGCTACCGTTGAGCAACTGACCACCAAAATGAACCAAGGGGCTACCAAAAGTGTCTCCCAAAGTACTATTCAGCGAACATTGCTGCGTCTGGGCCTCCGAAGCAGACGCCTGGTTCGTGCACCTATGCTGACTGCTGTTCATCGACGGCGAAGGCTAGAATTTGCACGCCAGTACAGCAGCTGGACGTCCACTGAGTGGCGACAGGTTGCGTTTTCGGATGAATCGCGTTTTATGCTCCATCGGACAGATGGACGTTGGCGTATAAGGCGTGAAACCTCTGAAAGGAACCACCCTGCAACCATTGCCGGAACGGTCCAAGCTGGAGGCGGGAGCATTATGGTCTGGGGAATGTTTTCCTGGCATTCTCTAGGTTCACTGATCATTGTGGAAGGCACAATGGATCAATACAAGTACGCATCTGTCCTTGCGGACCATGTTCACCCCTACATGCGCATTGTTTTTCCTCAGGATGATGGCATCTTCCAGCAGGACAATGCGAGGTGCCATACAGCTGCCAGTGTACGTGCGTGGTTCGAAGAGCACCAGGATGAGTTTACCGTCCTCCCCTGGCCAGCAAACTCACCTGACTTAAACCCAATCGATCATCTGTGGGACCATCTCGATCGAGTTGTTCGCGCCATGGATCCTCAACCGCGTAATCTAGCGCAGCTGGCCACGGCATTAGAGTCGGCATGGCTCAACATCCCAGAGAACACCTTCAGGGACCTATGTGACTCTCTTCCTGCACGTCTCGCAGCAGTCCGCTCTGCGAAAGGTGGTTATTCTGGCTTTTGACAGATGGTCACATTAATGTGACTGGACTGTGTATTTTTTTCAAAAAAATAATTCTTTTAATTTTTTCATATTTTATCGCATAAGAGCAGTATGATGATACTGATAAAGGCCATGAGACAGCGCTTTTGAGGTTTACTTCAATGAATATATTAACAAATCGCAAAAGGATTTAACATATTCTTAAGAACTGCTCCAAGATGGCAAACATCTCACAGTAGATTGCTTACATTTTGCCGTATTAACTTATTCTGTCAAGTTTAAGAACGATAGATCGTGAAAATAGTACCAGTTTAATCTGTCCTTTTCAAATATTTGTTTTGAATTGTATCTTTGGAACTTAAACCTTTCATAAAAATGGATAAGCGTATCTCCATTTAAAAATTGAAATGCATTAGAAATTTCCAGGGCTATTGCTTTTAAAAATTTAATCACATGCAAACTCAGTGTGCATCGCAAATGGAATACGGGGCTTACAAAAGTAAGCTGATTAATCATTAAACATTACATGCATTAACAAAACAAAAACAGGGAACAACTGTTTCGACTTCATAGAAACAATAAGTCTACTGGAAAAGTCACATCACACCAGTATTCTTCAATAATGCTAAACTTCCTACTAAGATTAACAATATTTTATAAATTTACTTGATTCATACCTTGAGTTAAGTTAATAATATTCTTTTTGAAGGGAAGTAACTAATCGCAGCAAAAACCTTTGGTAAAAGAAAACCCAAACAAATTAATTTTGATAACACATATTAGTATATTCTTTATTTTTCGGATTCTAATAACCATGCATTTAGCTTTGTTTCGTTAGAGAAGAGAAATACAGTGTGCATGAAATACTTCATGCTGGGTAGACATTCAACTCAACCCGAACTGAAATCCTGAATTATATTTTTAATGTAATTCATAATTTTATCTTTATACTATGAAGTGTGATTAAGAGGGTATCAGACTAAGTTCTGAAAGATTTGTAACAAAAAAAGCGGTCTTAGGTATATTAGTGGCAATGCATTTGAAAGAAAATTTTGGAAGTTTCGTAAGTATCAGTGCTACATTAAAAATAAAATTGTCGTTCATTAAGTACTTTGTAGGATGTGATTTTACTGTCTTCTTCACAGACGCATGTTACATCAATCAGATCACAGTTAAATTGCAATTTTTTTAATTTACTAGTTATTACACTTTATTCAACATGCCTCTAGAAAGAACATTTATAAATTTAGAAGTTAGAAGATAGTAAAAAATGACAATAAAACGGTTTTTCAAGTAAACTTTGAAAGAAAGAATCAAATTTCTAATTGAACTAACTGATGCACAGACTTTAACTGATGCACAGAATTTATTAAATTTCAGGAAATTTAATAAATTCTGTGCATCAGTTAAAAACATTAAATAATAAAATCTAAGGTGCCAAATGATATACTGTAAACTGTCACTGCTTCGCATCAGAAGCCCAGTACTTCGACAGACAGAAACGGAATTAGCAATACATAATCATCTGTAATGGGCAGCAACATAAGGCATATAAAAAAAACCCCAGGAGTAAGAAAGACTTATTTCGCAAAGAAGATGAGACAAAGTTCCTCTGAACCCAACTGCCAAACTAAAGAAAGAATTCGGATTTTGTGAAAACTTCGATTGAAAAAGGGATGTTTACACAGAATAGATGAATAAATATTGATTTCCGGTGCAATGAATCTATAACCAAACGCTACTTTTGCAGAAGGAGAAATGACAATTTAATGTCTCTCAAGATTTTAAGGTTTCACTCCCTTACCACATGACTTTTCTTTAGAACACTTAAGTTAACTTGGGTTTTTCATATTCATTATCTCAGACTTATGGAAAGTTGAAATGATTCTTCATTGTTTATGTTGGCTTAATGTATAATGATCTCAGATCTTTTACCATCAAGTAAAATCTGAAAGCAAATTTTGTCAAACTTAAAAAGGGTCAGAGAAAATTTGACTTAAAAAGAACCTCATAGCACGAAACAAATAAATAGAACATATTAAACTTGATATAGTTGCAACTAAAACAAATTACAACCTGATGTTAAGCAGGAAATACTTATTACAGTTTTAATTAGTCTTTTATCTAAAAGTATAGTTCTTAGATGGCTTGCTTAAAAAATTAAACTTAATTATGTATACAAATGAACTAGAAAATTCAACTGGAAAACGTACATGTCATCCAAAGCACTACTAAACATCAAGTAAAACAAATCAAATCACATTTAGAATTAACTATCGCAGTTATTCTTTGAATAAGAATCTGGATGGGTCAGTGAGAGACAAGCAATCAAATATGCTAGCGATACTCTCTGGGTTGCTTTTAACTTTAGATTTATTTGCTTGAATATCCCCGAAAATAGTGCATGCGGATTTTAGAAATAAAGGAAAGTTTGTACTAAAAATGTTAAAACAAATTAACTTTGCAAATGAAAACTTGTATTTTCGCTTTTCTCAGCTATTTATCTTATTTACTGATATTTTTTTCTTTTTGCTTAAATGGCTGGCACTTGCTTATTCAGCATATCCATTATCACCATATCCATTATCTTCTAATGTTTTTCATATTCATTTTCTTCTAAGGACAGGCATGGTGGCCATTTTAGTGTGGAGGAACCTAATAGGCGGCCACCGTTGCCTCCTATGAAAGATTTTTGTTTTGGGTTTATGAGATTACGGCAAAGTATCCAGGGCTATTTACCTAAGAGGAGCATTCCTTCGTTCCTCCTATGAAGAGACGGAGATTTACAAATTACAATCATGCCTTCGCTCGGATTCGAGCCCTTTACCGCAGTAGACTTCTCTAACAACTATATCGCCTGTGCGGCTTAAATCATAAATGTATCATAAATTTCTTGTCATAGAATGTTGCAATTACTTCGCAAGAGTATTCCTGTAGAGAAGGAAAATCCATAACATAAACTATTTTATTGTTTTTTATCTATAGCTTCGAACAGTGTATTACTTATTGGCTATCTAATATTATTGATACATTTTAACTGTCCTTTGCATATTCAGAGTTTTGATTAGGCGATTATTACAGTTAATATGTTCAAAACGAAATGTTTACGGTCAAGTTTGATTTTTTCAGAGCCAATTTACTCCCTTTCAAAAGTTACATTACATCATTTTTCGATGCGTTTTTCGACCAGACTTCAGTACGATTCACAAGTAATATAAATGGCATTATAATAGAAATATAATATTATAGATTATCTAGATCAGAGATTTTGCCCCAGAGGCTGTAATGATAAGCGCAAGCTGTTTGATTCTTACGCCGCTGTATTCGGACTTTTATTCTTTAAGGCATGGAAGTTTGCAGTGTCTTTGCAACATGAAGTTACTTACTTAAAATGTATTAAGCCAAAAGTTCTGTCGAGATGTTGGTATTAGGTGTAAGGGAGTGTCAGACTTGGAGTCGATCGTTCGATTGGCTGTGAGTCGAAAACAGGATGAGCTTAAGCGTATATCTCTGGTCTGCTTTAAATAATAGTTAGGTGCTTGTTGTCTAACATAGGTATTAGAGAAACCTATGCTCGTTACCTTATCATTAAGTAGATAGTAAAATAAGGAAATGTAGCAGAAAGATTAGATAAATTATCGAGTCAGGAAACATGAAATATCAACTATACCCTTGTCCGAATTCAAGCCCCGACTTCCGGAATCCTAGCTTCACGGGCTTCCACTACACCAGGAAGGCTCACGGTAAGAAAGAGAAAATAACCTCACAGTTTGAGAATTTTATTGATAACTATGGGCAACTGATTATGAAATTTTAAAACCAAAGAAAAGTTAATGAAGCATCTAACTGTAGTACTCAGAAATAATTTCTATATTCTTAATAACAAATAGATGTAAATGAATTGAATTCCTCATACTTTTATGAATGGCATGGCTTAGCTAACATTTAGAGAAATTGCAAATTTAGTCAATTGTTTTAAAAAGGACTGCTTTCTGGGGGTATTTCCGTTTCAATGCTGTGTTGAGTATCGTTTAATTTTCTAACCCGTTATTTTAGGTTAAAGTACCTTTCCATTCAATTCTTATTTCACTTCCCTGCTAGAATGCAAGTTTCCAGCACACGTAATATTCAAATTACGTAGAAAGAAGGAAGTATTTAAAGAAAGGTTTTGAAGGTTGAAATCAATGCATGTTCTGCCTTCTTGAAGGCCGCTTTTCTATCTTTGGTTTCCTATAGACTAGAATTATGCGGCGTTGATTTATTCTTACCATTAGGCTTGTTTATGCCGACTTCGAATCAAAGCCAGCTTGCGCGATGACTAAACTGTGAAGCCTTTAGGCTATACTTTACTTCATCAAGTCATTCATTACCTTTTGAGTTAAGCCAAAAGTGTTGGCTTTTTCTAAGTATGAGTTGGTGCCAACTGCTAAACTTTATTTGACTTAATGAAGGGTTCTTTACACCCTACTTCTGACACTGTGATAAAACTTGATGATAATTTACCAACAGTCTTACACCTTGCGAATATTTCATGTTAGCTAAGCGTACACAACAATATGACTACGTTAATATCACTAATTTACACAGCTTAATTACAGTATTTTGATCCTTTTTAAAAGCTAACTATAATATCTCTTTGAGATTTCATTATGAACTAACATCAGAGATTCTAACTATGATTTTATAGCTTCTACTACTGTACAGATTAGATCAAAATCAGACATCTGTCTTCTAATAGCCTTAAACTATACTTGACGAATAAATCCAGCTGAAAACAATTTCATTTATTTACAGAGTTTTATGTTACAATGAAGCTCAACTGCATCTTATGGTCAGATTTAAATCCATAAATCCATAAATCTGCTTTTAGTATGCAGTTCACGCACCTAAACGTTAGCCAAAAGAGTTTCTCTGAGAACAGCTGAGTTGAAATTTAGTGAAAAAAACAATACCGCAGTTATGATATAAAGTATTGCATCTTCATCTTACTTCCATTCATGACATATGTCTATGATAAGTAGCAGTTATCGCAAACGTTTTGCAGAATTTTAACCTAATGACTGGAAAGAATAAATGTTTCTTACTAAGAATCAAAATGTGCTATTGGTTTTTAATGAAACTTTCGTTATAAGTCTGTCATACAGCTCTTTCCGTAATGTAGTATAATGCATTCTCTATCTGTACAACATCGTGTATTTCAAGTTAAATATAAAAAGTAAACTCACATTGTCCTGGTACTGTTCTTTGCTAGTGAGGTAGTTTAATGTTAACAGTGGGTAAGCACTTTTCTTTAATTCTCAAAGACAGGAAGTAGCATACAAATCGATAGCAGCAGCATTTCCTTTTAATTAATTTGAGACTTATTTTGGTTTTACTTAGGTAGAATTATATACGACACATACCAGGGAAAACTTCAAAAACACGCCATGACCTCAAAGTTTTCTTCCCTGGAAATGGGACCCGAAACGCACGTATAAGCATTCGTTGTTTTGTTCACTTTCGTACTGATTTCAAAATCAATTGACTTCCTAACGGAAAGGAATGTTGGCATCATGAATGAAGAAATAAGGGGAAAATGAGTGGTGGAAGGAATGGTTATGGTGGGAAGGTGAAGGCTGAAGATCGAAGAGGCAAAAGAGTTGCTTGTCAGTGAGTTATATTTCCCTTTCAATATAGAACGAAGTGCTTTTTCAAACTACGACTTATGGATACTTTTAAAGAGAGAGGAAAGTAATCTGTGATAAGTTAAAACGTAGTATGTTTAGAAATTTAAAACCATTAGAATGGCGAATGAAAACTTATTTCGATTTCTTTAAATTAATTTTTGATTATATCAAGGCCAAAACCAAAATGAAGTATCATTTCTTACATTTGAAGCAAACATAGACATGCCATTAAAGAAGTCAATAAAAAGTCTTTTTCAGATTGCTGAAATGTTTATTAAAATTAAATATGTATAGAATATATATGTGTCCATTATATAAAGTATAATGAGTTAGAAAAACAGTATATATGTATCTATATATAATAAGATGACTTGGTGAAATAAAGTTGCAACGGACAAGCGTTGGAGAAGCTTCACTGCGTAGTTCGAAAGATGGATGCATAAACCAAAAAAAAACTTCCAGACGTGGCCGTTTGGAAACATAACTATATTCCATGATAAAGCACATCATCACTGTGGGTGCGCTATACACCACCACAATTTTATACAACTTACATCTTCTTAAACAATGGACGACTGCGTGGCTAGCGGCAAGGCGACATAGCGGAAAACAACAGAAGACAAGAGCGAAGAGAGGTAGTTACGACGTAATTGCCCTTTTATACCGGATTATATTTCAGATCACATGACAGATTAACGTCCAGATGTTGTGTTCAGATTTCATCAATAAATACGCAACAGAGTTTAGATGACGGATCTTTTTCAGAATTGCAGGAAGAAATTATTGCTGTGTTATTTTTAGAATGAAGACGGGAGTTATTAAAGTCTATTATTAATTTATTATTTGAAAGATAGATTAGATATTTTATACTTTACATATATAGATATTTTTTTCTAACTCATTTATGTAGTCACATCCATATTAATTCTCTAATCTGTAGTTATGTACTGAATCATCGATTTTAGTATCAGAATTTCAAAATGAAGCGAATCGCTCGCTGCCGCGTCCTCTTTTTTCTTACCATCATCCAGTGTTAGAGACCAATGCACGCTGACGAACTTCCGTATCAATCGACGAAGCACTCGCAAAGAAAACTTCTCCCTTCCTTTCTTTCTATCCCACAGTGCGAAAGAATAGGCAAATTGCAGGCTGTTACGCTACAGGTATAAAGAGTGAATATTCACTTTTTACCAACGAATTAAGTGCAATTTTCTATTATTCCTTAGTACGCTAGGTGCGATTTTTTTTCTGCTTCGAGGTTTACATTGCAATATGTCCTTCATTTAGGGTTGTCTAATCCTTATTTCTGAATATTTTTCAAATTATCTTATGACAGTGTATTCTATCTATAAGACTAAGTATCTTTTCAAGAAATTTGAAGCACGGCTGAGGCACTTTTAAAAGCCATTATAATTCAACAGATATTATAAACTTCGGGACTTTTTCTGGGGGAAGAATAAATAATATTATATTTTGCTCATTCTTAACGGGCGTTTTCAGTAAATATAATAAAGGAAGCAAAAGACACATTCAAACTACGTAATATAAAAAAATTAGCCATTTAAGCAGTTTATGATATCAAAGAAAGGGTTTTGTTTTAACTTTTTAGTCGTTTAATAGTGACATAATAAGAGAATTTAGTAGCCTTATTGTGCAATTACAGTCTGTTTTAAGACATCTGAAATCCTCATATTGAAGTAAAACACGTTTAGAGCTCTCTACGCCTGAGCAATCGTTATTTAAAGCAGCAAATGAAATATCTACAAAGTTTATAAAGGTGCAGTAATAAAAGTTATGAAATTTTAAATCTAGAGATAAAGTATGAATAAATGTTTTCGAAAAACAAAAGCTGCTCTTTAGAGATTTTGATCAGCCTGGTAGTACTACAAACAAGTAAAATTACGTAAAATTCCTAGGTCTAAATAAGAGAAGAAAACGTTATTGGAGTTGTCCGTAGATATTTTCTATTGTAGTTCAGAAGTTTGCATGAATAGGAGAGGAACGAAATAACGATTTCTCAGTTTATTTCAAACAAAAAGCCAAGCTTTTACACAATAATAAGAGGAAATTAGAAAAAAGTACATTACAGACTAGAAACGTAAAATGGGATAAGTGCACTGTGAAATTATACCCAAGCGGATGTACGGAAGATCTGGGTTTTATAATAAGTTGTAATTCCTAAACTTTCTAAATGAAAAAAAAGTAAAGAGTTGTAAAATTTGAAGAAAACTGGATTCTAAAATTTAACGATCTTAAATAATTTTTAAATTTTATGAATATTACTATATCAATCCTCAAAACTGCTGGATTTTAAACATTTATCATACGCATTTTAACATTTTGTGCAATATTCAAAAACGTAAATACGCAAATAACGCAGACTTAAAATACATATCATGCTAATATCCTTAAATGAATATACATTTTTTAATTGCTCTGAAGCAGCATGACCTTTGTGAAAATTCAAGATACGCCCCTGAACTTAGACGAAATCACAACTACAAGCTTTATTCTTTTAGTTATAACCATCAGATATGTGAAGAAATTTATTTATTTAATGTGACCTCATTTCAGAGTACAAGGGACGAGAAATGCTTCGAAATTCGTGATCTAGTACACAAGAAATGAATACAATTTTCGCAGATGTGTCGGGAAGTACGCTTTTCCACAATGCCCCAGACACAAGAACAGAGAAATAGAAAACTGTCGTTTAATGAAAATTGCAAACAAATGTAAAAGCTGTGTAAAAGCTGATTCTCTTTACAGAGTACAAATGAGCAACAAGAGAGCTAGTTCCTGAAATCGTATCTCGTAACAAGACCCGTGCTCTTAGCAATTACGTGATAAAAGGAAGACAAAATATACAATATCTATAGTCCTTGCCTGAGCTCAATCAATTCGATACGAGGTCAGAACCTTTAGTGGGTTAAATTGCGCTTGATTTTTCTACGATGTGGCGTTGCTAGGCTGTAACCAAGACTTCGTTATTGCTCTCTTCAGAGTAACACAAATAACAGGAAAAAGAATAAAGCAACAAAACAGTACGGCGGGCAGGCGACGAAGCAACAAGAGAAAAAACACTGTTGCTTTAATCATGTTGGAGAGACTGGGCAAACGGCCAATGGCCTGCTCGAGTGACAGCAACACAGGGTTAATTGCTCCAGCAGTTGCATTGTAATGAATAGAGTGAGCTTAAACTTGTGGCATATGCCAAGCGAAAATTTTAAGTAGGGTGCCTTAGATGCTTTTACCTGGGTGATTGTGATCTTGCTAATCGGTATTAACACACTGAGTTTGAAAGATGAACTGCTTAAGTTTAAGCGAAGTTGAAATTAAATGAAGCGTGAAATCTGACTGCAATTTATTTAAGCTTAGCAGTATAAAATGTGTATTGATATTCTTATTGATTACCCAGATTCAGTTAAACTACTTCTTCTGTTATTGTTAGATAAAATAAACTGAGATTATTTAATTTATTTGTTTGGTGAGAATGAGATTTTTCGAGTCCACAGTATGTTTACAGATATGTCTGAGGACGAATATTTTTACGTTAAGGTTATCTCAAAAAATAAAATGTGGCGCATTTCAAACAAATATGAACGCATTATACATAATATTTTAACTTACTTAATTTTAACTCAGAGAGAAATAGCTTTTCCTGTGTACGACATCTAGTAGAATAAGATGATTAAGTCGTGACTTGTTTAAATTTATGAATCAAAAATTGCAGAGTACCCATTTTAATTAAAACTAAGAAGTATTCATATAATTAAATTTCAGATATCTGTTAAATATTTACAAAATACATTATAAGAGCCATCTTTCGCATTTCAGTTTTTCCAGTCTGTATTATGGTTAACAGAAACAGACTGCTCGCTGATCAACGAAGGTTTGCATCCCAAACAGCAAATGGAGATTTATGGCTATAAGTGGCTTTATGAAATGCGGCACTTTAAATCTACGACCCCTCCTCCTAGTTCTTCATTGACCAGTTAAGTTAGTGGCAAGAACAAAAGAATATGAGACCCTCCGAACCACTCTTGCTTTCATCAAAAACAGGATAGAGCTAGGCATCCAGCGTTTGTATGTTTTTCTTTAATTAAATATTCCAAAGAATTTTTGTCTTTCCACAAAATTAGCTCTCCTAGAATTGTTACAAATTAGCTATCGTGGATTTCTTATCTCTGTATCACAGCGAAATTTGCAGGCTTGGTCTGAAACATGCTATTTTATGCTCCTCGCAGATGTCGTATTTCAATAGCAGCGCCATTAATTTGCATACTCAAGTTTTACTCAGCAATTCTTATTTGAGAACATTGTAGAGACATTAGGTTTTTTGATGCTGAGCGTTGTGTAAAATGAGCAATGCCCTCGCTGGAACTCGAACCTGAAACTCTTGACTACGCTAAATTTGGCAATAAAAATTAGTCTCTAAATTCATCGCTATCTTTGCAAGATAGCCATTTACCTCAATAATAAATAAACTTGCCCCTGTAATCCTTTTTTTCCCTCTTTCTCTTCGTCTCTTCAGACTTTTCATTTTACATTTTATAAAAGAAACTACGATTTAACTAAAATTATTTACATAAATACAAAATTCGTGGCATTGTCGCCTTCTCAAGGACTGTGCGTCCCGGGCATTACAATCACTGGGCAGAAAGTCATATATAAAACTAAGAATAATCGATTGAACAATAATTTCACCAAATAAATTACAAAAAATCAAATACAAATTCAATAATTAAATGCATGAATTTACAAATTTATATACAAATAGGACCGGTCTTAGTTCATTATTTACATTATTTTCACTACGAGGACTAGGTACTATTGCCATAATAAGGAGCTAGCCTGTTACAATGAATGATTTTAAGCTTAGAATCTGATAAATTATGGATTCGAACTACGACGTCGTTCAGCCTACTTAGAACTGTGTAAGAAACATTGCAGGATAACTGCAGTTCAGAAAAAAGCCGTTTCTTTCGAATAGAATTCCACAACCACACCTTATCACCATCGTTGAATCGACGTCCTATAGATCTTGTATCGTATCAGGCCTTTACTTTCTCCATCGCCAAACTGACAAAAAATTTAAATACCAAAACAAAAATTGAAACAATTGTGTGAAAAAAATGTAATAACATCAAGTGTCATCCACTACAAGATTGAAAAAATGTATTTGAATTTGAGTGGATGAATAAAAAGTATTTTATTAACGAATCAAAATTTGAACAAGATATAGGGAGCGTGTGAGCTAATAGTAGGAATTTAAAAAATTAAACTCGCTCTCGTGCAAAAACGTGCATCACTTCAAACCGTGCTTGAAGATCTTGGATGTACTTCCTCAGGCGATGAAGGCGCATCCGAAGGGCGACCAAAGAAGATATCACAAGGCAGACGAAGGTCACGACCAAAGAGCATCTGGGATTGGGAATACCTGGTAGTCTCTTGGGCAGAACTCCGATAAGGCAGTAAAAATAGAGGTAACGTCTTGTTCCAAACCTTTTGGTTTCTGGAAACCACCAACGAGAGGTTATTAAGGATAGTTCGACTAAATCTCTCTACCATGCCGTATAGCTGCGAATACTAATGTACTGCTTGGGTTTTGATTATTCCAAGCTGTTTGTAGATTTCTTTAATTGCAGCCGAGATAATATTCCTTACTTGATTGGAATGCAACTGAAGAATCGCTCCAAAACTTGAAATCTAGAGATGTATACCTCTGCTACCGTGAGAGCCTGTTGATCAGGAATAGGATACGCTCCAGGCACTTTGTAAAGTAATCAGTAACAACGGGATGTAATTTTTGCCATCAGCAGGCTCGTGGCAGAGATCCCAGTATGTCGAATGCAATGCGTTCAAAAGGCGCTCATATATAATAACGTTAGAGCTTCCCCCGGCTACCTTTCTCCGGAATTTTACGACGCGCATAGACATTGCAATACTTGCAGCAATTCTGCACGTCAGCCCTTGCTTACTCCAGCAGAAGCTCTCTCGAACTCTATACAAAGTCTTCATTATTTCGAAATGGCCTACAGTTGGGCTGCTATTTAATTATTGAAGAACATCTTGGATCCGGGATTTCCGAAGTATCAGCTGCCATCATCCGATTCAAACTCTCTCTACAAGATGCCGTTTCCAAGATGGAATGAGTCCCAGAGAACTCAATATTGTTTTACGTAGTACTATAGATTAAAATGACCTCTTTGAAGACTCCACTAAGACAATGATGGGTTTAATGTCGCCGTCTTCCAACTGGTCTTTCCTAAACTCTTCTTCACTCCGTTTGCCACGATCAGACTATGCTTAATTTGAAACGTCACCGTACGACACGATAAAGCAGCTCGTATTTCACTTCGACCCTGGAACAATACCTGGAGCTTTCTGACCGGGGCCTTCTGGACATGACATCGGTGAACGTGCAATGATCCTTCCGCTGACGGATAGTGATGTCATGTTCCAGGAGTCTCTGTATTCATCTCGCTATTTGGCTTTCAGGATTCTGAAAATTTAAAACCCAGGTCAACAATGCACGATCTGCAAGATGCAGGAATTTTCTGCCGTAGAGGTAATGGCTCAAATTTCTACGGCTGTTACTATGGCCAGCAACTCTTTCTTTGTCCCACAATAATTTCTCTTCGTTTTAGACAGACAATTGCTTGCTTATTAAACATGTCGTGGCATTCAGGGAATGCCGCGACATGTTCTTGACCGTTTATTTCTTGGGACAAAACAGCATTGACACTCGCATTTCTCGCATGCATATCAAGTATAAATGGTTTCTAGAGCTGAGGATATTTAGGATTTTAACAGATGTTAAAGCCTCATTCAGTTTGTTAAATGCATCCTGATATTCTTTTGCCCACAAAAACTTTTCCTTGCTCCCAGTCAGTTTGAAAAGTGGTCTAGAGATGGAAAAAATGTCCTTCAGAAATCTCCTAAAGTAGGTTCAAAGTGCCACAATACTTCTCAGCTGATTGACATTTTCGGAGCTTCTCCAGTCTTTAACAATTTTCGGGATCCAAGCACGTATCTTCGGCACAGATCACGTGTCTGAGGTAAGTTATTTCCTATCTGAATAACTTACATTTGACAGGACTTAACATTAGATTGGCTTCTTTCAAGTTCTGAAGCACCTTTCTAAGCTTTTATAAATATTTTTCAAATCTTTTCCCAATGATTATAATGTCATTCAGGTATATCAGACAGGCTTCGTAGAAAAGACCTTTCAACACAGTCTACATGAAGACTACGAATGCGGCTGAGTCTTACATAATCCAAAAGACATTACCTTGTACTTCCAAAGTCCTTGTCTGGTAGAAAATGACGTCGTTTTTCAATGGTCAAGGTGTGCCTCTACGTGCAAATACCCACGCTTAATTCAAATGTCGAAAACCACTTACTTCCATAAAGAGAGTCTAAAATATCGTCAGTTCTAGGAAGATGGTAGCTGTTATTCTTCGCGATCTCGTTCAACCGGCGATAGACAACGCAAAACCTAGCTGAACAGCCTTTCTTTATGACCATCACGATGGGAGAGATCCAAGGACTTCCTGAAGGCTCGATAAAGTATCTTTCTTGCATGTTCTTTAGAAACTTTCCTACCTCTTATTTAGCAATGGGTAGATGTATTGGATGGTGTATGATCTCCGGTATCAATTCTACGCTGAACCACCAAACTGGTTCGACCTACGTAGAATATGTGCGGAAGAAAATATTTTGAAACTCTTGAATGACAGGTTCGGCTACCATCCTCTCTCTATAGTTGCGCATTTTGCAATAACTTCGATGTTAGGTTCTCCGAAGACACATAGACTGGCGGGCTATAGGTTTGTTTAAGGCAAGTAATAACTTTAGGATATGCTACAACCACTTCACTTTTCCTAATGATTTTTGGTGTATCACTGACATTGGCACTGACATTGGCGGCATAACGGTCCTCGATAAGTCGATGAGTGCCTAGGCCACTGTTACTCCTCGAGGGGTGTTACAGCTTTTATTCCATGCTGCAGTAGTTGAAATTTCTATTTTAAATTACGGATTCAAGTAGTAAAATATCTTGGTGGTATTGTGATATCGTCTTGAGCTATACTTTGGTGAACAGAGTTAGCTCCTTCATCTTTAATTCAGAAATATTTTCAGAAGCAGAAAGCAGTTCGTTGCTTTTAAAGTAAAAAAATGCATTTCCTAATCCAAGTATACGAAGGCCCGTAATACTTGCTACGTATGCCATGTGGTGGTAGGCATCATTTCCAAAAGATATGTTTAATTTTCCCTCAACGTAGATTTTGTCCTAAGACACATTCTGGAGGGTAACCCAGAGTGACGTCCAGATGAGTTTACCTTCCAACTTTTGACCCAAACCTTTTGCGATGACAGTAACATTGGCTCCTGTATCGATCGTCTTCAGTTGGCGAGATTTAACTTAGCCTGCTATTGTCTTTTTAACACATCTCCCCAGAGAGCAGATCCGAACGCTCCAGATAGAACTTCAAAAACTAGCTTCTGATTTTCGGACAGAGTTTGAAGAACATCTCTGCATTTGCTCTCAAAGAAGTGGCGAAGATGGCAGGCCTTAGCTTGGGAATTCCATCCATTTACATCCGCCACTACAGAGAACTGAATCTTATACAACTGCTAACAGATCTTTCCATCATACTTGGATAGCTTTAGGAAGGAATGAGAAGGCATGGACAGGGATTTAAAAGTTTCAGATTTGTGTCCAGGTGTCACTATTGATTTCTTTAGGCTGTCAGCTTCCTTGGCGACAGCAGAAACTCTATCATCGATTTCTTGTTTGACAGAAGAAACTCTTTCTTCGATTTGTTGTTCAACAGCAGAAACTCTTTTTTTAAATTTCTCCTTTAACTTCAACCGTGTTTTTCTGCCTTGAATTTGTTCCATTTGTTTCTATTATGTTAGTAATTTCTCTTTTCATTTCGTTTTGACTTGCTTCAATTTCTTTTTAAACTCACTTTGCGTTCCCTTTCATATTTTATTGGCACTCTTTAACGGAGTTGACGGCCCTTTCCAGCTTTTCTTGGAACGCAACAAAATCCGTTACTAGCTGTCTTAATTGCTCCCTATCGATCTTATCACCGGCGTTGAGCCGTGCTTCTGACACCCAAAATGGTTGCGTGTGTACGGGTTCGTAATTGATTGGATTGCACATAGAACCGATGAGAGTGATAAAACTTATTTTTACCAAAAGGAACCCTTTACAGTTCTAGAACTTTACACAAAAGTACTCTCACAGCTCTTATCAGCATCACAGTCTGCAATCAGTAATTACACTTCAAACTGCTAAGAACGTTAAACACAGCGCTATGCTCTAAAAGGCCATGCTCACACCGAGATCTCTCAATACTCCGAACTTAATGCTGAAATACAATTGAAAAATGATACTCTCTCAGGCTTGTCTAATGTTTTTCCGACCGCCGAGAAATATTTGTTTCCTTCCATTTCTCAAAATTACTGAAAGGCATATAAGGTTAAACTTACATATAAAGGCCAGTTACGTTTATAGTTACATATAGGGATTAATTGCAGTTATTCGGTTATATAGTAATCGCACTAAATTGTCGTTAAATGGTCTCCAGGTTTGGCGACTTTAGGCTATATCTCTCTAAATTTTGGTGACAAATTTTTTTCGCCAAAACCATTGCCAACTTGGTAATATCTCTTTAATTTAGCGAGATAGCCATTTACCTCAATGTTAAATACATTTGCCTCTGGAATCTTAATTTTTCCGGAAGAGTCATTTCATGTTTCATTTTACAAAACATACTGCAGTTTCACATATAATTTCATTAAAATTATTTGCATATATACAAAATTCGTAACAATATGAAAATGTAAAACAGAATTGATTAACTAATTATTTACTAGTGGTGAGAGTTTACATTGCGCAAAAAAAAATCCTATGAAACGAATATAATAAAAATGTTATATGATTGAAGTCATATTACCTTCTTGCGTCACTACAATGGGAAATTTTAAGATTTCAATTGGTGTACAGAAAATCTGAAAAATAAGCTCTCATATTCATCGGCTAATGTACGATTAGAATTTTAGATCACTCTACAGTGAATAGTACTCTATTTGATATCTTAATTTAAAGGTATTGCAGATGAATGTAATTGGATAAACATGTACGGGATTTCATTTAAATAGCTTAATGTTTCATTGCTATATAAGAAAGTATTTAGCTTAAACTAACCAATTTTGTTCAAGTATGAATCTTTTCTATTTTCTCTCAGAGTGTTATTTCAGTTTTGCGCGTTATGCAAAGTAGGGTAGAAAGATACTATTTAAGCTGGTGAAAGAGTTACTTCGGACAGAGCGTTTAATGGCTTTGGCCACACTGTTTTGCTGATATTTAAGCTTGCTATTTTACGGTTGTGCATATTAATTGCTGTTTCGTCTATGTAGGTGGTAGTACTAGGAGCCAGCTGCACGTTCATTATTTCTGATTAGTTTTAAATTAAATTAGCTTTAAATTTACATTTCTGTTTTAAGTTACAACCAAAAGTCATGGCTGAAATTGTAAGCACCAGGAGTGCGATTGTAAATACTTTTCTTGAGTTGAATAAAAAGGTGCTTTCACCTTTTCACGTGTTGTTACTGATACAGTTTGAACTTAGCTAATAGTCGCTTCACAGTTCAAGTAAGGATCTAGCCAAAAAAATAAAGTTAATTTAGCTAGAATCTTACAACTTTAAGTGTTCAGAAAAATAAATCATAATTTAAATTCTTTGCCTAACCGTTACCCTGATACATTAATCACTGGTACACACACATATATACATATACAGGGTGATCTTTTTAAAGTGACAGTGTTTGGAGAGTCCTGTAGCGCGATCTAATAGCCGAAATGGCACCAAACTTGGAATTTCGACTAATCAAGACATGGGAAGAAAGATTCCGTGAAAAAAATTTTAGCTCAAAAAATCGCCGTACATCAACTTCCCCGTTGAGGAACTGGACCACATTTAATGTGAGCACCGTTCTCAGAAATAACACCGTGCATTCTGTGCACAACGTTCTCCCCAGCCGTATGTAACATATCACGAGGAATATTCCGCACTGTCTTTGCTATGTTGTCCTTTAGAATAGACAAATTTGATACCCCACCAACATAAACTTGAGATTTCAAATAACCCCAGAGCCAAAAATGGCATGGCTTGAGGTCAGGGGAACGAGGCGGCCATGCAACTGGAAAACTGTGACTTATGCCTCTATCATCAGTGAAGTTTTGGCGCAACAGCTGCTTTGCCTTATTACTAATGTACGTATTACTTATGCTAATAACAAACGCTTGCAGCATTCGTGGTACCTTTCTGCATTTATGGTGCACGTTTGGGGTCCTGTCGGAGTGATGGTCCCAAAAAAGAATGGCCCAATTACGAATTCGGTTGTGAAACCACACCAAACAGTGACTTTTGGGGAATTAATGGGATTTCGTGCATGGTGTGGGGCTGCTCAGAAGCCCAAATTCGGCTTTTTTGTGTGTTCCGGACCCATTGAGATAAAAATGGCACTCATCTCCCCACAGAATGTGCCATGGGAAAGCATCATCAATTTCTACCCTGGCAAGAAACGATAGAGAGAATGTCACTCGCTGATCATAATCACTTGGTTTCAGTTCGTGCAAGCGGCTGATTTTGTAGGGGTAAAATCCAATAACGGGCCGCAAAACTCTCCATACCGTGAAATAATTCATGTCCAATTGTCAAGCTACATCCCGGGCGTTACTAGTACCAGCAACGGTTCCCTTCGATCCTTCGACAATTGCAGTTGCCACATCAGTATTACATCTTCTGATACTGGTTTACGTCCTCTACCAGCGCGAATGGTCAGTGACCCCGTTTCCTCGAACTTCTTAATCATTTTCTTAAGAACATTCAGCGATAAAAGCCCCTTTCGTAATTTTTTTCTGGTTCGAAATTCTCGAAGAGCTGCGAATGCATTACATTGATTCATGTAATACAGCTTCACCAGTGACGCACGTTCCGCTAACGTGAGAGGCACGTCCACTGGAGCTCGTTTACTTCAGCTGAGATTATTTGTCGTAGCTGTCTACTACTTGCTTTTATAGCCAATATTACTGGCGCTGTCGTCGCACAACATTTGCATTTTTCTTTGATACCCGTGTTTTATGCTAATTCTCGTTATTGTAAGCTACAGCAGCGCCACAAAATGCCCTAGCGGCGATTTTGGAACTAAAATTTTTTTTCACAGAATCATTTTTCCCATGTCTTGATTAGTCTAAATACCAAGTTTGGTGCCATTTCGGCTATTAGATCGTGCTACAGGACGCTCCAAACACTGTCACATTAAAAAAGATCACTCTGTATATATCAGAGGTGGGGAACCTTTTTACCATTAGAGGCCACATTTAAATTAGGCAGCAATAAGAGAGGCCGCATAAGCTGATTGACCTAAGAAAGTGACTTTTGTGAAATTATTATAGTTTTTCTATAGATTTAACAATTTATTGCATTATATAGAAAAAATAAAATAAATACTACAA
>KK121680.1:461974-484701 GCA_000611955.2 Stegodyphus mimosarum | reverse complement strand
TATAGTGTGATCTCAAATCATTTAAACTTAATAAAACATTTAAAAAAATTAAATATCTATATAATTTAACAGTTTCAGTCTAATTTTGCTTATCTCAAAAGAAGAACCAGAGATCCAGATAATTACAATTTCGGATATCCGAAGTCCCGATATTTGGATTTCTGTTGCATGTCTTCAAAGCAATTGAATCTGGGATACTGTTTATTCTTTCCAAACATTTGAATTGTTTTTTAATTTACATTCTTGTTATTTACAGCAATATTTACCAACATTTTTATGCTTAAATTTCTCAGCTACTCTAGAAGTATTTTAGAACTTCCTTTCCATAATCAAAACACACTCTGAATCAGATATTATTCAGAGCTGTATAGGTCAAAATTAATTTATTTCACTACCACATATACTCTCATACGATAGGTATGACCCAGTGCCAATTTCGATAACCGCCAGCATAACATTAAGAGTCGGAAGTACGATATCCGGCCTTTAGAACCAATTTGACTAGGTGAAGATTAAAGATGTTGCTTCTTACTTTCAACAGGTTCATTACCGAGGTGAGAGACTAGGCATTTCATTAGTTTCTGCAAAGTAATAGGATACTCCTTACTAGGCGGCAAAGTTAAGTAATATAAATAGAGAGATTTGACTGCAGTCTACACCGGCGTAAGTGGAAATTTGCATAGCATTTGCATAAACGCAAATACTGATGAGAATATTAGATGGAAAATAAAACAGAGAGACCGAAAACAAATGCACGGGGAATCTCTGTATATATTTGCTTTTAGATTCTCTTTGCTTAACAAAATCGGAATTAGCTTAACTTTCAGCTGAGATGAGAAGACATGGAGTAAATTCAAGTTGAACGAAATGAAAGAGGAAGTTGCTGACAAGACAGATAAAGATGAATATGAAAATAAAGAACAAGTACTGTGTAATGCGTTTGATATGTATTTATTCGTATTAGGTGTTGATTACTACCGAAATTATGAGAGTTATGAAAATGAGCTCATTGGTATCTCTGCAGATTTGAGGATGATACATGAAAGGAATGGATAGAATGTGCACAAATGACAATACGAACTCTAAATATTTCAGTAAAACTAAATTAGATTAGCATTTGAAAATGGACGTTAGAAGCAAACACTATTGTCAACGATGATAATAAACTTACGTTAACAATGTTATTAGCAAACCAATTCACTAAAGTGAGGAATGACAGAACCAGAGATTTCATTTATGTGCCATCAAATGAATTAATGCTGTTAAGTATTTCTGAAAATAAGAGGATCAAATTAATCGATACTTTGATAACATTGCACAGGAAAGATGAAAGGAAATCATAAAATATGCACAAAATTGGTTATAGTGTGTTATGCTAATAATTACCGCTGCATTGTTGTGAACGATATCTGAATTTATACCAGTGTTATTCATTAATATCACGACGTATCCGTATAACCAATTCAATTGCAACATATTTGGTACCTTTATGAGAGATATCCTTATATCCGTTATACACGACAGAAGAAATGACAGAATATATATATATATATATATATATAAGCAAACAAGGTAATTATTAGTAATAAATTGCCTAATACTTGCGAAAAAGCTGCAAAATAATAAAATACTAATTTTATTTCTAGTATATTATTGTACACATTATCTCCTGTGAAAAAAGTAGTTAGAATTTTATTGAAATTAATTTACTTATTAGCATATTTAAAATGGAATATTACAGACATTAGGTTATTTTTTGAAAGCAGGAGACATAAAAAGCGAGCAATACCCTGGTCCGGATTCGAACCACGGAACTTTCGAATTTGCTAAGGAGGCGGGAGAAATACCCTATATACTCCGCCTTTTAAAGAGCGGCTGGGGATTAGGGGACCCAGTCGCCAAATCCTGGTGGTGGAGAATCATCATCTACCACCGTTTTTAGTTTGGGAGCCCCTGTAGAGACATTAGGTTATTTTGATGCTGGAGAGATGAAAATGAGCAATACCTTCGCCGGGACTCGAACCACGGACCGCTCGAATACACGCGGAGCGCGCTGACCACTACACCACGAAGGAATGCTAAGAGGCGGGAGAAATACCTTATAATATATCTTAAGTAAATACTAAATCTATGAGTAACAGAGCTATAATTTTCTTACAGGAAGAGTGATCCAAAAGAGATCAAGGATCAAGAAATCACACCAGAAGTCTTTGTGTGTCCGAAAGTGAATTGAAAAGCCTATTCCGAACGAAAAAAAAATTTGCTTATGACAGGAAATGAGTTAAGAAAATGCAACGAAATTACCGTATTGGATAACCTTAATACCTTATAGAATAATTAAAAGCGAAAGTGCAATCAACAAACTGAGTAATTATTGTCATTGAACCGAAATTAGCTGACTTTTGAAAGGAAACAAACTAAGTTTTTATCAATTAACAATAATTAACAGATGCGAAAGTGTTTCTTCTTTTTCCCAAGTAAGAATCAATAGAAAAAGGCTCTTTAGCAACACCGAATTAAAATTAATCAAATTGCTAACTGAAAATCAGTAAGAAATTGGCGGTTCTGTCGAACTTTAAATGCAGTCTTCAAATCGGAATATATAATTCTTATAAGAGTGGGTTTCATTTTCTTACTTGAGTAAATTGTTCCCCAACACTTCCGCCTTTGATCATATTAAAACATTGCAAACTTTGCTAAAGCAATTTAACAAGTAAGAACAAATGTACATGAATACATTCTCATAAGGCTAAATTGAAACTTTAAGAATGCATGAAGAAAGAAAATCTTCATGATATGCATTAGAGACCAGAAAATTAATTTAAATAACTTACCTCGTATTTGCTAGCTATGAAATTGATACAATGTACGCTACTTTCTTTGTACTCAGGATAGAATTTGGAATTCGAACCTGGATGGAGAATGGAGGGGAAGAGAAAGACAGTTTAGGCGGGAACGTGTTGGATGCTATTTTCAGAATGCGGGGAAAAGAATAGCTTGTGATACCTTTGAAAGCTGTTGAGAGAAATAGTCTTCTGGTGGAAATTTTTTAAGCTAACCAAACAAAAGGAATTAATTAAATTCTGTCTAATTGTTTTTTTGAATAGGAATAAAAGAAAAGTAAAAGAAATCTTCACTACTCAAGAGCTACTGAGCAGACTTAGAAATTTGACATAGGCCCATTTTGTTAGTAACAGCAGGAAAGAAACGCAAGAAAAAACGATTTTTAAATTATATACGGTAACTACAGTAATTACAATATTTACATATCCTTCTGATAGTCATCCAACATATTCCGCCTTTTAAAGTTTTAGGAATAAATTACCATATCCCTATCCGCCAAATGATTTAGATTGAGCATTTAACGTCTGCTTTTTTAAGACAAAGGTTTATAAAGTTATTTGGCACTTGATTATTTTTAAGAATTTTAATTAGTAGAATTTCGTGTTGTAGCTCTATTGAATCTGTACAAATATTTTAATGCGTTGTATTGGATTAATGATTGTATTTGTCCCAATATATTTTGAACAATTTACTTTTAGAATATGATTTGGCATTAAATGATGCTTTGTCATCGCGTACTGGCATAGACGTATTTCAGAGTAGCACTTGAAGAAAATGGAAACTAAATATGTATAAAAATAATCTAATGTGAACATCATGGTCAAGTTATCTATATCGTTGATATGGATCAGTTTTGAACATTCACAACGTTGATGCAAATAATAATTAAAAAATTAGTTCGTCATTCATTATGATAATGTAAGAAGAAATCGTATTAACAAGCTTTGCTTATCTTTTGATCAATACAATAGAAACTCAATATCATTCAGTTATTTTTGCAGATGTTAACTGGTGTCGTAACAGAACCTTTGGTAAAATGTGTTAAAAATTGAAACACTTGGTCAAAAAGAAGACTAAATAAGTTTTGAGAAACATGCATGTGTTTATATTTTGATCAACACAACCGAATCTAATTGTCATTCAGTTACTTCTGATAGATGTTTCGTAGCGTAATAGCAGAACCTTTGACAAAAACTGGAAAAAATGCGTTAAAATCCTAACACTTGAGCAAGATAAAGACTAAATAAATTTTGAGAAACATGCGTAATAATAATTTGATTTGAACATCCTGATTAGTTTATCATTGATATGAAACAGTTTGGGGCATTTTTACCGCTAATGTTAATAATTTTAAAAAATTAGTATTACATTCATTATAGTGATACTATTGGACATTGTATTAATAAGTTTTGCTTAGGTTTTAATTAACAGAGTAGGATCTTAATGCCATTCATATATTTTGGGTAGATGTTAACTCGCGCTATAACATAATCTTTGGCGAAACCTAGAATATACGTAGGTCAGTCAGAAAGTTTGTTGCACTACTGCGTAAATATGTCCCGTCTAAGACTATTTGGATGACACTGTGTGGCAACATTTCAGACATGTACATTTATCGCATGACGTAGCGGCTTCTCCGAGGCAAGCTTAGTTTTTCTGATAATCAGTCGCAAACATGTCTCGACAGCTGGAAATAGCCTCCAAATTGGAAATGTGTGCAGTGATTAGTTTTTTGTGGGCAAAAAGGTGCAAATGCACTGAAATTTATGGGGAGTTGTATGAAGTGTATGGTCAAAATTCAATGGCACGTCAAGCTATCGAGAAATAGTGCAACATGTCCTCCTGCATGACAATGCAAGACCGCATGCAGCAAAACAAAGGTGTGACCATCTGAAAAAGTTTAGGTGGAGGTTCTGAAAAAGCTTGGGAAGTGTGGAATCACCTTCCTTATAGCCCAGACCTTTCACCTCCTGACTTCCATGTGTTTCGTCCCATGAAAGAAGAACTTTCGAAGCGACGGTATCATTTGGATGCCGAAGCTGCAGCCCAGCAATGGTTATTGGACATTGGACGGGATTTCTTTGCAGAAGGTATCGAAAAACTTGTGCCACGCCTCGACAAGTGCTTAAATAACGGAGGTAATTACGTTGAAAAGTAGACTTTAAATGAAACTTTAAAATACAAATAAAGTCGTTGTAAAATTTTGCTCCTGTTTTGTTTTCTTAGGCAGTGCAACTAACTTTTTGACTGACCCTCGTAATACGTTAAAAATCTGCATATTGATTGAAAGAATCATTATATTGCAAAATAGGATGCAATGGACGAAACTGTGATAAACAAAAGATAATACAGAACTTAGCTACAAAACTGGACAAAATTAAATCCGAATTTGACAGTTATTTACGTATTTAACCCTTTTAGTACCGAACGACGATATATCGTCGTTCGGTGCACTTGCCAAAAATACCAACGACGATATATCGTTGCGCCCTTGTTGGGGCCTTATTGTACTCATCACAAGAGGTTTGTGTTTCAAAATAACTTTATAAAATGTTAAAATGGTTCATATTCGATGCAACACAAGTGAAAAAATGGTTATTAGATTTAACTTTTTGTTATATTTTATTCTGATTAGTGCCGCGGGTCTGTATACGTTAGAGCGATAAGATAGAAACGGGACCCGGGATAGTTTCTCTGGACCGTAATCGCAATCTTTATGGTGTTTATGACATTTATCGGAATATTCAAGTGGCATGCGTGCATCGACTGCGTCCCGTTTCTATCTTATCGCTCTAACATATACAGATCAGCGGCATTAATCAGCATAAAATATAACAAAAAGCTAAATTTAATAACCATTCTTTCACTTGTGTTGCATCGAATATGAGCCATTTTAACATTTTTTAAAGTTATTTTGAAACACAGACCTCTTGTGATGAGTACAATAAGGCCCCAACAAAGGCGCAACGATATATCGTCGTTGGTATTTTTGTCAAGTGTACCGAACGACGATACTAAAAGGGTTAAAAAACATCTGGTGTCTAATGCAGTTTTTGACACATTTTTTTCCTTTTTAAAATATCAAATTTATTCTGCACATTTCCACCACATCATGTCGCTTTAATAAATGATGCAAAGTAACATGTAATTAATTAATAAGTAATGGACATTTAAGGAATTATCACATTCCTTGCACATTATCACATGCTGCTGTGAATTAAATCGTTACTGCGTATGCCAAGAATTTGAAGATCCGAGGTTTCAATCCCGAAGACAGCATTATTTATTTTTCATATTCCCTGGTTAAAAACGTCTAATGGCATCACTAAATGTGGATCATAGTGATGGAAAATGTACAGTCAGAGTTTTTGAAAACCTTTTGGAAGATCAAGTAAGAATTATAATCGTTACAAAAAGTACATTTTCTGAATGTGCAAAGCTTATGAATATTAAGTTAGCCACGTGAAGGAGCTTTGATATGTTGTTCAAAAAGTGTTAAAAATGTGGTATAAGAAAGCAATAGTTAATACAGTAAGATTTACTTTTTTCCTTTTTTAATAATAAAAGATAAATGTTCAAAATAAATTACAGTTATTACAAACATTGTTTATAGTATTAAAAAGCTAATGAAAATAGAAATCAGAACATAAATAAATGTTTCATAAATTAAGATCCATGGACCAATGGAAGTCCAAGACCTAACTTCAATCGGAGTCTACGAGAGATGTTTCAATTTGTCAAGTAAACATTAAATGTATTACTTAATTACATTATGCATAATTTTACAAAATATGCCTTGAAAATGCTTAGGGTTTAGAAAAATTAATATCATTTGAAAGAAATTCAAGAATCTATTCCTTTATTCAAAAGTATGTTTACAAGTTAGCAAGAAAAAAATATTGACTTTTCGAAAATCTAAAACCTCTTGAATAGACAAAATCTTTCACCTTTTTTCCTTTTAAAAAATTCTAAAAATCTGAAATCATAAAAATAATGAAATAAAAAATTTCCATCGTCAGTGTTGAAACGAAAATTTATTTGATCGGAACATGCATATAGAATATCTAGTACGGTCTTTAAAAATTCCGTAAGTTTTTCGAGGATTAATTCTAACAGCAAATGAATGCTCCACGTATTTTTCATTACAAAATCCCATACTAATAACGAATTTCCTTAAAGGAATTCACTTGTATGAAATTTTATGGGTAACGGGTACGAACATGTTTAAAATAATTCTAAAATATACTATTTTGCCGGGAAAATTAAAGAAATTATAAATTCGTCCCTGACTTTTGTTTTCGTTTTGTTTTTTAGAACGTTGAGAAAGCAAAATCGTGCAGCCGCTTAAGAATTACTTACCATCTAGTGAACAGAATTTCTTAAAATTTTTATCTTGTTATCTTAAAATCCCAGCTTCCAGTTTCCATATTAATTCGGTTTTCAGTAATATTTCCATACTTAATAATAATCTCATTGATATAAAACTCACAAATTAGACTCATGGAATTTTAATTCATTTTAACTCTATGATTCAAAATACATAATTTTGTGCAAATGCAGATTAACTGGTATATGAAGACACACTGAAAACAGAAATTACTAAACCTTCAGATTAAAATATTACATAAATTATACTGAACCAAAATTGCAGGTACTCTCTTTCTATTTTACAAACAATATAAGGTACTTTTACGTTAATTAACCAGTTCTTTTATGTTTTGGATCTTTACTATCACTTCTCTTTTCTTTTTTCATGCCAGAATGCAAATTTTATTTCCATGCATTTCAGATGAGGTTTTTCAGAGTGTAAGATAGACTGTTTTCCGACTATTAAGGTCATGTTACTAGGTTTCAATCTTAGACAGGATTTGTAGTGTTCGACATTGCGTTATAATTGCCAATAATTGAAGATCCACGCCGGCTAAGTTTTGAGCCAACTTCGCATTAACTGATTTGTGTCACGTTTGGTTACGAACTTATTAAAATTAAATTTGGCATTTAACTGACTGTTACTTTAAGTTACATCGCCACAAGTGGTTGGTTGCACCTAGTGTGACTTCTGTTCTTAATTTTAAACAAAAGGGTCTCTTACCCCCTTCTCAAGTTTCAGTTGTTACTTTAGACTCGGCGATAATTGGCTGCAAGTCTGTCTTAATTTAGTAACAATTTATGATTGCCAAGCAGATTTCTAAACTTTATAACACATACCTCATTTATATTTTTAAAATATTTATCTTTTATTTAAAAATGATAGGTACCTTAAGTTTTATATAGATTTTAAAGTTAGACAAAGAGCAAACTTATTTTGACTTAAATTTGGAATAAAATTATGAAACAGATTAAGCAAAACTTCTCCAAAATGAGGTTGATTTTTACCAAATTTAGAGTTTTACAGAGCGTATTCCTTTTTCCATTTGATTATCGACAGGTAACAAATATTTCATTCTTTGATATCAAACATCAGTATTCACCGTGTCGTTTGTCCTGCGTTTGATATCACACACAGATTTTCACTTCATTTGTAGTGTAATAAGATGTCGAGACGTTTTCGAAATTAAAGATTAGTAAAGTATAAAAAGAAATTGTTTAAATCGAACTTCATTTCAGCCAATTAACATTTAATCCTCCGAGGACAAAATGAAGTTAGAAGAAAAATTTTGCAGCCTAGAAAATTCAGAAATATTTTGCACTTTGTTAGGAAGCTATGTAATGCTCATTTAAGTTTTCTACATATTTTAGCTGAAATGGGAAAATGATTGCTTTCGATTTTGACTAGTGTTAAATATGTTATTGAATATATCCTTTATTCTGTAGCAACCTTTCTTTGCCTATTCATTTGAAACATAGAACTATATCAAACATGTCTAACTACTGAACATTTGACGAGCTTTTATCAACCCTCAGATTTTCATCATTGTAGCGAAGGTCCAGGAGCACACTAAGAAGTACTGAAAGTAAGACAAAACTTGGTGAAACCAAATGCTGGAAATTAAGTCTTTTGTCCCATTTTTTTCGAGAGTAGTTTTTTAAAATTCGCTATTATTTGTTTTAAGGAACAAACCTTGACTCATCGAAATAAATTTAATAGGAAGCAGAAACAATGATTACATATAACAAAGCTAGGCAATTGATCCAGGAAAAATTCTTTCAAATAAATAGAAAATATTTAAAAACAGCTAAAGTAAGGTATTCAACGACGAACAAAGTTCTTAGATAATTCTTTAACATAAACAGCAAGCACAGAAAGCTAATATACGATGATTTCTTCATTACTACTGAATATCATGCAACAGAAATTTAATAAAGAATGAGCCAAAAGAGACAATTTATTGACAATAATGCTGGAAAACCTGCAAAACACAAGGCAACAGAAATTCAGATTACGACGAACATTTTTGTTTAATTATCATGTCCTTGATGTTCATTAAAAAATTCTGTTGTTAATTTAATTTTAGCAAAAATTTAATTTGTAATCGAAGTTGAGAATTATATGAGATATCTTGAACCATGGTTACATACACATGAACGCACACATATATTTAAATATATACCTAGACATACATACACACATATGTATAAATATATTACAATATTCGAAAAATGGAAAAATATAAAAAACGTCCTATTTTTTTAAGTCACAAAGTTTAAAAAAAAAATTCTCAGCGCAACACTTTCACAATGAATAAATTAGAATCAAAAGAGCAGTCTCCAGAATATTTTGTATTTAATTTAAATTAATATTTATGCAAATTTTGAAAGGAATGGTATTATTCATAGCAATAATTTCAATTCTGATGAGAGCAGACAGCATTCCAGCTATCTATTGCACTGTCAAGAAGCAAGGAAACTATCAAAACGTGAAGTTATTTTGTTGAATAAGAAAATTAAGAGCATGATATATGAATTTTAAACGAGATATTCCAACAATCGAACGAATAAAAAAAATGAAAAGCATTAAAAGACCTCGCTCGCAAAATTCGTGTTCATAATTAACCACTGGGAAGATGGAATTCGAAAATGATGTAAATATAAATGAAACGAAATATATTCCCAGTTCCTTCAACGCGTGCATATACATGTATATAAAAATATATATACCCGCTGCTTCGGTCTATATGCTTTTAGAAAAGCCACATATTTGTATTTGGTGGCAGCAATCGAAGTTTATGACCTAATTTGCATGCGAAATTTATCGCGTCTCTCGCTGCGTGGTGTAAGATCACATTTATGCGAAATAACTTTTAGTGTCGGCGCAATTTCGTTTAAGATAAGCGTGGCCCGAATTTGCATAAACAGTTACCGCGCCCTACCCGAAACGCATCACTAACTCTCTGCCTTTTTATTCGAGTAAGCATATCTCGAATTTCGCTTTTGGATGGAAGTATGCTGAGAAGAAGAATGGTGTAAGTGATGGTAAGTGTGGTCTGAATGGATGGCCTCGAGAGGATTCAGTTGTCAAGTTTGTTCCGTCATGGCATATTCTTTGATGCCCAGCGACAGGATTTATTTATCCGACGAAAACGGGCAATAAGGAAGAAAGCAGATCTGTCTTGGGTAATGTTACGCGCACTGGCAGTGTCAGAAATTTTCAATTTTGTTCTTCCCTTTCACAGTTATACTTGTCATACTCACAGCACAGTTTTAAGCCTTCTCTACTAAGTAGTTATGCAATTTACATAACAATGCATTACGTCGCTTTGTAAGTAACCATAAGTAATTTATGATTAAACTGGAAGGCCAGAGATTTAATCGCCTGAGAACGAAATGAAGTTAAATTTGCTAATTGCATGTATTCTAGAAAGAAACGTGAACATGATACATTCGATAAATGTATCATATGATGTATACCAGATGTATAGTGGTCATTTGATTTTGCTATGTATTATTAGCTGTATTATGAAAATACGGTTTTGCATACTTCTCTGAAATTTCAAGACAATTAATCCTCGTCAGAATAAATGCAATAAATAGAGATCCTCAAAAATGCAGTTAAAAATTCTATCATAAAATAATATTTAATATTTCATTATTAAATTCATTAAGTTCGTATTTAAAGGAGGTACAAAGAGATCTGGTGGTGTTTTTTATATGAAAATGCAGATTAAAAACACTTTGGAAGCACAAGCAGGAAGTACACACTAAATGAAAAATGCCATTCGATACCATTTGATGGTGTTCGTAACTGTTTTTAGAGTTTCATTAAATCCTTCTATAAAAAAACATGTTCAACTGAACAGTTTTGCTAGAACTGAAGATTAAATGATTTGAACAATTCCCTTAATTTCAAGGATTCATTAAGACATTTTATTTTATTTTAACCTCGTTTTTCGTTTAAAATTCTTACGAATATTACTTAGGTAACAGCCAAATATTTTGAGATAAAACTTGAAAATTGATACTCTAATCAGTGTATTGGTAGCATGAGAAGATATATTAGATCATTAGCTACTTTAAGTCTCTAAAGCACAGAAAACAGTCCTTAAAGGTAAAAAGTGTCAAGCACTCACTTTGAAGCGTTAAGAAAAAGTCTAAAAATTTAAGCAATTCCATGGCCTACGTTCCTCCTTTTTTACACTCAGCTATAACTCATGCATTCTTATTTCAAACGTATTGGGAAGAAGCATTTAGTTTTAAACTAACCAGCTTTTTTAGTTACTTATCTTTTTTATCTTCCCTCATTTCTATTTCCCATCAGAACAATATTTCAATTGCGCGTGTTATGCAAGGAAGGGCAGAAAGATACTATTTAAGTCGGTGTCTGAGTTACTTCAGACAAAGGGTGTTCTGCCTTTCTGCCACGTTGTTTCGTGGGATTAAGCTTGCTATTTTACGGCAGTGCATAATGATTGCCGGTTTCTGTATGTCGATGGTGCAGCTAAGAGCAATTAGAGTTAATTATTTCTGTGCAGCTTCGGCTGATTATTTAACTCAGTTTTAATTTTATATTTCTATTCTGAATCGCAGCCAACAGTATTGGCTAAGTTTGTAAGCACCATGAATGCCATCTGTAAATTCCTTCATGATTTGGATAAAAGGGTCCTTTCATCCTTCTCACGTCTTATCATTGATAAAGTCGGAATTTAGCGAATAGTCGCTTCACAGAGTAAAGATCTAGACAGCAAAGTAAAATTAAATTAGCTAGAATCTTACAGTACGTAAATGAGAATTTTTTCAAGATTTCATAAGTTTAAAATGACTCATGAAAATTTCCAATTACATTTGAAAGTTATTCTTGCTTAAGCATAGAAGGTTAATTAGCTATGTTTATTTGATATCTGAAGACGCACATTTACAAAAACTTTGGAGACCGTTAGGCATTTTATTTCGGAGTAAGAAAATGTGAGACATATGAAGTGCCCTGTCCTGGATTTGAAATCCAGAGCTTCCGATTGCTAACCGGATATGATTCCAGCTGCACCAAGAAGCCACAAAGTAAAAACGGATAAAATACCTTACATTCTCCCACACTGGGAAGGAGGAGACAGAAATCGACAAAATCTTGGTGGCGACGAATTTTCGTTCACTATCTTTTAATACGGGCGCCAGTATAGAACCATTGTGTTTACAAAGAAGCAGGAGACTTGAAAAATGTGTAGAACTCTCTCTGGAATTCGAACTCAGGGCTTAGGCAAACGTTCTTCCAATTACACCATGACGGTACATGGCAAAGACGGAGAAAATACGTTACATCATTTATTTCTGAACCCTAGTCGAGCTCAGCAAAAGACGAATGGAACATGTCTAGCTTTTAAGTGGCAATAAACATCCCGAATTTAAATTAACTTTTATCAGATGCAAACGCAAACATAATAAGATAATGTAATGCAAATAAATTGTAACCTTTGGAAAATAGAAATACCGATTTTTGTTAGCAACTAAAACACTTGCTAAGATGGATAATATTCAACATTTGTTTTCGCATTTATAAATTTTGATGCCTACAAGTTAATCAAAATAAATTTTTAAATGCAACCATTGTTTTGTGAATACATTGTTATTTTCAAATTTTCCACTTAACGTAGGATCTCCTTCCCTATAACAGTATTTCACGCTATAAACCTTTTCATTCTAAAAGTATAATTCTGAAATACCAAACAGTAGTAATTAATGAATAGCGAATTTCCTTCTGTCTTCTGTATTCATCTTTGTAAATTACGTTTCCATCCATTCAATACCAAATGCAGAAACTCCTACCTCATTTCATCCCAAAGCATATGCGATTAAGCATAATTCATTGCACATTGATTTCCTGTTTTATGTATGGCACATACATATCCAAAAGGCAGAATAAATCTCAAAACAGTGCAGAGCAAATAGAATCAGATTAAAGCTTCAAAGTTATAATATTACTCATGATTGGATTGCTTGAGGAGATACTCTTTCAGAAAAGCTCATATTTTATCCATTTGTAAAAGCTAACATCTGTCACTATAAGTTAAATGTTTACTGTTGTATTTAATAAACAATTAATTGAAGTATCATGTCATCAGTCTTACCAGTTTAGCTTTTTTCTTGATGGTGCAAGATAATTATAATTTGCAAAAATGTTTTTTCTTGGCTGAAGAACCCATTTGATATAACTACCGACGACAGGGTGATAATTAATCCTACAAGTAACTTTAAGTTCTATTTTTCCTAGATAGCTTACGAAAAGAAACTGAAACTAAAACAGACTAAAATACAGTTGTTTATTCATCTTAGATTTCAGATATTAGCAAATAAATATGCCCTGAAATTTATTTGTGCAACTTTTACATATTATAAAGATGCACTGACATTTATTTGCCTATCTTTCATACTTTGATGCTTGTAAGTCTGAGATAATTAATTTCAATGAATAAAGGATGAAGCTCGTAACAGCATCATAAAATTTATGTTATAGAAACTGAAGTAGATTTCTAGACAACATAATAAAAATTCCATGATTCGAATGTCTTAATCCTAAAGAAGTACTAGAATAATTACTTAAACAAAATAATTTACTTTGCTCGAATATTGGTGCTAAGGCTTATGCAAAATGCGAATACAGTTTTCTTTTCACCTTCATGTAGAGAAATATAACGACTGATACAAAACATATAAACGATTGCACCCCGGTTCAGTACACTATGCTTAAAATCAATTATTACTTAATATTTATAACATGTTAGCTTGAGACTAAAACTCATCGTCGGTAATTGCTTGCATGTGGCTACATAACAAAAATATAGAATACATTTTAATTAATCTACAAATGATTGATTAATTTACTAGGTATTTTATGAACAAAATATATTGGTTAGAAACAAGCTGATAAGAGAGGAGAATGCTTTATTCAGGTCGATACCGATATAAATATGAAAATAACCAAATATTGATTCAGAATCATGAACACGAAAATGAATACAAAACTTAACAATAAACTTTTAATGAAAATCACAGACTTTGCGTTTATCAGTCATTCGCATATAAAAATCACTTTCTCGTCAACTTTTCATATTACTAGTTTTCATGCTCTTTTTAGATTTAGTGATGTTAAATGAGATATGTAGCTATTATTTCAAAAATTCATTGGTACCGAGACCCAGTGTTTCTTTCTTATTGCGAACACGTATTATATTAAAACTGGATATTGTAAATCGATTAAACTTTCTTAACTGATTTCTAAGATTGCTGATAATATATATAGTTTAAAAGCTCCCATATTTATTCAAATAATTTCTTTCTGTTGTAGATTAACTACGTTTAGACAGAAATTGTTCAAATTATTTTATTATTCCTTTTATCTATCCCATTTGCTGTGTGTGTAAATTCAAAGCTTCATTATTCTAGATTCAAATAAACAGAATTTTAAGCAGCATGGATCATTTTTAGCATTTAACAAAGCTTACATTTTAATTTGGCATCCACTTTATGTTTAAATATCTCCTCATTTTTATTTCAGTGCAGACTTATGAATACAATTAAAACATACGGTAGTCCTCGAAGTAGATTGATAAACACAAAAAGTAATGCCGATTATGCAGACGCTACATGATTTTGTTAAAAATTAAATTATTTCACTCAAAGCTTGAGAATTTATACATACGTAAGAATAAAACTAATTATTAAACAGTTGCTATGCGAAGAACATGCTTTAAAGTAAAATTTAGAGATACAGCTAATTTTAATAACTATTCAAAATTTAAAATAATTAATAAGGAAGACATACAGAAAGCATACGAATAAAACAACGACTAAACATTATTGAATATAGAATAGAGACCAAACATTATTGAAGAATAAAATTAAACAATAACTACTTCAATGACATTTTCAAATGTAATACAGTCAACAACCAATAAAGGTTTCTAGGCAACATGAAGTAAAGGAGCATTTAGCAAATAGCAACTGCGTTCTGAAAAGATTTATTTTGCTTAGTAAAGAATAATTAACTACAAGAATATATGTAATATTCATTTTTATGTTACATATAGTATATAAGCATTAAATAACATTCCCATTAATGGAAATAGAATCATGTTTGCATATTCAATTACTAAGTAGTTATCGCAATTCTTCTTGTTCGGTTGGCGTAACAGATAAAAAGGTCTAGCTAGCAGCTGGAATATCCATAGTTTGAATCCCGTCCACAGCACAGTTGATTTTGGGTGTCTCTTGGTTTAAAATGTCTAAAATGTTCTACAAATTACGCAGTGTTTCTTGGAACGAGTTATAACAGTAATATGTAATTAGAGTGACAAGGAATTCAGAACGCTTGTTGTTTTCACTGTTGCATATTAATAATGGTAGTTAGAACTATTATATAGTTAGAATTATATCAATGAATATAATAATACAATAAACTAAAGAAAGAGTTCTAAATATCCAATCATGCGCTGTAAGCTGCAATAATAATAAACTAAATCGAAAATTTATACATATATATATTCAGAAACACTGATTTTGACGAATGAAGGGAAATAGGAATTATTAACCAATGTTTCTCTCGCTATAAACGAAATTTAAATTTTCGGTTGAATTCTTTGCATAGCTTGAAGT
Source organism: Stegodyphus mimosarum (assembly GCA_000611955.2). Lineage (NCBI taxonomy): Eukaryota > Metazoa > Arthropoda > Arachnida > Araneae > Eresidae > Stegodyphus > Stegodyphus mimosarum. The sequence goes on along the minus strand of KK121680.1, from coordinate 468,837 downwards.
TTTCATTTTTGTTAATTGGTAAGGTGAGTTTTAATAGTGTATATAAAATAAGTGCGCATCCAACGAATCCTTATTTTTGGATGAACCTATATTTATCTAGTTACTTACAAACTTGTATCTAGAAATTTAATCCTTTTCTTTCCAGCTCCAAATGCAAATAACTTGACAATAAACTCATGAAATGAATTACATATTGTAATTCTAGCACTGGAAAAAAATATAGTTAAATCTGATTTTTTATTACCTTGCCATATATGGTTCTCACTTAATTTTAACCAGCTTAACTGAAAGCATTTTTAAAGCATCACGTTTTTTCTGTATTTAAACAATTTAGGATACAAATTTTGCATATAACCTCTAGCATTGTGGTTATTTATTTGAAATACTTCCGAGTTATTATTTGTATTGCATAATAGTAAATTCCTGAAAACGCTGAATACTTTACAGTGGATTTGTTTTACCAGGTTGCACTCTTGTACCATTTTTCACCGGAGCTTGACCATATAATTTCTTTTCCGGTGATAAAATGTCGACCCTCTTCATGGAACTTAGTAAAAAGGTTTTACTTTTATTCCTGCTAGTAAATATAATTAACTGCTATGATATAAATCTTGCGCACCTTGTTTATTGCAGTTCTTGGAGTTTTAAGTCTTGTGTCAAGGAATATTTTTAACACGCTGTTGCTTTCTCAGACCTTACTGGATAGCTCTTCAATCAGTTGTATCTCTCGCCTAGGTCACCGAGAATGTCACGAGTGCTTTTATAAGACAGAATAGGTTTATCTTTCAAATTCTAATTATCTTCAATGTGTGTAACTGTCATCTGTTGAAGTTTGCGTGTCCTGCATCTAACTGGTCTCCATGAAGTTTGCGTGTTGCGGCATCACTTGCACCTAATCGAGTCCAAGGAACGTAAAGTGATTCTGCGGAAAGGAATATGGAAAAACATGGTGATAGCAATTTTGATTTCAAACAAGACATTCCAAAATTCATTTCTTTTTGGACGACACAAGTATTAACTGAAAGTTTGAAAATTACAGTACATTACCTCGCTTTAACCTACAAAATATTATAATGTGCTATAGTTATTTAAGAAGATGTTCAATGAAAGATCAAGCTGAATCAATCCAGATGAAATATTTTCTCATTAATCGAAGAATAAAATTTAGTTTTTCCTGATTATTCGTATAAAATAGTAATACTTCTGTGTGTATTTTGGATAAGAATGAAGAATTTTTCTTCAGGAGTATTATCAAGATAACTTCTTTAGCATAACAAAGAAATGAATACTGTAAAAGTGATTAACTACTTTTAAAATAGTTTGAACACAATTGTTGTGTTTTAGAAGTTATTTCTTTGCTACGTTTATAATTTAGAAATAATATTTTGTGTTTGAAATATAAATTTTATCAATAATCTTCCTTAATTTATATGTTTCGCTCATTTCGGAAATATATCAGCTGCTTCATAATCAAAGGAATTTTTTCAAATGTTAATGACTCTTCGAATTATATTTATTTACGTGTTTTATTGAAACGTTGTTGACATTTTAGAGAACTGATAACCATTTAAAATTAGCCAGAGAAGCAACCTTAGCCCTCTCAGCGTTACGACCGGAAAATTCCGTCTAAAAGACTGCCTTCTATATTCATTAAACATGAAAATTTCTGCTAGCTCATAATGTATCTGATTTGGATGTATATTGGAAGAAAAAGAATCAAGGTACAAAATGAGAGAATCATTTTTTAATTAAAACCAGGAAAATACCACTTATTCATGACATTTTGAGGAACTTTGAAATTTCAGGGCTAAACCCGTAACGCTCGGAGGGATTGGTTTCGATTTTAAATAAAATTTTGTCTTTTTTAGCCCTATTTGACATAGGTCTCTTCTTGAGAAACAAACAGTTTTTCCCATTTGTTAATTATAAATTTCGGTTGGAGCCGAAACTGCTTGTCAGCGTCGCGAAAAACTTCCGAATTTTCAAAGTTACTCCATTAGATGCAACTAATTTATTACGTGCCAATTCTACCCAATGAGATTATCTTCCAGAAGTTAATAATAATCCGTAATTAATGTTTATAATGCTAGTATGTCAGAGGATCAAACGAGTTCATTAAAATACGACCTCAGTTTTTCACAAATTTGAAAAACATCAAAAAATACAAAAGCACAGAAAGTTACAAATCGCCACCTAATGATCTGCAAGTTGAAAAACATTTTTGCACCTGAAGATGAGGGACCTACGTCGGATAGGTTTCGAAATCGACAAAGTGTCATTTGCAATCTACGACGGTCAAAACTTGCTTTTTTGGTTAATTTTAAATTTTACGTTAGTGTGCTTTTTATCCAGTTAGGCAATGATAGGTAGCTGCATTTTTACATTTATATGACAAATGGAAGTTATTTAAAATGTGCTTATATAAAACGATTATGAATTTGATAGTTACAAAGTGAAATACAGATTAGCAGACATAATTTTGTTAAAAAGTAACTGATTTTTATTCTAACTTTGAGCATTTAACCATAGGTAAGAATAAAAATAATTATTAAAAAATCATGCCAAGAATCTGCTTGAAAGTAAATTTTAGTAATTTATAGAGTCATTAAGTTTTTTTATGCAAGGAAAGTGAGAAATGCGAAGTGCCCTCGCCAGGACTCGAACCCTGAACTTCTAGAATTCGCATTGAGTATGCTTCCCATTACACACAAAGGCATGAGAAAAGCAGGGAGAGAATACCTTATATATTCTCCCTTTTTTAAAGGGCAACTAGGGATTAAGGGACCCAATTGTCGGATCCTGGTGGGGACGAATTATCGTCCACAACCTTTTAATTCGGGTAAAACTTGTAGAGTCATTAGGCTTTTTTTAAAGCTGGAGACGTAAAAAATCTGTAGTGCTCCCTACCGGGCTCGAAACCTGGATCTCTCAAATACTCGTGAGTGTGCTTCCAGTTACACCAAAAAGACATGCAATAAGGAGGGAGAAAATACCTTAGCGATTCAGATAAACTTCACTAAATGTTGAAAACTTTATAAACAATTTCATATTCTAAAGCCCATACAGAATATTTATGTCTCGAAAATAGTCTTAAAATGCCCCATGTTATACTAGTGGGCATTTATTTGATTAAATTAATAGTTAAGTTTATTTTGAAGCAACCTTTCCTATCGCTCTTGTTTTCAACCCACGCTTTCTTGTCAAAATGTAAATGAGTTAGGGCTTGTCTATTCACATGTGGTAGAAAGAAGTTAGTATTTAAGGGAAGTTTTTGGACGGTGTATTCAGAGTGCGTGTTCTGCCTACCTGAAGGCGATGTTGCTATGCTTGATTTACTAGCGATTATATTTCTATGGCGTTGAGCGCTTCTTGCCATTAGGCTTGTTTACGCTGACTTTCACGAGACAGACCCTGCCAGCTTGTTCAGTATGAAAATGCCCTGAGGCTAATTTAATTCGATTTTATTTTTTAAGTTGCTAATTACTTTTTGAGTTGAGCCAAAAGTGCCGGCTTTTGAAAGCACGAGTCGGTGTCGTTTGTGCACATTAATTCGAGTTAATAAATGTTTCTTTTCACCCCCTCTAGACTTTCTCATACTTAGGGATAATTCCCTGCATAGTGTTTTAACGTCTAGTTAGTTTATGCTACCGAAGAATATGAAACGTTATATATTTTAAGACGGTAAATATGCCATCTTATTTATTCAATGCGAGCGATACAATTATGTTAGCTTAAAGTGCAATGGACAGTGATGAAGGTCAGCGTTTTGCATTTCTGTTCAAGGGAGCACTAATTACGGCTCTAAATTTTGGAGTAATTATATTCCACTTTAAGACATCAGAGAAGATATATTTTGATTATCATTAGCATGGATAGCTGCTGTGCAACAAAACAAAGCAGAAGTTCAAATCTGATTTTGCTGGATTTACATTTGTTCTGACAACTGCAAGAACAGTATTGCTAAACTTTGCTCAATGTTTCTTTCACTTCTTACGCAGAAGGAAATTTAGCCAATATTATGATTTAAGACATATTGCGCCAATCTCATTATTTAACTGTTATTCATTTGTAATATAACTTAGTTAGCGACATTAACTGAATATGAGTAAGTTACACTCTATCTTAGTCTTCTAATTAAATTCTAAAAGAGCTATATTGTACTCAGTCTTAGAATGCAGCGTAAAGTGTTTATATGTCAGTTACTTTACTCATTAGAAAAATAGCAACAAAACTCACGAGAAGTAAAATAAAAAAAGTTATTTGAGCAAATTATTTGTTTTCTCTTGCATTGTTTCTTGTACTTTTATTAGTTGTTTAATACTGTGGATGTATAAGGTATTTCTCCCGCCTTCTTCGCATGCCTTCGTGGTATAGTGGTCAGCACTTTCGGCGCGTATTCGAGAGGTCCGTTTTTCGAGTTCCGGGGAGGGCATGTTCATTTTTCATCTCTCCTGCTTCTAAAAAATCTAATGTTTCTACAGATCTGCTCTACGAATGTCGAGAACACGTGCAAAATAACATTATGGAATTTAAAAAATTATTCGGGAGTTACTCAGCACTCTTTTCAGGTTAGTAATGCAGCATTACACATGATTATTGTCGGATTTGAATGTTGCTAGAGTTAGGTATTTGTCGAATCTTAATTGTTTTAAACGTTTTTGATTTGTGTTATTCTTTCATTTATTTTGAATTAGAGCTCAATAATTTGTCAGAAGTTTTCTTCTAGAGAGTTTTTAAGTTTTGATCTTGGATCTGATTTCGATAAAATCAACTTTTCAATCATACTAATTTAACTTACCACTCGTTTGCTTAGCACTGTTTTTTTATTCACGGTGCCCATAAAAATTCTTATGTGGCCTTTATATTCGCAATTGTCAGTGATAGACGTGGCATACTTAAATAAAAACGTCAGTTTTGTAAAAATTAAGAAATCTAACTTTTTGTATGTTCCCAGGTCTCTATAGTAATATTTAGTAAAAGTTTATATTCATTCTAAAAAAAGATAAAACTGAAATGATTTGTCTCCCGTGCAACAAGAACGGATTGAGTTATTAAAATTTCCACATTTTTATAGATCTTAACAGCATTAGAAATTCAAACTTATCGTTATCTTTGAAGAATCCGTCAAGAAATTAAATAATTTGAGGTTTATTTTTTCCCATTTAATAGTAATTCTTTGGGATTTTCTAGCGTGTAATAATTCTCAATTTATAATATTTTTTTTTACATTTTGTATTCCAAAATATAATTTTCACTCAAATATAAGTACTATAACTTTTCATATACTAAAACTACATCCATAATATTCATTCGCAGTTTTATAAGATTAGAATCATATGCTAATAGTCATACAAATAAGGTTACAAGTTTATTGTGTGCCAGTATTTGAAGATTGCCTCTGTTTTCTAGAAGACGAATTCTAATTCTGTAAGCGTCTTTCAAAAAAATGTCCACAGACAAAATATTATATTGATTAACTGTATTCGTGACAGTTTATATATCAGAGCACGCTTTTTAATCTATTAGTATCACGAACGTTTTACTAAACTAATATTCCCTTTTAATTACATACATATTTATATATTTCATTTTCAGTCTGTTTGCGATCCCTGATGTTTCAGAAAGCATGATTTGAAACTTATAGAATATTTTGGTAATTTTTGTCACATGAAAGTCAAATTCTGAATTTATTATATTTTAGAATAGGTAAAACGTTTTGCTAAATAAAACGATAGAAAAGAAGAAGAGCGCAAGAAGTTAGATTTCTTTTGTAATTTTTTCAAAACTGATTTGCATTTAGGAATGCGAAAATTTGAATATTGCGATTATTTGAAACATTTTTGTAACTGAAAGTATGTATTTGCACCAACGATTAAATAAATAAAGGCCGCATAAAGAATTTCATAGGCCCAGTCTGCGGTAAAAATTACTTAATTTTACCATAATGATATTTTTGCTACTGGAACTAAATCCAATTCTAGTCGATTTGAATAAATCGAATTGAATTATTTTTTGTCACTAAGGGAAATAAATTAGCTAAACAGTTCTCCTTTCCTTAGTACCATTTGTGGAGAATTATACACAGAAATATATATAGCGTACACAAAAATCCCAAATCCGAAGAGAAGTGAAGTTACCAAAATACTCCTTAATAAAATCCATAACAAGTATACGTTTATCAACTAGAAATTACACTGGACAAATCAAGTTTAATTTCCGAGTCTTAAATGTACAGCAGCTAACATTCATTCCATAGCAAAGTACTTCACGAGAAGAAAAGGGTTAAGTTACGGTATTGAATATGTCAAAGCATGCGAGAGATGAGAGGTATTTGCCTAAGAGAAAGGATTTCTCCGCGGAAAATTTTCTAAGTGGCTCGTATACACTTTACACATGGGAAAAAACATGTAAACAACCAAACAGCCAACCCTTTTGTCTGGAATCGAGCCTACTTCAGCAGTACAAGCCAATTTCTCTTCGAAAGCTCTCCCGTAAGGCATTCCTCTAGGAAGATAGCTTTGGCGTGCTTTGCCGTAATCGAATAAATCTAAGCAAATGCAACTTAACCACTCGGTCGATGGTGGAGCTCTAGAAAAGGGAAAATCACTTGAATTCTTGTTTCCCAATGAGACATGAATAAAATGATTGCTTAAGCCAATAGGATGCAAACTCAAAAAAATATAGAAAATTCGGCTTTGTTCTAGGAATTTATATTTTCCGAAAATTATCTTTATTTTGTAGAATAAAATCACGACTTCGTTTTCTTGCGATTTACAAAGATTTACAAAGTGTTACGGCTCAAAGATCAAAATAATACCTGCCTTTTTCTTTCACGGAACGTTTATTTCCCAACTCATTCACAC
>KK121680.1:447737-461900 GCA_000611955.2 Stegodyphus mimosarum | reverse complement strand
ATATATATATATATACTATCATATAGATGTATATCGGGAGAGGAAAAAACTCTGTAATAAAATATCAAAATGGACTGGACTGAAAGTGAAAATAGGTCATGTTCTTGCTGTAAAACGTATCTAAATAAATGAATAAATTTTACAAGATTTTTCAAACGACAAATACTGTGTTATTTTCAAACGCACTAAATATTTGTCGTTGTCATTCCTGAAGTATAACGCATATTTCGAAACAGAAATTACTGAATTTTTCCCGTTTTCAGCAAAGCTAGCTTGGCAGTATCTTTGCTTGTATTGGAGATCATGTCTTTTGTTTTACTGATTGTATTAAATACAAATATCGAGCTTCTCCTACATCATCGGACTATCTGACTTTCATTAAGCAGTTTAGTCCTAAACTCGTGGGAAGAAAAGAATACGATGAAAATCATAAATTTAAGATCAATGCATTTGTCATTTAATTAAAGCTGTAAATTATCTATACTATGAGAAATATAAATAATCAACAATTAAAAACTGTGGAAATTTTCCTAATTTTCATGATAATTTCGCAATTTATAAAGCTTTCGTTCTTTATAATATTCCTTAAAAAATAGGGAAAAACGTATGTGTAGGTGTTATTCAACCAAGCTTATCCTTTCCAAACCCTTCAGGCAGGAAAATTCTTTTACAGGACTGGCGAATTTTTAAAACTATTTTCCAACGAGTATAGACAAGCAAGTTCTAAATACTTCATTCTAGCAAGTTTCTTATCGCAAATTTATAAGAATTGCATGGGAGACATAACAGAGAAAAGATACAGAAGATTTTTTAAAATCTTCGTTAATAAGCCTAGAAATTTGTTTACGAAAATAAGAATCTTTCGACATTCTTTTCCAGATTTAAACAATGATTTAATTTAATGAAATGATTAGCATTTGGATTTAAATGAATAAATCAACAGCGGTTTATTCAATGAGTAAAACTTAAAAGCATTTGCATTTGCATTTGCAATTCTCCAGACAATATGTAGCAATTTTAGCTTGCATTTCTTCACCAAAAATTTCTTCAAAATTAAGTTGGATGAATCTGGCATAATGTATTTATATTGTTGCGAAAAATTCGGCGGTTGCGCCTGTATGTAAGCTTTCCGGCATAGCACTAGGGTTGCCATAAAATAGTTTATGGTAGGGTTGCCAGATTGGCGACTTTATCACCCATTTGGCGACCAAATCGGCGATATCCCATGGTCCAATCGGGAAGCTTCTAGAATAACTTCCTGTCGAGATATTTCTCGAAACCTGTGGAACTTAAGGAAAAGCTATATAAACCCTTGCGTTTCGGAGAGCCGGAGTTGCGAGTAGTGTGATTAAGTGTGATTAATTGTGAGAATTGCGAGAACAGCTGCTGGCTGTGATTGCTAAGCTACGCAAGAGTTTTGTGAACGGAAAGCGATCAAGATAGTGCTTTGCCGTGAAGCTAACTTTACAGTATAGCTTGACAGTGTATTGGTGATTGTTCCACGGTGTTTATTATAAGTTTAGTGTTGCCGTGAAGCTACCTTTACAGTTACAGCCTGAAGCTGTGTGGCTGATTGTTTCAGCGTATTTATTGTAGATTTTCGACGCTTTTAATGGTAATTTTGGAACTGTGCTGTAAATAGTGATTCTTGTAAATAAATTGTGCTTTTTATTGTTCTGCACGGTGTTTTCATCGGATACTCTCAAATCCACGAACCCGTATAACGCAACAATATGATTAATTAATTAACATATAATGCAATCAGATAGACATATACGTTGCTCGAAAACATTGGCTACAGACCTTAATTTCTTGGCCTTTGTAATTTCTTCGATATATTTGGATATTTGGAATATTTCGGAAAATAATGCAGAGAAATCTACAAAAATTATGAAAAAAATCGAATGATTCGTGTGGTCGCCATAGAAGAAGTATTTTTATTTACAAATTAGATGTCACGTTTTAATTAACAAAAAAATTATTTTTCACTTTTACCTGCACAATTCGACAACATATGCTTAAGAAATATTCTTAGAGGCTAGTTATAAATTCAGCAACTAATAAATTTTACTCGACGCAAAATTTAGTAATCATCAAAATAAGGAGTTTTTTCTTGTAGTTGCTTCCTAAATTTGTCCTCTAAAGTCTGCGATAAGCATACAAAAATAACTTTAATCAATAAAATGACTCTTGAATACCTCCCCTAATATTATCCAAAAAATTTTGAACTTTTCTATTTTTCTGCCATTAAAACATAATGAATCTGTTATAAAAGATAATCTGGGATTCCAACTTGCAGGGTATCAATAACAGTGCATTCTTGTGTGACGCTTCGATGAAAGCAGATTAAGTACGTGATCTATGATGCCTAAAGCAAGTGTATCAACGAATTCTTCTGTTAGTGAAGAATGGACATTAAACTTTAAAGTATTGTTAAGACTAGACACAGGTTTTCAAAATCATTTGATTTCTCTATACAAATGAAATAATTGTTTATTGCGTCTTTTGTATGAATGCATTTAAAAATGACAATATGAAATGATAAATTTAACAATAAATGGTGTACGGTATACAGTATCATTTAAGTTTCTAGCCAGTTATTTTATGTTAATATGCTATTCTATCAGCCTAATTTCCATTTTCCCTCCAGAATGTAAATTTTTACCGCACGTATTATTCAAATGAGGTAGAAGTATAAAAATTAAGGTTTTGGAGGGTAAAATCAGAGCGTGTGCTGCCTGTTTGAAAGCCACGTTGCTAACTTTGATTCTCTCGATCAGTATTCTGCGGCGTTGAGTTATTCTTGCCATTAGGCTTGTTTAGGCTTACATCGGTGAGAGTCAGCTTGCGCGTACAGTGAAGTCGTTAGGCCATACTTAATTTCTTTGGTTTTAGTTCATCCATTATCTTTGATTTAAGACAAAACTATTGGCTGTAACCACGAGTTGATGTTGTCTGTGTGGTACTTACAAGACATAGTGAAAATCCATCAATTGTCTTTTAGAATTTTGGTCTAATTTTATGCTACCTAAGAAAGCCAGACCCCCATAACGGCATAGAATTTAAGGATAAGCAGGCAACAAAAAAAGACTTTCTTAATCTTTTTCTGGCCCTGAAAAGAGCCTTTTTTATGATGGAAACTTTGTAAATTTATTTCAAGCTGGTATAATTGGTGACAACTTGTGAAACAGCATGCTTTACCAATCCACCAGGCAGCAACAGTCGTAGTACAGTTTGTATTTCTCGTCTGGTGATAATTCTTCTTTTAATGTAATGAGCTGATCGAGAATATTCTGCTGCAATTCTTTCTAAGATTTCATTAACGAACGTATTCATGATTGACACTGCCTTGCTTCAAAAGCAATTTTTATTTTGAGACTATAAAAAGTTCGAGTTTCACTTTTAAGCAATCCGCCCATCTCCACAACGAAAACCAGTTTTGCAAAATTTTGTACGTTACTTTCAGGAACCTTTTAACTGAAAGTACTTGCTTGACATCAGTATTTAAGGAAATAATCCTGTATCCCGTTTTAATAGCCTTTATATAATTTTACAGGCATTTGTTTATTAATAATTATATGAGTTTTCAATATCAAATTTCGCATGCACAGATGAAAGGAAATATTTAGTTATGATCTAAAGTAGTATATCTTTTCAAAATTTTTATAACACATTAAGATCAACAAAAATAAGTTTTTTACTTCAAAAGAAGTTAAATTTAACTTCCTTAAAATAAATGTTCTCGTGAACTCAAAAAAAGGCTAATTATTTTCTCCACATGCGGGTGCAGGTTTCGTGATACAGATAATACTGTTTTACAGCATTTCAATGCAAAAAAAGTTAGGTACAATTAAAATTCTAGTATATTTAGTTGTTTTCACTCATGTTGGCTATTTTTACATTGCACTTTGGTATACAGTATTGTTTTGATGATTATGAAATACTTAATGTGAGTTTTACAGATTAAAACTTGCTCAGAAATAAAACTGCAGCATTCAAAACTAACAACCCTGTAACATTCATTTCAGAATTGTTTAAATAGTTCATATATCGGTTTTACAGTTTTGTGGAACGCTTGCCCTTGCTCATAAATAACCGCCCCCGAGTTAACACTTTGAGCACAGATATGAGAGCTTTTAGTTTAATTCGGTTTGTATGATTATGGTACAGCACACGAGAGCTATGTATATAAGAGCTGGAATGCCTTTGTGGAGGACTGACTTTCTGAGAAAAGAGGCTTGCATCCCCTATGTTCAGCCAAAACACCTATGTAGCTACCTGGAATTAACCCAGGTTGAACTATCGTTCAGCGACTTTAGTTTCAACCGTGGGAGAGTCAGATGCCAGGGCATGAAGTCATTTAATGTAAGGCTAAAATCTTATAAAACTTTTATAATAACCTCTAATCTGATGATTTAATTCACTTAGTATTTATTTTGTTAATCTAAAGGACCTCTGAAGTGCACTAAATACACTTGTTTTAAATCAGTTGCGACTTTATATTCCTCCTTACTTAACTTGGAATGAATGTTACCGCATAGTTGAATACTATATTTGAATGATTTAATACTCAAAAACAACCAATTTGAAATGCAACCATAGAATTATTGGGCCGAAAAATAAGAAACTTATTAGAAAGAGTCATAATATAAATAAAAGAAAATCATAACTTAAAAGTATTAAGTAAGCATTTTATAATTATAATTATATATATGATTTGAACTTTATATAAAAGCACCGACAAGCACTACTTTGTCACATGATTTTTTTGGTCATTTAATAATTCTCTCAAGTAACAAATGAAAGTTGAAACCGTGTCCGGTAACCCGGGCGGCTTATGTAGACTAATCGGGTTTTGTCAGTTTAGTACGACAGGCTTGGTGCTTCGCAAGGAACGCATGGGGAGTTTATAAAGATGTTACGTATGCTGAAGGAGACATTAAACTCTCAAGCAACAGCATCTACCGTTTTCTTTGAAAGCATATGAAGTACTTTTTCCGCTTTCTAAGCATGCTTTCGTGGTGCAGTGGTCAGCGCGGTCGGCGAGTATTCGAGAGGTCCGTGGTTCGAGTCCCGGCGAGGGAATTGCTCATCTCTCCTGATTTCAAAAAAAATACCTAATGTCTCTACAAGCATTATATTACTAATTTTGCGGTCTCTAGATTTATTTTAGTAATAAAGGAAAGTGAAAAGAACGAAATATTTACTTGAAATATACTAAAAATACAATACGATTATATTATTATTTCGAAATTCCCATCTGTATTAGCTGCATTAACTTTGATAATTCATTAATAGAAAACAAGAGCTGCAATATTTAAAAAACAATCCCCAATGGAAAGTGAACAAATTTATGAGGCATATTTTTTAAGAAATTCACTGAAACACAGCATCTCTGGGATTTGTTTTAATTATTCATTATTCCCACGCTGAATTAGAAATAATCACGAATAATATCTAGCTCAGACAGATCGTATAATTTTCTCAGAAATACTAACTGAGGAAATGTAACTGTTGGGGATAAAATTTTATCATAAAATTCTCAGTTTTCAAACTTTGCCGACAAAGGTAATCTACGGATAATCCCTTTATCCCGGGTAACACCAGCTTTAATTCCATCCCTTTCCTATGGCTCAGCATACAATGACGCCGAAACCCAAACAAAAAGAAAAAAATATACAATCAAAGGCCTCTGCTCCGATAAGTTCTGTTAACACCATCGGACGGTTATCTAGTGTGCTGGAATGGCATTAGCGGGATTCAGTAATGAAAGCCGTCTATCTTAGGCCTACGGAATTGCTTGGATTCTTGGTCGTACATATTTCATGTTCTTCCCAGCACATACAGAGAACTTGGGGTTCGCGAAGATTGTGTGTAATGGCCATATATTAATATTAGATGGTTCTGATTGCTCTTTCCTGACGTAACCTATTGCTGCCGTTGCTGAATTTTTAACGTGATATATCCACTTCGCGCTGGTTGTTATCAGTTCTTACACCTGTATTGACGATAAGCCGTCCTTTTATGTGCATCTGGAGACTCAATAATTGAAGAGGGGTCGTATAACTTTTGGTTATCACCCTCTTCGTTAAGACCAGTAGCTACAGTATAAACGTTAATTTTCGATTAAGTGTGGTTATTTATACATCCACCCGTAAAAATTAAAAGTTTTAATGAGTTTAATAATGGTTCTCTCGAGGTAATTTGTTATTCTAAGCTCTTAAAATTGGGGAGAATATCCCTTGTTTCTTTCAGTCCTATTCCCTGCGAAGTCATTAGCTTTCTCGAAGTCTCATAAATTAATTGCGAATGTACGGAAGGTGCTAATTTTCGATTAATTTAGATGGGGATGATCCATTCAATCAAAGGTCATTTAGCAGGTATCATAAATAAATAAAACAATTAATCTTTTGAGTTAGAAATTTCATACACTGACTAAAATAATAGGCATTTCAGCCATTTATTTGCTTGTATTTTATTCTTTATTGATCATCTGCAAATATAATTAATGTGTAACATTTAAAAAAATATTGCAGGTATAAAATACATTTTGTTGATTTATTACAAGCTCTCACTATTTGTAATGCATTCTATCGAATCTGAGTTGAGAAATTTTAGGATACTTAAAGGATGTTATAGCTAACGTTCTGTCTTTTCACTGAAGATAACTCATTTTCTCACGTGAAATATTTCTAACTTGTAGAACTTCCCAGAGTTTTAACAGCTGTCATATAATTTTGCTACAGAATTTGTGTAAAAACATCAACAGCCAAACAAATGTTTCCATAACAAAATATTATAAGGCGGAAATAAAATAAAATAAATCAAAAGAAATAAAGCGGGGGACGGAAATAAAAATGCGGGACACTCGATTTACTGAAAATCTGAAGTTTTTGTTTCCAGACACAATTATTTTTATTTAAGTGCTATTACAGGTAGAAGTATACCAGTATGTTTCTTGAAGTTGGTTCGTTGGTAAATTTGTGGGGCATAACCTCAAAGGTTACCACGCGCCAAACATTTCTTAAAGATCATACTTTCTATTAACACGCAGGATATGATGAATCTGCCTAATGAATTTCTAACCAATAAATTTAAGAGTTTCTTCAGTCTTACAGGCGGGTGCACTGACAATGCATTTAAATGCACTGTCAGACATAATCATGAGTCTAATTGTGATGGATAATAAAATTCTCTTTTCAAACTGAACATACCTTGCCGTTAAAGTATAAATATTATATATGATTAGAAAATTAACAGAAAGAAGATCTAAAGTACTTAATTAATTACGTTTTAATAAAATTTGATAAAAGAATTATCTAGAAATTTGTTAAATTTTAAAAGTTGTGCAAGCAAATAATTTATATATTTTTTTAAATCTCACAACATAACCAGGAACAGCCAGAAAATCTTATAGCCAATAGGTCAAATATTTTGTCTGGTAAGTTTATAACATTTATTTGAGGTCTTATGACGATATAATTTGCGGCAACGAATTAAATAGTAAAAGCGGCAGTAAGTAAGGAATATCGATGTACACTTTGAAGCATAAGAGAAAGAAAACTATATGCAGTTGAAGAAGCTTTTGAACACACAGTCCTACTCATCATTACTAAGCGCGAATAAAAGTGCATTACATCATTTAAAAATCTAAAATTAAGTGTTACAGACAATTTTTAAGATAGAAGTTATCTAAATGTAATCAAGAAATGTGGAAAACAGATATCATCAGAATTGACAAATGTTTATTCTTGAGTTATACAGAAGCAGTGCAGTGTTTGAGCAATGTTTTCTAGTTGGTCCTTCGGAAATGATTCTTTTGTTGCAAAGCTCCACGATGTGTCTCTCAAAGTTATCGAATTTAAATGCATATCTTAAGCTATGCAGAAAGGCTTTGCACAAAGCGCTATTGGATAGCTACCAGGAAGACATCACGACTTGCTTTAAAGCAGACGTTACTAAAATGTCAACAATTAAAGTGCTTACACTACATCTTTCTCTTTATCTTATGAGAATGAAAAATATTTATCAAAGAGAAAATAGGTAATTAATCACAACAAAGCAGGCTGAGGTTATCTCCCTTTGAGGAAGAAGATTTTCACACTTTCCAAAGGAATTGGCTCCCAATTATATTACGCGTGAAGAAAATAATTCAAGTTCCACACATCCAGAGTATTTGTTTGGAATACCAAGCTCTATATACAACAGTATGCATAGGTCTTATCCACTTGACCACTAATGGACTTTTATTAACAATCTTGCCTTATTGTACTCTCCTTCCATTTTACTACGGAAACGTAATAGTTTCACGATGTACAGGTAAACAGTTACACAAGCTGCATTCAGTGCACAAAATAATATGCTAAATATGCAATGTGTTTGAATTATAAGGGAAATTTTATCTGATAATTTAATATCTAATAACTCAGTAACACACCGAATACCAGTAGTTCGACCCCGTTTAAATTCCGTTAGATTTGAATGCGCATATTGGCCGACTACAAGCAGGAAGAACTGTAATTTTGTAATTTTGCTCCTGTTTAATTTAAACGCAAGCTGCATTTCCTTAGAAAGTCCTCCTCGAAGATGTCCTTTCACTTAGGCAGGTATTTCTTGTATGCTTTGCCTTAATCCAATAACCTAGCTCATAAACTGCAAAATACTAAAATTCGTCGTTAATTAACCCACTTGTGAGGAATCTTGAAGAGTAATCAGAACTTAGTAAATCTTTAACAGTGCGCTGTGTGAAGAAAATGGGATTAACTTCCCAACGATGAAGAAACATGAACGACTTTTGCAGACAAACCAAGAATCCAATTTAAAATATTTCTTTCATACTACAATAATGTCTAAAAATCGTGTCTACAATAAAAATACACAGAACTGAGTAAAATTTATTGTACAGAATTTTTCTCGAAGTGCCCTTGTTAATGCTACAGAATAAAACTATAAATGAGGCCTTATTTAATCCATTTATTATTTTCGTGAAACTAGCGCATTAGACTTTATAACAAAACGGCATGATTAAAAATACTTATACAGCTATAGATTCCACTTTAATCTCTTTTTAAATATAGGTTAAGATAACAGAATACTTGATTATTACTATCTCGAACATTTAAACATTTCCATCTACGTCGGAATTGCTTCTTAACTGATGCAAGATTAAAGCTATTTTCTTTTTCTTTTAATTTGTAAAATATTCAATATCAGCTGCAACGAATAAATTGTATTTTTCAAACGAAAATTATATTTCCATTTGTCTTCATTTAAATGTGAACCAAAAACAACGCTTGAATTCTTAATATATATCTTACGCCTGAAGTTAACAATTCATAATATTTTCATTTCATTAACTGTCATCTATTTTCACATTTTCATCATTCTGTGTCATAATTTTGTTTACTTTTGCGTCGCAGTACGGCCGTCATACCGCTTCGCATTTAATTAAGTTTTGTCATTTCAAAAATTTCCTTCATCATATTTTACTATTCTGCGAAAAGTGGGTACTTTCTGGCGACATCACATTCAAACTTCTTTTTTGCTCAGAAGCTTGAAGCTCTTGAGCTAATATAGTGTTACTAAAGAGTCTGGCGCTTCAGGCAGCTGTGGATGTAGCAATTAAGATTAAAATATAATTTCAGATTATGTAGTTATTTCGCCATAAAGAAGAAATAACGAAGTTTAATATTCCGAGAATGGCTCTGACATGCATTTATATACATCAGAGTAGGAAAACCTAGAAGCGAGATATTGCACTTATTTAAAAAAAAATTCTGAAGTACCTTTCCCTGGAATCACTCTGCACCAGTTTCAGGCCCTGTGGTAAACGTTTTTCCATCCAGAGCAATCTCGGCGTTTCCTAACTGTTGCCACACTATGCCGCCCTAAATGCTAATTTTTTTTCTCATTTCAATTCTATAGACGAATACGACCACACTGGATGCACCGGCTCTAGTGTCGGCCCTGACCAGTTCACATGACTTCTGACATAAAATTTAGAAAAAAAAGGTCCTTATATAAAGTTAAATTATTTAAATTGAAAAATTAAATTTATTTATTTATTAAATATCATTTATCTATAAACTGTTGAATAATATTTACTACAGGAATATTACTCACCTGTGATCGAAATTAAACTGATTCATTCTAATAAATATTATTGATTTGTTGCTTCTTTCATTACTGTGTCAATAAATGATATCGGTGGATCGGTGGATTATTACTTACTGACATTTGACAAGATGATTTAAGTAATCATCAAATATGGAACCTCAAAGAGCATCTCTTAAAATTCAAAAGGCCTAAGACATGAAGAGACAGAAGTCACTAAAACACATTGATTTCTAAAGCAGTATAAGAGCTTAGAGCAACGGAGGTACAAACCCAAATGTAACGGTGCAGCTAATTTTCTAACTTTGAAACTGTAGATTTTTATTTGAAATTCTTTTCTTAGAAAAAATCACAACTTTTTTTATTGTTATAGTAAATATTGGAAAGCTGAAATAATTAGACAGCATCCGTATATTTCTATCGTACTTATACTATATTATAAGTACAGATACTATATTATAAGAGCAGATTTATATACTTATATTATTGACTACTTAAATAACCAATTTTTTTCCGTGGTAGATAATGAATTAGGTGGTCTAAGCAGAGTTAGCTAAATAAAGATGTTTATGTGCGTTTTACTTCAGTTCTTTCAAAAAATGCCTTTTCATTCAAGAGCTTTATTATTTAGCTTCCATTGTTTTATCATTATAGATTTTGCTTAATAAATAAAAGCTATGACATGACAGTTTCTTAAATAAATAATTAAATATTGTTTTTGGGGGTGGGGAAGATGAACGCAGGCGTATTGTGCTCCGAAATTAAGATTTAGTAATTGTTTGCATACTGTCTAATCTAGTTTTGAAATAAAGATAAAAATTACTTTCTTCTACTGCACTTTAATTAAGTATCCTAATTAATAAGTTTCAAGACAAAACAAGAGATGAATTCTACTACCGGGTTACCCAACAGTTGCAGGAAACATGAGAAAAAATTATGAAAAATTATTATGAATTTATGTTCCTCGAAAGGAGTACATTAAGAGAACCATCACATATTTGAGAATGAAATTACATCAAACGTTAAAACATTTTTCCTTTCAAATTTTTCTTGGAGTACTAAGCTCTCATTTTCTTGGTTTCTTCTTTCTCTAAGTTTTCTTCGTTTTTAATTTTCGACTTAAGTAGGAGAAATATTTCGTTTCATTTCGTTCATAATAACCTTGATAATTTATCAACATATCATATATATAAATATATATGCTCCTTCTACTTTGCAATTATTATTGGAGCATACAGTAACGCGAAATGCTTCTTTTTATAAGTAGTTTCAAATCTTTATTTGATTATAATATTGTGATATTAATAGAAAGTGAAACCTTCTTGTGGATAATGATTTTCTTGTCATTATTTTATGAACACATTTCTGCAGATAAAATAAGGTTGTAAGGACTTAACTGTTCCAAAAAATGCTCAGTAAAGAAACGAAGAATACCCACCTTGAGCTTTCGTTTCCCGTTTTCTGTAACTAGTGAAATTCACTTCATGAATGGTGAACTATGTTTGCTAAAATCTTAGATTCATCCGTATTCATAACAGCGATTTAATATTTTGAAGGCATTTAATAAAGCAATTACAGTTACAAACACATTTTACAACTCTTTACAAAATACACTACGAACTCAAAATTCTACGTGGCTACAGTTCTAAATCAAAACTTAAGAGTTCTCATTTCAGTCACAGTTACAGAGGTAGGGCAACATTCGTGATGCTGACAAACTGTATCTACTAATTTTACTAAGGAATATGGAGATTCTTTGTACCACAAACAGGTTCTAACAGCAAGTTTTGTTCATTTAAATAAATAACTCTGAGTGCGCAATTGTTTCTTATATAACCTCAACTTTCTTTCGAAGTTCGTAGCAAATCAATTTACCAATTTATCAATTTACCAAATTTTTTTATCATCTACTTTTAAATGTGTAAATCAAAGTGTTTTTTATTTAGACTATGTCTAAGACTATTTTTTATTTAGATTATGTCTACTTGGAGAAATTTTTCTGTTTAAATATCACATTTCTAGTTTCGGATTTTCGTCTACTTGTTATTAAGCAAGCTTAAATATTTCTACATGAAGTTTATTTCTGCCTAATATTCCCAGCATTAAAGCGATTCTTTTGATACACTCCTTCTAAAGACCGATTAAGTCTTTAAAACACCTATTAAAGTCTAACTTGCCCTATTCAGAATAACATCGATTGTTGTGCTCTGTCAAAAGCATTTTCTAACCTTAAACAGTAAAAGGATCTTCGATATGTGCAAATCTTACAAGCTATGCCGATCTATATAAACCTGCCACTTTTTCAACGAGCTTTTTCTGCTATAACTCCATACAAATTTATCTGGCTGAATTCGAACGGAACAAACCTTTGTAGATCACAATCCCTTATGTTTTCAATCTTCGAATTCGTGAAAAAGTACTCAGATTTAAAGGAGAAAATTTCAGCGAAAGGCTAGGTTATAGACGCATACCATATCGATAGTTTATTGAAGTTACGAGCTGCATAATGAATGAGACTAGAAACGACCGTACAAGTACCAAAGTATATAAACAATTAAACAGTTGAGTATATTTATACGGTTCATGTTAATTAGCCCATTATATTATTATTTTATCTGTACTGTCACTGCTACTTTCGCCAGCTTCCATCGCAATGCAAATTATCTATATGTGTATGAGAACAGATGTCTTGAAAGTTAAGAAAGAGCTTCGGCAGACTTTTATGATATTTCGGTGAGCTTTGAGAATTGCTTAAGACCGGCGTTAGCTTTATGCCAGCCAAATTTATCTGTATTTGTAGGACCCTCAACCAAAGCTTGATAGGACCTGCTATGTAAATCCTAGTATTAATTACATTAAATTTAGTTTACCTTTTCTGTTAACTGAAATCTTGCAATCAGAGAACAAACATTGTTCTATAAGCACGAATTGTGCATTTTGTTAAGCTTCTAGTTTTAGTAAAAACGTTTGTTTAAACTTTTCTCGTATACAGCTGCTTCAGTAAATAGAAACGATAAGCCACTTGACAACCTCACAAGAAACCCAAGCTGAGTTAAGTTTGTGGTTCCTTGTATAATGGGGTGCAAAATAACACAGCTGGTTGAACACAATAAAATGGTCTTAAAGATGGGGGTATCATTGAGGACAAAAACACATAGGATTTGGGACATAGCAGTATCAACGATTATGCTACGAATATTAATTAAAACGACAAACAGTCTTTCTTCACATAAATCAAAGCTGTCATATGTCGCAAATACTATCATTTAGAGTTATACGCCAGATAAAAAGTTATTCAGTATTGTTTCCAGTATGGAAGCACATGATCTAAAAATGCTTTTTCAGTTATGTTACGGCTTGAAATTTAACTAATCCTTTAAACTTTACTTAATTTTTATGCTTATTAAGACTAATACGTGTAAATATCTGATAAATATTCAAATGTAAAAGAATGCAAGAAAAGTTCAAAAATGCATGCTGACTACATTAGGAATATAATCTATCCCTAAAATTCAGAAACGGACGTCTGTTCTATTTTATCTCCTGTAAAACAGGCAACGTATAATAAGCAAAGTATATTGTGCAGACTAGAGAAGAATGTATTCTAACACAGCGTTATAATTTATGAAAAATTTTCGCTGCATAACGCTTTCTTAAATTAAAAAATTAAAGCAAATGAGAGGATTATATAGACTAGAATTTATTCATGAGTTCAAGGAAATTCCAAAAAGCATTTCGAAATTCTAATGGCCTAAAGTACAATGTATTTCAAATGCTTGTTTATGCTCGTTTAAATTCGTATGTGACGCTGCAAAAGAACAGAAATAAAATCTGAAACCTGAAGAATGGGGGTGGGAGAATGTATAATAAAAAATCCACAACTGTAGCACTTTTATAAGGAAATGAGTTTTCTAAACTGCATAACTAGACATAAAAAATCTACAAAATTCTCCAGAAACGTAGAGGTTCGAGATGCAAATATAAACGAAGCCAATTACAAAGCAGGCTAGCTCAGGGAGATTTGAAAAGAACCCGATCCCCGTCCAGAAG
>KK121680.1:426233-446051 GCA_000611955.2 Stegodyphus mimosarum | reverse complement strand
ATATATATATATATATATATATTACCATTTCAGTTTTATCCTTTCTGACAGAAGTTTACTGGCATATGAAATCAGAAAAGTCTGTTTTTTATTCAGTTTGACGCTCACATTGAACATTTTTGTTTTCACAATGATTCTGTCAATAATAAAACTATTCACATTTAAGTATTCCATTAAAATTTCATCAATTATTTTTATGGCGATTATGAATTTAAATGTGACTATAAGACTCATTTCACGTAAACGTTACTGCAATAAGTAATAAATCTTCAATACATATGCTTTATTACTTTTTTATTGAGTCACTTGATCACTAGAATCGCATGTCTTTAAAAGAATGGAATCAAGTATCCCTGCTGTGAATTTTAACTGACCATCCGCTTAGGATAACAATTAAACAAAGATAATTCTTTCTGGAAATTATATTATTACTGCGAAAGTCTGCGTATCAAAATAAAGCATTGTAGAGTCATTAGGTATTTTAGAAGCAGGAGAGATATTGGTATAAATCTGACGGTTAGGGCGCCTTTCTACATTTTACATTAATCTTTAGTTTCTTGGATATAATTATTTTCATTCACTTGCTTCATTATCTCTAAGATGCCCTTGTTGCAGTAATAGTCCGTGAACAGTCTATTCACAGGATATGTGATGTAGTCGGAAGGAAAGAACTGCTGTCGGAGGTGCTCTGTCAGAGATCAGGAGAGCAGGTAATGTAGTGCGTCCGCGTCTTCCCCGCGAAAATCGCAAGAACAGTTGACGTCCCGTCTGAGGAATCGTTTGTAATACGCTGGGAATTTCCCATGGTTGGTACAGGCCTGGAGGAAGACTCGACTGCATTTGAGGCGCTTGAGAGTAGGTATTGGGAAGATGTAAGGTAAATTTTCCTGTCTCTTCTTCCTGCCCTCGTGATGACCATGTCTCTTGGAATGTTGTCTTGAGGAGCTTTTTTGCAACTTCTGCGGAAAGCGGAACTTCCTTGTCAATTTCTGGTTTGAGAGCTGCGGTTTTAGCTAGTTTATCCCCTCGTTTGTTGCCTTTCTGCCCGGTGTGTTTTATCCCGTTGATATTTAAAGGAATGGAGGAGCCTAACGTTAAGAGGATCTCTCTAAGTGCTGCCGTGTGCGGATGTTTTGGAGGAAAGGAATTCAGTGCATTTAGAATGCTCATGCTATCTGTGAAGAATGATGTGTGAGCTGCTGGTTGCGTACCTAACCATAAAGCTGCTTCTTTAAGTGCAATGGACTCCGCTTGGAAGACTGAAGCATGGTTGCTTAGACGGAATTGAGCTTGATAAATTTCTTCATTGTTCGAAAAGACCGTGAACGGTGCCCCCACTCGTCCTGAAACTTTTGATCCGTCAGAGAAAATCTCTCTTTGTTGTTCTGATGGTGACGATTTGCACCAGGGAAGGATGGGTTGATCTCCTGGGTGTAAGACAGGGGGATCTTGGAAGCTTTCTATGTTGGCATAGGAGAGATGTAATTCTTCTTTAATGTGAAGGTCCTCTTTGTAGTGTAGAAGTCGGTAGATTGATCTTTCTAATTCTGCTTTTAGGTCGAGTGGGAGAGTGCCAGCTAGAAACTGGAGTGCTGCGGTTGATGTGGTGCTATACGCACTGGTGATTTTTAACAGAATTACTCGCTGTATTTGTTGTAGTTTTTGACATATTCTTGCTGTGCCAGTTATCCAGACTGGGCAGCCGTAGAGGATCATGCGTTCAATTGCATTTAGGTATAGATGATTTAACAGGCGCCTTTTTTGGCTCCACATGTCTGTGATTATCCTATTTCGCTTATCGATGATTCGATGCGTCTTATCTCGGACTTCCGTAAGATGTGATACCCACGTGAGCTTCTTATCAAGCGTGAATCCGAGATATTTAATGGTATCCTGGCGCCCCAGTGGATGCCCTTCCTACTTTATGCGCGGTGGATTCGCGTCTATTTTTGAGCCCTTTGGAAAGACAATCATTTTTATCTTTTCAATGCTGAAACACAGTTTGTTGTCTTGACTCCATTTTGTAAGCAATTTGAGTGCTGCGTCTGCTTTACGCTCTATTGTTGTCCTATTGCTTCCGTCTATTGTGAGTATAATATCGTCGGCGTAAGCTTGTATCTTGGCATTTTCTCCAAAGTTGATGTTTAGCGCTGAGTCTGCAATTATATTCCACTGGACGGGTCTGATATTAGAACCCTATGGGGCCCCTTTGTGGTAATTCATTGTAATATTTAGGGCGTCTCTTTTGTAGGTCACTTGACGTTCTGTGAGGTAGCTTGTGATCAGTTGGTAAAGATTCTTTGGACATCGCAGGTCTTTTAGTTTTGTTTTTAGCGCTGGCCACCATAATTTATTGAATGCTGACGCTACGTCAAGCGATATTATACACGTATGGAGGTTATTGTGTCTGTTATTTAAGATGATGTCTTGAACACGGTTGAGGGCGTCGGTGGTGCTCCGCCCTTTAGAAAACCCGTATTGGGCGGGGTTTAGAAGTTTGTTTTTGACTAGGTAATACGTTAATCTCTGCGTAAGCATCTTGTCCAGGACTTTGCCCCACGCTGAGAGTAAGCAGATAGGTCTGTAAGAACTGGGCATGGACTTTGGTTTTCCCTCTTTCTGGAACAAGACCAGTAATGTGTTTTTCCATTCCTTTGGAAATAACCTAATTCAAGGTACTTGTTAAAGAGTGTTAGAATATGTTTGTCGTCCGCGATCCTTAGCTCTTCTATGGTTTCAATCGTGAGGCCATCCAGACCAGGAGCTTTACCTCTGCATGTTGAGTTTATCGTACGTTGCATTTCTTCGAGTGTGAACGGCTGATCGTCTTTCGAGTTTGGAATCTCGGTTGATTGGGCACGGATATCTGCATGATATGTAGAGTCCTGGTTGGTGTCGTCTTCTGGAAAATGGAACCTCATTATTTCCCTAATTTTATCCTCAATTGTGCTCGTCATGGTGCCATCGTCTTTTTGAATACCTATCTGTTCATGCTCTTCCCTTTAGCTAGATCGAAGTATGTTCCGAACGGAGAGCCGACAGTGATTTTGTTCCATGTCATGTCCCATGCTTTTTTCTTTTCTTTATACATCTTTTGTTGGTACTGTGCACGTACCCTTTGGTTAAGCAGCTTGTTATGGGCCCTTTCCTCTCCTGTTGTTTTTTGGAATCTCTTCCTTGTTGCTCTAACCTTTTTCCTGAGAATAGTGAGATCCTTTGTCCACCATGAGCAGGCGCGCGGTCTTGGTTTCGAGTTATGTGAGAAAACCGTTCTTTGATAGATCTTGTGGAGACTAGTGGTAACTTCTCTTAGATATTTATCGATTTCCTCGATAGTTGTCAGATTTCTAGGGTGTGCTAGAGATTTTGAGGGTGATGGAGAATCATCATTCACCACCTTTTTCAGAATGATTATTACCTTCAGTCCTGGTGATTGTAAAGTTTTCCGTTTTTAAAACTTTATCACTTAAAAAAATATCTTAAAATATTATTTTTATCACTCAGCAGGATATTCTTGTTGGTCTTCAAATGAATGGAATTTGAGGAAAAGATCTGATAAATGAAACTTTAATATTGCCATTTTATCTGTTTTAACCATTTCTACATTGTAATCTGAGTGATTCAGTTATAAGGTATTTCTCCCGTTTTCTTAGCATGCCTTTCTACAGTAATGGTCAGCCCACTCGGCGCGTGTTCGAGAGGTCCGAGGTTCGAGTCCCGGCGAGGGCATTGATCATTTTTCATGCTTTCTGCTTCGAAATAACCTAATGATTCTACAGTGGCGCACAAACTAAAAAAAAAGGTGGTGGATGATGATTCTCCACCACCAGGATTTGGCGATTGGGACCTCTAATCCCCAGTCCCCTTTTAAGATGGAGCGTATATAATGTATTTCTCCTGCCTTCTTAGCCTGCCTTTGTGGTGTAGTGGCAAACACACTCGGCGTGTATTCGAGAGGTTCGAGTCCCGACAAGGGCATTGCTCATTTTTCATGACTCCTGTTTCAAAATAAATCCTAATGACTCTACACAGTAAGCGTTAAGGAAAAAAAATGGTTTCAAGAAATTGAAACAATGATAATTTTAAGTTTCTTCAAAACGGAAGTTCTGTTATTCTAGAAACAAATTATCTTCAAACCGAAATATGTAAACTTTGGATAACCACTTTATCATTCATTAATAAAAATTTTTAGGCAATTGCCTTCAGAATTATTAGGCTTAACATTTCCAAGTTCTTCTTTATGGACAAAAAAGCAAAATGTATTCTAGAGAGTTAGGGTATCAGACGCATTACCTAACGGCAACATTAATGCATGCTTCAGTTTTCCCTGTTTTGACTGAAACTGGCTTGTTAATTCTTGTCTCTGATGATATGCGAAGAACAGCAAGTTGTCCATTTTTATATTTTTATTTTAGTTCCTAATTGCTTTACCGATAGTGATATCTATTTCATTAGTCTTTATCTATATTTTACACAGTATGTGAGATTTCTATCTTTTCAGTTTTTCTTTTTCTTTTCATAGAGATACACACATGTTGTATCTCTATAATAGAAAGATAAAACTTTAAGTAATACGCTAAATGTCATTTTATAATTAGGAAAATTGGGGTAGAAACCTTTATTGTGTCAAAGAATGGGATTGATATTTCCGAACATTTAGTGCTGTTTTATCTCATTATAAGTCTGCTATATTTTTAAATCAAATTAAAGCTAAGACAAAAGATAATCATAGAGACTACTAACTGCATAAAATTCGAGAATTATTTATAATTATAAACACTTATTTTTATTCTGTTTATAAATTTCATGTACATTTAATTTGAAATTTATTATGCATTCAAATTTAATCATAAATTCTAGCTATTTTAAAATTTGAGCAAGTTGTAAGGCATCATCTACGTAAAGTGAAAATAAAAACATTAACTGGGAGAAAAAACTAACTTTTGAAAGCAAAGTATATAAATCGTGAGGTTAATGCAGTCTAAAGCGTTAAATAAAAGGATTCTGAGAGCATTATTCTATTAATAACGGAATAAAATTTGGCAAGTGCAATTTAAAATTTAGTGAGAGCAAATAATGAAGAGTACTACACGTAAAGATGTCATCGCTATTAAAATTAATCGCCTTACAGACCTTATGTCTTCAGGCGATACAACGTCATGCAGAAGAATTTAATACTGTTGATATGAAAGTAATCCTTAATTTATTATTAATGGATCATCCTTACTTTTCCTTACATGTCTCCAGATACTGAAATCTGATGATTTCACTAAGGGAGAAAACATATTTTGTTAAAAAACAATAAATGTTATCTTTTTTTTGGAGTCTTTCCAATTAAATAGGCAGCGAAAAACCATTTCCAATTGCTGAAGCTTATAAATTTATTGAAGCCATTCTTTTGGGTGAGGAACAGTTGTATGTTCTTTTTAAATAAAATACGGACGCTGAAAAAGTTTCTGAAAAATGCTTACACAGCACGCGGCCAATTCTATACCTGAGAAATGCAGGTTGGCGTGACACGTAGAACGTTTGTAGGTGCACGTGCGATTATAGGCAAACTCACAGAAGGGAGGGAGTTGAATTTAACACGCAAAAGATTTTCGCTGCAATACACACAGATGAGTGAAAAAGAACCTAATTTTATGTTTTCAGAATTACGAACGGTGAGATATCTGCGCAAAATGAAAGGAACAAAAGATGATGAGTTCGTGGAATTACAAACAGCTGGCTGAAGTATCTTCTTTTATTGCAATCACAATGCTATTTTTTGGCCTCGCACGGAAAGGTTATTGTTAAAACACTTTCTTTATTTTACATCAATCTGTATAGCACAAAAGCGAATAGCTTTCAAAGAAATTTTGTTAGAATAAGAAAAGCGAGCTGAATGCAATACAAAGGAAATTTACTTAAGTAGGAAAAGGCCGACCTTAAGTATTTTCGTTAAGTAATTTAATTAACTTATTTTATCTGAAACGCCTAAAACGTGTATGGTCATTTGTTTCAGCCATCAAGAAACAAGTTTCTTCTAATTGATAGCACATGACTTTTTAAAAAGTCATGTGATCTAGTCTTGAGCAGTCATTCACACTCTGTCAGTTTGCGTTGGATTGGGAAAAAATACACAATGCCTCTTCAAATATTTATCGGGTATTAAGTGCACATGATTAAATACAAAAAAAAAGTTTAAAAATAAGCTACATAAATGACAAGAATGCTTCTCAAATATCTGAAAATTAAATCAAAACAAAGTTAAAATTGTTTCATTAGCTCTGTCACAATAAATGGGTGTTAAGTAAAGCTTTCATTGCCTTGAGTACGGATAATTTTTACAAACTTTTCTTTTCCGTTCTCTGTGCGCGATAAAAGTTTTTTAATCATTTTATTTCTTTACTAAATTTACGTTCGGTAGGTATAAATGAGGCCAGAAACCAGAAATTCACCATTGGTCATATAAGTGTCGTCCTGCCTCAAAAGCTGTTAAGATCCACCCCAATTCTGAACAGCCCGGGGGATGGAGAGACGAAAGGTCTCCTTCCTCTTTTTCCCTACCACCAAACTACTTCAGAAGACCTTCTGCGCCCCGTGGATTTTGAATGCCCCAATGCTGGACATACACTATGCACTTACTAACTTCAATGCCTTCTCTGAGATTCGAACTTGAGTTCAATGATACTGCAACCAAAAGAACTAACTAATATAGCTGTCAGGGCGACAAGTTGCCGACACTCAGGGTTTGGCTACATTCGTTGGCGAAAAGTTTGCTTAGATTACCGGATTACACTTCGGAAGTGAACTTCGACGACTTGCCGTTAATTAACCAGCTAATCCAAATACTCTTGCGACATACTGAATTTCAAGGCTTAGCCTTCAGAAAAAGTTTTTCAAGTCATTCTTAGATAATAAAATGAGGATTTATTTTATTGGATTTTAACCTGGATTTTTAGTTATTCTTTTTTTTTTAATTTAAACACTTAGTGGGAATACGTACTAAATGGATTCCAGATCCGCATTTGATTTGCTTCGATTATGATCGCTAACTGGTTTAAATATTCCTTGCCTTAACTCATTATTCCTGTTTCCAGGGACTGTGTAATAATTTTATTCAAAATAAATGCATATGTTGTGGAAATATTTTAAATATTGAAATGTCCGTAAAATATTTGTTTAATACTGTAAAGAGCTAGTTATTTAGCAATTTCTTTACTGCTTCCTTAGAAGCACTTATTTAAAGATTTCATTTGATATAACGTTTCATACAACAGCTTAGAACCTGTGGCTTAGCGCAGTCGAGAATTTGAAATAGTTTATGCGTTTATAGTTGTGAGAATTGAATAATAATATTACATTTAACGATTATTATATGATTATTTAATAAAAAGCTCTTATTATTTAACATAAACTAAGCTTTTCTTGAGACGCCAGTATTATTCTTGAAATCTTGAAAATGATAAATAGAAGCTTTGGAAATCATTAAATATATTTTAGTTTCCTATTCTTCCTGCAAAACAGTGACAGTTTTTGTAGAAGTGGATGATTTGAAAACTTCATTTCTTTATAACAAAAAATCTTTTTAATAGTCCTAACATTCTCTTTAGATACCTTCCTCTCACTGTCAGCAGTTGCTCCGACTGGGTGAAGTTACTTTCATTTTTAGGCATGCACATATAATCCCAGCTCCTATAAACCTTGATATATCAAAAAAGCCTGATGCCTTAGTAACAAATACATCAACCGGATGAGCACCAAAGCTTTGTCCGCTTTATTTCTCTCATTTATGTCCACCACTTCTAAATTTGTGGGCAGTACCTCCAATATGTTGCTGAAATTCTGACTTCCTACTCTACTGCTGTTGAAGAAACGTGAAGCCATTTAAAGTTCTCGACCGCAACTGCATACAGGTCTTGAAATCTGGAGTACTATACTCGACTTTCATTATCCAAACCCTGTACCTTCTCCTCTTTTCCCCAATATATTTATAATCGCGAACACACAGTCCAAATTTAGCTAGAAGTTCAGAACTTTCAGAACTTGAGTTTTCTGTATATTAAAACTGCTTATGCATGTTAAATTTATATTTGGTTCAGAAAGCAAGTATTTACAGTAACTTCAAATATGGTCCGTTTAATTACCTATTTTATTTAAAACTTTTCCATCATTTTATCAAGGAGAGATTTTTTAATGTTAAAAGTCTGCGTTCTGGCTCAATGTTCCTGGTTATGTAGCCGAAGGCATTATTATTTTGGTTTAATCTAGATTATAACCTGGTTAATGAAATTAGAAGCTAAAAACCTTAAAAATAAATCAAAGAAGGCAATAAACTAACTTGATGGCATGGTTGAATTTTGTTCTAGAATCAATATTCTGAAAACTCTTTCTTTATTCAATTTTTTTCCATACTGGATAATTATTCAAGTCGAATTGTTGATTAACAATAGAGATTTATATTTTTTCAAATAAATTTTATAACTTTTGTTAATATTGCTTACATTTTGTTTACATAAAAACTATTTTTAAATTTAATTTGTAGCTTTGATTACTTCTTTAAACTTAATTCATTGACACTGATTTTGAATTAAAATTTACTTCTTAACAATGATAAATTCTAGTTTAACGTTTGAAATTCAAACAACAGTTTCTAAATAACGATATTTCTAGCATTAGAATTCAATATACGTTATAGAAGGCATTGTAGGTTGCAATTTTCAATGCATGGAGATAATTATATAAAAAAAAAAAACACTTTTAACATAAAAAGACAATTTAAAACATAAAAAGTAAAAAATTTTAAAAAGCAGAAAGTGTTATCTATATTGATCACAGACATAAATCAACGTTGTGAGAACGAAAATTTCTCACACCACGCAGTTCATCATCATGGACGTTATCGTAACAGTAATCGGAATTACAGAACTACACCTGCTTATAAATACCTGCCAAACAGGTTTCTCCCTCTCTTTATACTGGCTACGGCACGAAGGAGGGTGCGGGGCTACACCTTGCATATCTCGCACGCCTGGAATCATGTTTTGTTTTAGATGGAAAAGAAAGAGCGAAACATCCTGAGAATTGCACAAGTTATCCATAAATGATTATGTTGAAAATTAATTTATCTAAAAGTGCTCATGCTAAAATTTAACCCATCTTGAAGTAACTTGTTAATGTGTTTTTCGCATCGAGAAATTGCTGCTATTGTCATCGCCTCGTCTCCTCGTGGTCGCTACTTTGTGATAAATAGAAGAATGTGTAAAAAAGAACGATCTAGACGTATGAAAAGCGCATCTGAAATGTATGTACATAACGTGGAGATATTTCCAATATGAAAAGTGAACGATGAAATTAGATTTAGATTTTGCTTTCTTGCTGAAGCAAGACGGCGCCGTTTTTATGTTTTTGTATGTTATGTTATCAATTTAATATATTTAATCTGGATAATACTTAACTAAATAAAGTGAGATTAAGAAAAGAAATGTTTCTCTGAAGTATTTATGCTTTGTTTTTGGGTAAGTGAAGAATTTTATTATTCTTTATATTACAATGATAACGCAATGTACAAAATATCGTTTTTCAGGCCAGCAAATATTGGGCACATGTAATTTGGATTGGATACTTGTAAGTATTTAGTTAAATAGGGATTCATGAGCAACGTCACAAACGTCTGTGCCCTTTCATATGCCATTTAATGACTTCATACATGCTAACAGACACAGCCCCACTCTAGCCCGAGTGTTTCTTTCCACTCTCGTGCTGTCCTTGAATTGAACCAATACCACTACTGCTCAGGAACTTAATATGATCCAAAGATGGTGGGTGAATGTTTCTTCTGTAAGGTACGAAAATCTGAAGATTCTATGTATGTTAGTTACAGACATTCTAAGTCTCAGGATCTCCAGAATATTTAAATATTTAATGCTCTACAACGTATTCCCTACCAAAAAAAAAAGAAAAGAAAAGAAACTTTATGCTACCAGTACAAAGTCGTCCAAGAAAGCAAATTCGTTGCAGGAAATGCATCTTCCAATAAATACAGAACTTCACGTGCTCAAATTTCGTACTGGAAGCTCAGCGTAACGGTGGTTCTGCTAGGCATTCAACGGCTGGGTTCTCTTTCAGTTTAGAATGTCCGTTACTCATGCGCATCGCACATGATCAGTGAATTAGTGAAACAATATGTTGTTTATTGATGAACCCATATTTAATTTATATCATTAAACTAATTTCTAGAGAAAATTTGATACCTATCATTATCTCCAGTTCTGTGAGCCCAATAACATCGGTCAGTTTGACAGCGAATAGAATCACACTTTAGAAAGGCATTATACTGAATGGGCTCTCAGATCCTTTAATCTTCGATAAAAGCACACCTAATGTTTAGGGGAATAGAAGCGAGATACCTCATGTTAAGCGTTCCATGGGTCTTGTAGATCCATGCTTTCTCCTCCTGGGTGATAATCTGTATCTTTACAGAGCTCGATAGGGGTGTGACTTCTTATAGCGTGAAAATACACAACGCAAGCAATCGATAGCCTTAAGCTAATTTATAACTTCAATGTAGAAAAATCATACTTATTGATTCGGGATGAAAATGTGAAATGAAAAATGCTACAGAAAATTAATTAAGGTAAACTATGTCAACTATATCTGCTTGGCGAAAAAATCTGTATCTGCTTGGCGAAACACAAAATCTTCAGCAGAACTAAATCATATTTAATTTACGTCTGGCTAAAACTATGAAAGCGCCTATTCTTCTTGCTCAGTTCGTATAGCGTTCGGCAGATTTATTCAGGCTATACTTAGAACAGACAAAAAATAAATAAAGACTACAGATACTAGATAGTTAAAAATTACATTATTACATTTCATTAGTTTCTAAAATCTGATCGATAATTGAAATACTACTAAAAATAAAATATCTAAATTTGCTGTTAATGTTTTCATACCTCACAGTTTATATACCCTGCAGAGATTAAATTATGCTTTACAAAATATATGTCACTCATGTAGCAACGGTATTATAGATTAAACACATAACACGTTTTAATTACGTGTTGAGAGTATTTGTGAAGGGAATACATGTTGCGTGCGTATAAAAACAATGCAAATATTTGACTTCATCCGTAAAAACATTTTCAGATTTTTAATTTCGACTTTTAAAGCTGAAATGTAATATTTGACATACTGCTTTTAAACAATAAATTTAACCTCTTATGCAAGGTCTGTCACTATACGCATTAAGAACTATAGTATACGTTGTCAGATGTACTTTCAAGTGCACGGTGGCTCTGATGTTGTCAGTCAATATAATACTAAAAATAACTAAATGAAACATTTTTAATAATCTGTTGCTTCGAGAACATTTATTTTAATCACATACAGTTGTGCAAATAAACTCATTTATTACAAGTTTTATTCTCATTTCAAAAAGCAAATCATTTTCAGGATTTATCCGTATACTTTACTCCAGAATAATTTCACCTTTAGTTAGTTTATATTAGGAATCCATTTAAACTAATTCTTTTTCTCACTAGATTACACTTTGGACTCTACGACTGAGAGGATTTTAAAGTTTTTTGCTGGCCTGCTTGCCAACAGTTTTAAGTTTTTTCTCTTTCTGATACAAATATGTAAGAAAAATCGATTTAAGCCGTTTGGTTTCTTTTTTTCATTTTTATAGCCACTAGAAAATAAGCCGAAAGAGAAAGTGTTTCTCCGGTATTCAAAAATAGCAGCTCAATATAAATTTTCATTACATTTTCTTATGCGATGTGTTCGCCGTGCCGTGAAAGTACCGGCAAAATAGAAGTTTTTGTCTTCTACCACATAAATATCGTTTTACAGCTCGGATATCACCACTCTGAGATATTTAACATGCCCTGTCAACAGCAAAGAGATAATTAAATTTTCATACATATTACTATGCAATATAATTATCTTCGAACTTCCTTTGCCAGGGGATTCTGACACCTTCTGCAACAGTAATTGACGACTCATTACAACTTATCTCACAGTAATACTGTATCAACTCCTCGGGATTTATCATGGCCAAGAGGAAGAAGTTTCGCTTGTCGCTGACTTAGAGTTTGGAAACTTAATGGGTGGCAATATGAATTGGCCTCGTTCCATTCCCATTTTGAAGGAGAATCCTCCAGAGGACGGATCTTTGCATCTTCATCCTCTCTTCCCTTACCACAAACCTCTCAAGAGGATTTTCGGTTCGTCATCATTTTAAGCGCGTCCCTACTTCAAAGCTATAATGCACTTTGAAACATCTGTGCCTTCTCCGGGATTCAGACACAGACCCATGGATATGTCAGCTAACTCCCCTACCACTATGCTAACACGGTACTTTTTAAATAAATAGCAGTGCAAAAAACTCCAGATCTGTGAAGCAGATCTCCAGATATCTAGCAGAGAATTTGCGCTATAAATTATAAGAAAACAAAACCAAAAAAGGCAGAAAAAAATGGAACTTCGTATAGTTTAAGAAACATGCATAACATTCTCCTAAACTGCATTTAATTTTTATGCTGGTGGCTTAACTGAGGGCAAGAATTATCAATCATTATCAATCAAGCCATTATTTCGGTTTTAGAAGCGGTTTTGAAGATAGTTTATTCTTCCATTTCTTCCAGATTTAAATAAAATGAAATTACATTATTCAGATCTTTCATGGTTTCTTACCTGAAAACGCATTACTTCTTTAAGCAAATTAGCTATATAGCCTAAATTAAATTGAATATCATTCGTTTAATTTTCTTCTTGGTGAAATTTAGTAATAAATTCGATATCATTAATGGAAATTGCAAAAGTTTCTTATACTAAGTAACGAATTTTACTTTTGATCATAAAAGGACATTTTATTATTTCTCATAATATGTTTAACATGCTAATAAAATGATCTGAAAGTAGCTTTACGGTTTTGAAATTGCTAATAATTTCGTAAAAATAGATCGCTATCCTCCACATACGGAGTATGCGCTACTTTAACACATAAGATACTGAAAAAAAGCAATAAAAATATACTACAATTTTATTACAATTTTATATTAAACTGTAAAGTGATTTTATTTAAATGTATTGTACACAATATGAGGCCCAAGAAAAAAACATTTGGGAAAGTTGGGGACATAAAAATGAAAATATCTGAAATCTGCATTCGCTTAACTTTGCACATGTTCTCCCACAGTATTTTGAAACATTTTTTTCAAAACATTTGCTAAAAGAAACAGGAAAGAAATGGTTAATTTAAGCACAGAACTGAATAAAACAAGTGACATGCAATTTTTAGTTTTAAAACGTGGTAGTATAAAGGGTACTAAATTCTTGATCAATTCAATGTGTTACAGGGTGGGTCAAAAATCTGGCTTCATAAGTGGTGTAGTGCTATATAGTGTAAAGGGAAATAGTTTAATTTTTTTCACTTCAAATGAGAAACGTATGCACTAAACGTCATTAGAGAAGTTTACAGTTTCATTATGGATGATTTGTTTCTTGAATGATCGTGAAATAATGAGACTGGTGAGACGAGGAGTCGTCAATTGTAGGATAGTAGGAAAAAGGACTGCTCACTACAAGAAACATGCAGGAAAAAGAAATTTTGAATGAAAACTGGCAGTATCACTGATAAAGCGAAATCGATAATGACTGCGGAAGCATACGTTAATATGACTGCGGGGGGGGGAGGGACAAAGCAAAAAACAAAAAGAACAAGAGAAGAAAGAAAGCAACAAACTGAAGCTAATTGATATTATTGTGTTCCGTTTGAAGATTTGACTTTTTAATAGAACTTATCTCACTTCCAGTACACATAATATTCTCATCGCACAATGCCATTTAACGAGTAGATATATTTCTTACATATTCTGTACTTCTCGAAACCTCATTAAAATAAAACAATATATTTGTATTTCTAAATTAAAATTTTAAGTAAAGCTAAAGGTTTAATTAATAATATGAAAGTGATAATAAACAGTTAAACTGCAGAGAAAGTCTTATTTTCCAATTAATATTGATATTTTTGTACATTATATTTTTCATGACATTTAGTTATTTAAGAAGCTTTTTTAAAATTAATATTACTAGTAGTGTTAAGGAATCTATTTTCCTATTTCTGAAATTTATGTTAACGTTCTAATATCTGCTAAAATTTAAATACAATCGTTTAAAAATTGTCATCCTGATACTCGCTGTAATATAAAATAATTATTAGCTGTATGATTGGAATTATGAATTATCTTTATCAATTTTTATGAAAATGCCTCATCTAAATAAATAAATATATTTATGGACAGACAGAACCCATTTCATTTCTAGGCAGTTTGTTTAAAATCAAGTGACAGCAATGAAATTAAATTTAGTTTTATTGATAATGAAGCAGAAGTTGAGAGAAGCAGAGTAGAAAAAGTTTATTGACTGAAATTTTGAGATTTGGATTTAATGTAACGTAGAAAAATAAAATATTATCTTTAAAGTGACCACTTCGAAATTCACGTATCCGTTACGAAACGTATTCTAACATAGCATAATTTTTAATATAATTCTTGAACGTAAATAAAGTTTTGGTTTTGATAGTGACATTCATTTCATGCCTTTTGTCGTTAAGAGATGCCGAAGTTTCTGGAAAAGATATTTAAGCTTCATAGTTGCTTAGCACATTTTGCACCAGTAAATGAAAATAAGTTGCAACAAAAATTCCAAAATTTAATTATTTTTTTTTTCAAATGTAGCATCTTTGATACAGGTGCAGCTTAGCACGCAGCATAAAGTTTAACTTATTTAAAAATATCATAGTTTTCCTTACACTGCTTTGCCTTATACTTGCAGTAAAACTATTATCTGTTTCCGACTGTGTTCAGCACTTCAAAAATAACCTTAGTAATTTTCCATAAACTTTGCATTTGAAAACAATTCATGTTTTTTTATTACTACTGCTCTTGCAATTTCGCTCTGAGGCATAACATACTAGTAGCCTCAACATTTTATGAAAAATGGTTCATCTAGATATAGATACAACGCATCAGATTAAAATTATAATTAATAAAACACAATATTTTAACAAAATTTTATGAAAAGCGAGGAAAAGCAGCCAAAATTTTATGAAAAGTGAAGAGAAGCATCTACTTCATTCGTAATGACAAATCTCTTCTTCAAAGGCCTTTTTTGCTTTAACGGGTTTTTATTAAATCTTGAATGTAGCACATATTCGGCCCGTTAACACGGATTTTCGAGCGTTCCGATCTTCAAGAAATGGCAAGTGAACATTAGAATGCATGACTGATGGAGTAAAATGCATCGCAAGATACAAAGAGAGAAGAGGAATTTTCTGTCTTAACACGAAAAAATTCATATAAAAAACGAAGAAAAGAAAAATTAGAAGTTGACCAAAATAAAAAAGGATAGGGAGATACTGCCTCATCTAAACATCATTAAGGAAGTAGGCAGCATATGGGTGTACGTAGACGTTTTCTTTTAAAACTTCATACACAAAAGTAAGGTTTAAATTAACATTCTTGCTTATTAACAGTTCATTATAAATGTTTTCGTTGCTCTTATAAAAGTAGCTCGCCATCTAATCAAGATTAACATTTCGGTGAAGAATTCTTCCTTAAGTCTGCAAATAATCTAATTTTGATATTTTTTCAGATTTAATATTTCCTTCCCATTAAAATTACAAAAAAAAAGCCAGGAAATTATTTAGATGCTTATTTTGAAGGATTAACACTTTTCTTCCTCCCCTCTGTTTTTTTGTTTCAGTCTTTCGTCCATTTTGCCCCGAAAGAGTTGGTGAGGAAATTTGCTTTGCTGTTTATATTTTTTCAAATGATGTTAGAACTCTGACTGCTCTCCGTTATGCTTTTAATACGAAGCAATGTATCTTAAAAATCTCTCCACTAAGACTCCTCTCTCTTTAGGCAGATAACTGTTACGTGCTTTGCCTTAATTAATTCACCAACCAATTTTACCTTTAGCTTATCACATGAATTTGTTAATATTTCTACTAAACATCAAAATATCTATTATTAAGTGATGCATTTCTCTCGTCTACAGGTCTCATGATTTTAGTACTCTTCTTCAAGTGTAACAATTATTAGCGTATGCATTTAATATGTTGGACACATCTTTATGCCAAACGTAGAATTTGAGATAACATTATCTCTAGTAGAATAATCAAATGTAAAGAAAGAAAATAACTATCAACAACTACTCAAATGATGAGATATTTCCCCTCTACTGTCGCTATGCAATGAGAAATCTGCGGTCCTCTCCTATTTTA
Organism: Stegodyphus mimosarum; assembly: GCA_000611955.2. Classification (NCBI taxonomy): domain Eukaryota; kingdom Metazoa; phylum Arthropoda; class Arachnida; order Araneae; family Eresidae; genus Stegodyphus; species Stegodyphus mimosarum. The sequence goes on along the minus strand of KK121680.1, from coordinate 429,781 downwards.
TTTTCAGTCGAACTGGATCACGAGCATTTCAGCTTAATATGGCGAAAGCAATTATTTTAATTTCAAGAGGCAACTTTTGTATTTTTTATTTTAATGCTCAGTATATAATTTCATAAAAAATAAAGAAAAATGGAGTGGGAGACACTCGCTAAAAATTTCCCTAATATTCTCGGAGCGCCACTTCTTTTTTAACTTTGATTAAAAAAATAAAAAATTCTCCTCGTTATCCTCTGTGGTAAGGAAGCGTAATTAACGCAGACGTAAATAACAGTAATTATTTAGATGCAGAGAGTTTTTAGAGCGTTTATAAATAATGGCAAAAGCAAGCACTGGCGACGGTTTGGCATTAGCAAGTTACTCACGTAATTTCATAAACGTATTTGTACAATTACACTCATGGAAGTAACGTGATTTTAACATAACAAATCGTTATCTTCTGAGATGTTTTAAGCAAAAGTATAAAAGGTGTTGTATTTCCCACAGGTAAATGGTACGCTGAGCAGGGAAACATTTTCCCACACTTTGAAAATTGGGCAAAAAACGTAGAATTATTAGAAAAAGCAATAAAATTAATTGCCCAATTTTGCATTTGGAGAACAGAAAGAGTACCTTCCAATAATGGCATAATTTTCCGAATTCGTATTCAGCTTATTTATGCCATTCGGAAATAAAAATTGCTACATTTTTTAAAACATATTAATGATTCGAATGTTTTGCTCATTGTTAAGCTAGGTGATCAAAGAATTCCAAATTTTATCTTTGTCACATAAACTGGTAGTAAATTGTATAGTTAGAGGGATGAGTTGAAAATGCTAAACTGTATGTAAATACATGCTTATTTTTTTGCAAATAATTTAAATTAATGCGAAGCTTAACATGCGATGTTCTAAGCAATGAATCATTCTGAAAATGTGATAACGGGCATAATAGAACTAGTATCTACTTAAAATGATGAAACATCAACAATCATAATCTGAAATTCAAAGACAATCTATATCTCAATAGCATCGCTAGAACGTGGTTGTGGAATCAAAGATAAAAATTTATCGAAATTTCGCAAGTATTTATAACTATAAATATGCAGTTATATAATAAACTACTATGCTAATTCAAATCCTGAAATCTTATTAAAAACATCATAGTCGTGCAGTGCAACAGTAACATAGTTAGATGAAATAGTTCTGTTTATTGCAGAGAACGGCATTTAACGTGAAAGTATGATAATACATCTAATTTACAAGGCGATGAATACAACTGAACATGGTTAAGTAAGTCAGTATCTTGTATTGGAATAAAGGATATAATTCATTAATACAATGCTTTGGAAGTGTCCTTTAAGATAATCAAGGTCTTGTTGACATTTTACAGTTACATTGTTTATGATTCGGAGTAGGTTATCTTGCAAAACACTTGAAACCTCCTAACTACTGCACTTTTAAGAGTGTGAGTTAAGTGGATTGGGAGTGAAAACTTTCAAATAACCATATAAATCGGTCTACTGCATTTTAAATGTCTAGGGAAATGAATGAGAGCTATTGAGTGTGATCAAACCGAGAGTGAAGTCGCTCAGGCAATGCAGTAGACTTTTTATGACGGTATTGTGAAAGCTGAAGTTTTCACTTACAACCAAAGTGACATTAACATATTTAAAAATGCAGTTCTGCAAGATATGGGAAATGTTAGCCTACGACATTTCCCATATCTTGCAGAAAGACATTCTACGTCGAGTCAGGGCAAAGGCACCTGAGAAATGGCAAAAATGCTTTGATTGGAATGGAATACATCTTCAAGACGTTGTATTTCGAAAGTGAGGTTGATTTTGTGAATCCAAGATGCTGACCTACCGTCTCGTGTTCCTTTGTATTTATTGTTGTGTGCAACAAATGTTTTATATGACTTTGAATAGCATTCTATACGCCACACTGTATATTTGTAAAACAAAGCGAGAAAATAACAGCTCACTAAAATAATGTTGTAGTTCGTTTAACCAGAGTACGCGACTTGATTTTATTTATGACATTTGGTAAGTCATTCTTACTGGCGGCCTTTGATCAAAGCCTACGTCTTTTAACACAGTACTGTAGCGTGTGTAAATTTAAGAAACTGGAAAAATCCGTATTCAGTTCAATACGATTAGACTCCATATATAAAAGTATAGCAAAGGAGGGCTAGAAAATACTAGTTTAAAATATTAATTAAAATAATGACTAAAAGGTGTTTCCATTCATGGTTTAAATTGAATTTTTGTTCCTTGGAGATGGTATATGGAACGTTTTCCTATTATAAATTATTATGAATTATTGGTTTATATATACATATATGTGTGTGTGTGTTCGTATAAGGGTTTTCCAAAATAATATAAACGTTTAAAATGCGAAGAATTGTATATGCAATATGGCACAGGAGAAATATGGCATCCAAAGCTCCTTTACACCGTTTTCATGCGTAGGGTTAGAAGGTCTGAGGTGAAAAGAGGTATTTTATACTACTCCTCAAACAGAAACTGTTCCAGTTGTTTGAGAAATGCTGGGAGAGAAAAATAGCATTTCAGTATGCTTTTAAAGTGAAAACCATTGCGATTCAATCATAATCAAATCTGACGTTTTTTTAAATCAGAAAACATGTGCAACTTTACCTTCATATTCTTCAAGCTATGAGTCAACCAATATTACTTCGATGACAGCAGCATTATAATCTCGAAAGATGCAGTTACTAGTAGGAAACAGTGTATGAATGTCTGGCCAGAACATAATGGAACCACTATCATATTTTACTTTTGGAAGCAGAGAATTTGAATCGTTGGCTTCTGCTGGTGTTCGTAGCATGTAAACTTGTTCTGAGGTGCGAAATAATGCAGACTGATGATAAAACAATATTTCTTTCCATTGATCAATATTTCACGATTTATATTTCTATCATCACTGTAGCCTCTGTTTTGCATTTATTTGTAAAAAAGAAGTTTTGAAGATGCAGCTCTGCCCTAAATATCCTGCTTATGCTCTTTAATTCATAATGTATGTATGAAAACAATGTTCTGCCGAAGCATATTAATCCTAACAGGCACCATTTCTTGCAGTAGTTTCTCATTTTGATTGTAACAATTCTTTTTAGTCTCCATTTGGATCTGTAAGTTTCGTTTTCGTCCCACACCTGAGTCTTGCAGACTCTGTGTTCTACTGAGAATATCGTATGTTCTCATGACTTCAAACGCATTACCTCTAGATACCACTAATTTATTTACAAGTGAATTTGAAGACCAATCAACCAGGCAACAAAAATCTAACCGGCTTGCACTCAGTCGAGCCCGTTCATTCTCCTTCCCTCTGGTCTGTGTTTTAGAAATCTTAACTTAAATCTGCAGCTTTACTCTTTAGCTTTGAGGAATACGCATAATAAATATAAAACAGAGAGAGAAAGAAAAAGAAACGAGATGCCTGCTTTTACGGTTTATTGCTCAATTCATAGAAACAAAACTAACATTTTAAAGCATTTTTTTTAACTTTTGAGAAATTCCTGTAACTCTAAGTATTCTACGTCACTCGAGTATA